>JAHHUM010002626.1:210292-728057 GCA_036173005.1 Crenichthys baileyi
CCACATTAACTCAAATGATTCAAAGCAGCTTGGTTAGAAGACAATGCACATATTACCTGAAGTAGTTTGTTTTTGCATGTTATCTAAACATACTCGGGCTGCAATAGTTTGATTAGCTATGTACAAGCATTAAAATTACTTTTTTCCAGGAAAAATTTACATATTAAACTAAGGAAAGTTAGGTTATGTTATTCACTGAAGTGATACAATGAAAACACAAATAACTGGAAAATTAAAATACAAATTGTTTTTGGGCAATGCTATTTAATGTAGTTCTTCCACCAGGCTTTATATTGTGTACTCCTAAAAAGAAAAGCTGCTGATTTTTCATTTTTTGGCAGTGTGCTCCCTGGCAGCCTCTGTTGAACATCTGGCTATCAGCAGTTTGTGTTAATCTTTGTGCTGCAGAAAAATCCTTGCGCTTGAGCAGTGACAAAGACATCCTTTAATTGTGGCACAAAAGGAACAATGTTGATGATTCTAGAATCATACCCTGCCCTGTACTGCAAACTATCCAGGTAAAGCTATACCAGCATTCAAAATAGGAGTCAACCCAAAGGGGCAGATTCATCTTTCAAAATAAGCCGTACCTTATTTACCATAACATAGCAAACAAGTGTCAATTAGGACATAAAAACTGTCCATACAGAAGAGATGCTCAACATGATATCTTCCAATTGACATGAACATTTTTATTCTCAAGCAGATTCGTCTGAATGTTTTAATACACAATCTGTAGCTTTTAAGCCAGCAAGTCACAGATGCAATTAAGATGCAACTTGTCACAACTGTTGATGGAAGTAGGAGTGAAGCGCAGTCATAAATTAGAGGCTCAGGTTGACTGAAGAAATCAAACCCTTTAAATCCCAGAAGATTGCAGAATATAACCAAGCACAAACAGAGTCAAGTATTAAGGGTGTAAACAGCAACACAAGGGCCTGTTAACAAACAGGACTGTGAAGCCTGTACATATTCTGCTAGAACAGAAAGGTCAGTTCTTTTATTCAAGATGGCAACAACAATAACAATGTTCTTTCTGGCCAGGTCATTTTATACTTCACAAGAAGTCAAGTGCAGAACTCCTACTTGCAATTGCAGCAGATCCATTTTATATTTCCTGGACACAACAAAAGAAAAAATACTTCTGCTAGAATGTGTGAAGATAACTGTAATGATTTCCCCACTAATGGACAAATGACACAAATTGGTATTAGATTCGCAGTGTGATAAGGTTGAGTAAAAACAAGCACAGTGTCACAAGTAGTCACATGCCTGTATCAGCTGACTGGTACAAGGGAAAGCCTGCTTTGCGAGTCAAGGCAGTGAAGTAGTGATGATGTATCATTTGTGCAACCAGCCAGAAGATAAAAATGGATAAACAAGACTCAGAAATAATTTCCGATAAGAGTAAAAAGGTGAGATATAGACTTTAAAGGTATTTTTTCTCACCACAACACAAATATAAATAAACAAAAACTGACAAAATTAACAAACATTTACATTTTTCATGAGTTTATTAACTATGTGAAAAATGCATTTTCAGTTGGATGGAGAAAGCTCCACATATGGTCTTCACCATATGTGGGAAATTACATTGCAGGATGACAACACCTACATTGTTGGCACAGTTAGATGTATGGAGGGACTGTGATTTTTTTCCTTTAATATCCTCAAAAAATTTCTTTTGTTTGCTTGCTTGTTTTTTATATAAAATGCCAAAATGTTGTGATGCCAAGTTTTAAGGGAAAATAAAAAATAGTGTGAATCTGCATGAAATGATCTGTCACATCTCCTGATACTGAAGTAGCACCCCTCCCCTTCCAGACTTGAGTTCGGTTTTAGCTCAGAGATGCACCACAAATCCATGTTACAACAATTGGCAGCATACCAGTCTGAGTCGCCAGGTGGTCATTCAGCTGCTCAGTCAGCTTGATCTTCCCTGTGTTGTGGCTCATGTGTCCAGACAACAGCTTTAACATCCTCTAAATGATTTCTGGTCTGTCTATGAAAAAAATCTTGCAGTCCTCATTGCTAATTTTTTTGCAGAAAGCTATTATGCTCCAATGTATGCAGCTGGGCTTTTTTTTCCTCCCTCTATGCTGCCCCCCATTGGTGGCCTCAGGCGAGTATTCAAGTGTGTCTGTTTTATTTTCAAATATTTGTTTGTTTTTTGCTTTTTCTTTTTTCTCTTACTATTATTTAGAAAAATATACAAAACATTGAAAGCGGTGCAGAGTACTGAGATATGGCCTCTGAAGCATTTGTTTGGCTAAACCTTACAGCCATGGTGAATAACACTGTCTTCGCTTGTCATTTCTAACATTTAATCATTATTTTGAAACATAGAATAAATAAAAAATCTGGAACAAAAGACAATTAAATTTATATTCGTTTTCAACTCCTTATTAAATATTATGCCATTTTGCCGGTCGGCACCTTCTAGATTAAAGCAAGTATAACAAGCTAATATTAGCTGGTAAATCAGTCAGGCTATCTGCTCTGGTAGCCAGCCTGCAGTTGGCGGCTGAATACATATCCTGCCCATAGATCACCAACTGTAGTTTTAAAGCAGCATTACCTCAATAAAATTGGTAGGTGGTTTTCACATCAGGACCGTCTGTATAATAGGTGACCACAACTATTTCCAAACAGGCAAATCCATTGTTGTTAAATGTTAGGAAAAGTGTAGCAGATTTATTTCACCCACCTGACCTGAAGAGTACGGCAATATGAAGAGGAGGGGCACCATTGTGCTGCTTTGTGGAACTCACCTTCTCTGGAATTTCTTAAGATGGACTTTAATTCGTAAGGACTGTGTGTTAATACATTTTAAATGTCAAATTTTTTAAATGTTTGAACACCTTGATACCGGTAATTTCTTCCTGTCTGAACAGTTAAGATATCAAAGAAACACAATAAATGACAACATGAAAAGTGACCTTTTAAGTGTTTGTTGTTAAATTATCTGTTAATTACCAACTCAAAAAGCAGTTGTTTGACATAAGACACTGAATTTATTTTCATGGTTAATAATTATAATTTACACTCCAGGCGTATTTTTTCACTACAAATAGTGTAATGAATGAAATCAGGTTAATGCCACAAAATGAAGAAGGATGATGTTAAAAAATGTTTCAATGCTGTCCATTGCCTCTGATTTAGGCTGGCATCCCAAAGCATTCTGCTTTATTCCTGTGCAAATAACTGTGTAATACAGATAAATATTTTACTGTACTGTGGCTCTCAAAGCAAAAACTACCTGGCTACCAATGGCCATGTCTTAATACAATCTAAAGTCATATAAGGAGTAAGTGAACAAGTGAATTTTTTGAACACAGATGAAAACTGACAAATGAGCAGGTAATATAAAACAAAAAAAGAAATGAAGGACAATCATGGGAAAAAAATTGCAAACAACAAGAAACCCAAAATGTATCATGTGAATTTTACCTTGGAATCTTTGAATCTTAACAGATAAGAATGCAATTTCAAATGTTTCTATATATAATGATTTTTATTAACAAATTCCAGCAAATTACATTATTAATTTTATAAAATACAATAAAAAAGAGCAAGGTCCTTTGTTTATATTATAAGTCATGGGACCAGAACTGTAATATTTTGGTCTGTGAGCCATGTTGAACAACAATACAAACCATCAAGGCTTTACTGCTTGACTGTTACAGCTTTCAAAAGGAAAAGAGTGCTTCATTGTGACCTGAAAAATAATTTACTGCAATAAGTCCCAACATTTTCACCTTCCCACCTACAGAGAAACACTGGCAGACACTTGTGTCTTTTGCTGGTAAAGTACTCAAACACCACATGGCCAGCGAAACAAGACAAGCAGCCTCAGTAACCTTTTACTATAGCATATTACAAGGTCTTGTGTTATCGCCTTAAAATTATTGTTGAAAAATATGCACATCATTATGCGGCCTAATTTTATTTGTACAGATAATTCTTTCCCTTATTTGATGCTTTGTGACTCAAGAAGAGGGTGGGGTGTTGGGGTCCTGACCCCAGCTTTGAAAACCACTTTTGTACATAATTAGACATCCTTAAAAGTTTTCTGTTTGCAGTGTGCTTAAAAACAACACAGTAAAGGTAAGAAAAGGGGGAGGGAGTCTGTGGTGGAGTCTGGACCAAAAAGAACACTTTTCAGTCCAAATAGACTTATTTCTATGTTTACATTTGAATAAAACCCCATAGGCAATGCTTTGGAAATAGCTAAGCTCATGGTTTTTCTCCCTCATTTCACGCTGTCTCCCTGTCAGTCAGCTGTTTTGTCCTTACACGGTGCCTGCTTTCGCTTCTTGCAGCCTGTCACCACCTAGTTAAAGAGATCTTTATCATTCCAGAGAGGCTTGCGGTCCACCACCACCGACTCTCAGGTACACTTTATCCCCATTGGGTTTAAGTCACCTGAGGCAAATATATAAAGAGCAGCTCAAGGTTGCACTAATGCTTTACGTGCTTTTTTATCCCCATATCTGCAGATGAAGGTCCTGAGGGCAAGAGGGAGACTGGTGGTCAGGACTCCAAAGAATACTGTGCCTCAGATAAGGACATTGTGGAAGTGGTGAGGACAGAGTATGTGTACACACGGCCTCCACCCTGGTCTGATGTGCTGCCCACAATTCACATCATAACTCCCACATACACCCGGCCAGTGCAGAAGGCAGAGCTGACCCGGATCGCAAATACTTTCCTCCATGTCCCCAACTTGCACTGGATTTTGATAGAAGACTCACAGAGAAGAACGCCTCTTGTCACGAGTCTCCTCCGAGAGACGGGACTAAACTACACCCACCTCAACGTGGAAACACCCAAGAGCTTTAAGATACGAGGTGACACCCGTGACCCCAGAATTCCCAGGGGGACCATGCAGCGGAATCTGGCCCTGCGATGGCTTAGGGAGACCTTCAAAAACAACAGCAGCCAGCCAGGCATCGTCTACTTTGCAGACGACGACAACTCGTACAGCCTGGAGCTGTTTGAGGAGGTTAGTGCCAAAATACAGCATTAATGCTGCTGCCTTACCAGTCAAGTCTGTTTTCTGGGGTTTTCCATAAATATTCAAATTTAGGTTAATGTCTTGCATTTGTCCAGCATAAATATGGATATTTTGTAAATACATTTTGCTCTACAACAAGAACTGTAAAGCAATGTCAACTCAGCCTTGCAGTTTGCTTTGTTTTCAGCTTCTAAGAACAACTGATTCCATATTCAGAAGATATAAAGATGCAAGTGAAAACTGTTTAGTTTTTAAATTTCCCATCAAGAATAAGCAAAAATATTACAGGAGACACATCCTGCTTTTACATTCATCCTTTTCTCACTTAAATCATTCAGTTGTGGTCTATATGAAGTGGAACTACAATGCTTTGATCTGAATTCCTTGTTATTGTAGCTCTACTGGCTTCTCCTTTACCCCTGTTCTGAGGTGCGTCTGAGAGCAACTCGTTTTGGTGTGGTCTCTTTAAATGTTATTAAGGAACTTCAAACCCGCCCCCCTCAAGGTCAAAGAGTGTTGCAACATTCGGCCATTTTTGTAGTTTGATAACAATTTTCTAGCACCGAAGAAACAAGGCAAAAACTGCAAAAACAATGCAAAACTGTTGTAGTATAGTATAGCTGCTTTTATGCAGTTTTTGCTTTTGCACACATTCTGTATGACATTGTTACATTTCAGCCTGAACACATGATTGGCCTTTTTGATTTCAAACAACCTTATTTATTTAAGCTGTTTACCTGATCTGCTCAAGTTGACAAGTAACCAGTAATGTGAATTCCTAACTTTCCCTTTAAATATCTATGTAAGGAAAATGTATGCAGTTTTTAAATGTATGTTTCTTCAAATTTGTTTCATGAGGTTCATACTTCAATAATAAACATTTTACATCAGTGCCTTGCTATGCTGTATATTGGCTATTGTAATGTCCAAAACATGTTGTTAAACTACCCATTGTCCTTTTTGACAGACAATTCATTAGCTCACAACAAGCCCAGTCAGGGGCTCTGAAGCTGGTCGAGTGATGTCAGCACACGTAATCAGAACATCTCAGGCCATCCATTTCAGCATCAGTCGAATTACCCAAGCGGACACGGTGTAGGTCCTGCGAGAATTAGCCTCAAGTCTTGTTAGTAGCGTAGACGGTGTCTGTGGCAAATGGAGGGCCCAGTATTGATGGTGACTGTCATTACCTTTCTCTGGAAATCAGCCAAAGTGCTCTGCCTTCCTCTGAGATCCTCCATCCCCTTTCAACATGCCTATTTATGGGCCAGCGTAACAACCCTGGGGGGCAAAGACTGAACCATGGGAGTCTAGAAATACCAGGTGAAAGCCAAATAGGTAGCGAGTTAAATGCTAATATAACACAACCATAACTAGCATTAACAAATTTAATGTGAGTAGGCCACATGGGTAGGTGATTCATTAAGACACAGCATTTGTAGCCCAAGCTCATTTGTAAAGCATACAAGGTTACATAAAACTGAATGAAAAACACCAGGGTAAGGTAACTTAAAGCAAACATAACTGAGTAAACTATAATGACTTCATAAAAAGAGAAAGCAAATGTGGTCATTCATGACATTATTGTTGGCCTTTCTTAGTAAACTACCTTGCTGTGAAAACAAATGCCTACACACACACACACAAAAAAAGCTATTTGTCCAACGGCGGCTTTATATAAAAGAACCCTGGAAGTTCCACAGGATGCGCCACACGTTCTTGACTCTTTTGTCTCTGAGGGACTAATTCACAGAGTGACTGTGTGGAAACCAGAGATTGCTAATTTCTAAATTTCAAACTAGCTGCATACATAGATAAGCTCATAAAAAAGCACTGCTGAGTTAAAAGTATCTCTTTTGTTGTTAAACTGACAAGGTTTACCCACATTTAAATTGGCCAATCAATATTTTTATAGGAGGAATTTTACCGACATTTGTGTATGTTTATGTAAATTACTGCCATAACAAATTGTTATATATTATGAAAGACCAGAACATTTAGCACTGTTACGACTATGTAAAATAACTACCATAAAAACGACAATTAAATGACCTCTCTAAATAAAGTCCATTGCATTTCACCACTTGGTTGAAGTGCACTTAGAAATCTCTGAGGGTGAGGGTGGAATCAATGTTATCAGTGGGTAGGAAGGGAAGGCAGGCGCAGTTAGTGAGCACACAGCCACCACCCTTTCAGTCATTTATTAAGTAAATAAGAACTCAATAAAATCACAGTCACGGAAAGCACAAGTATCTTCTTTTTATTACATATTTACAATCAATACAGTCAATGCCTTTATCTTGGAATAATTCACTTAAAGGAGTGAATCATTTCATTGTTTTCAACAGTCTGCAGCTGTTTAATTTGGAGCTCTATGGGAATACTTTTTATTATCTCTTTAATTGCTTCTGCATCTGTTGTGCAGCTACAGAAAGGACAAGCAGGACCTGACAAACATAGGTGCAAATTGCCATAATTTGTTTATTGGTGTGTTGCATCTACATACACTACTCACAAAAAAATTGGGTTATTTGGCTTTCAGGTGAAAATTGAAAAAGGTCACGCTACAGTGATACTATATCATAAAAGTAGGGCAATTAAGTTGAAGCATGCTATGGTGATTTCCTCATCTCAAACAATTTATTGAAACGAAAGCCCACAACAGTGAGTATACCACAACAAAAATGCCAGTGTCTGAAAAACGTGCTACGTTCCCTTGAGCATCAATTACAACTTGACCACAGCGTCTCATGCTGTTCACAAGTCGACAGTTGGAAATGTTCATTCAAAAGTCTTGAGAAGGTCACATTTACCTAACCTGTAATGGTTATGATACATTTAAGGTTTATCCTGAAATTTCGCCCAAAAGGCGAATATCCCTAATGTTTTGAGAGTAGTGTATATTTAGTGCAATTTGCATTGTGAATCATATGCAAAACTGAAGGTAATAGTGTGTGCAAACATTTTACAAAACAAAAACAAAAAAAAGTAAATTGAGCTTGTGGCACCGTAAGTTATCAGTTTTTTAAAAACACTGGTCTTCTTTCCAAGATCTTAATAGTTTGGGCTTGGTAACTTACTTTTATATCTTTTAAGTGGCTTGATTGTTGTATAAGACTGGCACTGAAGAACTGACTCTGCTTTGGTGCAATATCCCTTTATGTTTAGCCTCCTTTCATTGTCGACACACGGACTCACTCTACTCTGAGTGGCTGAACATGGCAGAGAGCAGATTGGTTAAAAACATGTTTCATAATGTTGTAGATATGTCATTTGAACCAAAACGGACTAAAAGAGAGATGGCTGGGGTGTCTTCTAAAGCAGCATGTATATCACTTGATGTGAACTTCAGGTTTGATCATTCCAAAACAAATTTTGTATTTCCAAATAGTCATCTCTCAGCATTACTAACCAAATCTAACCAGTCAAACTGTGCTCAGCTCAAACACAGACCATGTGCTTGTAAAAAATGCTGTGTGCTGAAACAGATTTTGGTACAGCAGAGAACCTTTTTTATCTTGTTTGCATAAATGCACACCAAGACATTTCAGTTTTTCATTGCAGCAACAGAGGCTTCAGGAAAAAAGGTTTGTTAATATGCACATACTTTATAGGTCAGTCCTACATTAAATCTTGTGAACACAGAACCACTGTGGCTCAGTGGGAATAGTAGCCTTCTTGCAATCCGAAAGTTGTAGGTTCAATTTCAGTTTCCTCCTTTCAGTTGTTGTACCTCTGGGCAAGGCACTTAGCCCCAAGTTGCCTAACAATCTGTGCATTGGTGCATGAATGTGTGTATGTTTGTGAGTGCAGCTGGGTGGCTGTGGATCTGGTGTCAAGTGCTTTGAGTGGTCAAAATGACTGGAAAAGCTCTTTATGAATTTAGTCCTTTTAACACTTAATGGAAAATTCATTTCTCCCAGTTACAAATATGCTTGCGAAGAATTGCTCGCATTATTCAGCCATTATAAGAAAAGATTACATTCTCCTCAAAAAACAGTTATTTACTATTGTGGTTTTCTTGTCTCGTGTCATCACCTTTTCACCTGCTAAGTAAGCAGTCTTCAAATTTCCAACATCCATGAGTTATACATTAACATTCACAATTTAATCAAACTTTTAAATAATGGCTGTCCTGCTGCATATTCCACATAAGTATTCCGTTTTTCTCAATCTTAAGACTGCTAAGGTCCCAAATCAAGTCTAGTGGCCTATATTAATATCTGGCATATAGTGTCATCTATTGCCGCGCATTTTTTAGACAATAGGTCTTTCAACAAGAACAGAGAAGTCAAATGACAAGATGGGAAACATAAACTTTTAAGACAATTTCCTATCTCCGGGTTAAAAATACCAATTTTGGCTATAGTAAAAAAAGATATCAGAAGATATCAGAACACAATTTAAAATCAGTCACTGTAAAACTGGGTACTACTATTAATTTTTACACAAAGACAAAATAAATAAGGTATTTACGTTTTGAATGGCCTCTACCATCTTATATTAGCAATTGTTTGTTATTAGCATTACAAAAACTGCAGTCTCTGTGTGTATGTCCTAGAGAATGCAGGTCCTTGCCTTAACACTTATATTTCCAAAAGGATGTGAACATTTCCAAGTTCAGCCTGCAACAGGGTAAAAGCTCCAAAGGATAAACATTCATTTGCTGTACTCCATTAAGCCTTTGTTTTATCAGCTAAAAGTCTCACTCCCTCACAGCCTGAATGACAAACTAACATCTGTTATAGAATATACAGTAGTTTGCTTTTAAATAGCATTCTACATCTCTGTGCTTCCTCTAACTGTATTTTAAACCCCTTATTGATACTTATGTAACATAAGGTAGTTGGACTCACTCCTAATGGAAGAAAACTTCAGGATGGAACCAGGATAATTCTCAACTTGTGTCTTTACTGATCAAAAATGCTCAGCAACCCCACAACAAGAAAGAAAACACCACTTCACATCCTGCGTTAGCGGTCACTTGACTTGACCAGCCGACAGCAAGAGCGCTCAAAAGAGCCATTGAGTTGAGAGACTCAATGCACCCGACCTTCCAATCTGCCAACCCTCATAACACAAATGGAATGCAAATGAAGCAGTAGACCAAGCCATAGTCCGGCCTATGCACCAGGACTTCATTGGCCTCACACAAACAGCCAGAGGTGGACTTGGATGGGAAGCAGCACCAAAGAGATGGTCTAAAGCCACCAAGAAGAAGAGGAGGAAATATCTCGTAATCTCTGAAGTTGCTAAAATAGATGAGGAACGTTTCAAGATCACAGCTATGAGCAAGCAACAGCAAGGCAGATGGAACACACGGGGGGCAGTGACCAATAGGATCATCACTATTCCTCCCTTGCTGCAAGACAACTCTGTCTCAGTGCTGGTTCAGGTGGCAGCATGACAGGGTCCTGTGCAAGTTGGTGGAGATCCTGGAGGCCCTCAAACCGGGAAGCTAACAGGAGCAACCTACCCGCAGTCAAGAAGGGAATCCAGTTTACCAAGCCAGGGACCAAATTGAAGCTCTGCACCAAGACAGAATTGTCCCTGCTGTCACTAGGAGGCAAGCAACGGTTGGCAGCTGACCTTGACCGCCAGTGGAAGTTCCCTGCAGAGGTCAACATCACACCCCTGAACCCAGACATTCTCCTCTGGTCAGCACCTGCCAGAGCAGGTCATAGTGGTATAACTGACAGTCCCACTGGAAAAACACATTAAGACTGCGTAGGTGAAGTATGCGAACCCATCAACAATGCTCTCACAACCTGGGTGGAAAGCATTCACATTCCCAGTGGAGGTTGGGAAAGGAAGGATCATAGGCAGACGTCCCTACCGTGGCTCCTCCACCTTGAGATGTTCCGGGGATAAGTTCTATTAGAACTATTTTTTTTGGTTGTCTGTCTTCAGTGGCTTTTCTCAGCAAAATGTCCTGAAACAACATATATTTTTTTTTAATAGCTAAAACCGAGTTTGTTTTTATATCTTGCCCTCTTGCTGTGAGCCATTATTATAGTCGGTATAAAACAGGGTTTTACTATTTCCAAACCAATTGATTATCAAGTTCAAGTTCGTCTTTAACATCTTATTTTAGTGACAAGTCCGCTTAGCTTGCCTTTCTGTGTATTCCCTAAAAAATCTAGATCCTTACTCTAATTCTGACATTTCCAAAAAGGCTCTGCCCCCTTCCTGTTATCTGCATGAAGTTTTAATCTTTCTTGCTCTCTTGCAGCATTAATGAACCACTCGCAATGATAATGAAATTGGGTAATTTTTAGTCTTATTCTTGCAGTAACAGTTTTCGCACTGATTGTTGTTGTCATAAAGACCTTTTAGAACTTTTAGTTGGTGCTTTCACCGATCGGAAAATGATTGGATTTTTGAATTTTAGCCGATTCTGTGTCATCAGACATTCTTTAATAAAAATATTGACCAGTTCAGGGATGCTTTTTAAATTGACAGAGTGCTTTACTAACAAAATCTAACAAAGTCTAACAAAGTGGCATATGAGTTAGAAGTTAAATAAATAAATGTGTCAAAAACAAAAGAAAAGTCAGAGAAACCTTTGTACAAATCCAATGTTTGGACAAAGAAAATAAAATAGACTCCTCAATCTAAAGTAGTGTAAATGGAAGTTTTTATTTTTTCCTAAGCAACCTTAAGGACTGAACAATCTATGAGAACATTTGTTTTTTATGCGTCTTTTCAACAAAAGAAAAGAAGTGCATCTCTGCAGGCCCCTCAAGAACTGGAGCAGGAAACTGATCTTAATTCCCGAGGCTGGAATGAATTCGCAAAACTGGAGCAATACCACAGTAGAAACTGTGTACAAACCCAGCATATTCACATGAAGGAGGCTGGGGAAACTTGGTTGCATTTTCATTTGCTTGGCTGCCAGCAGAAGAGAGGATTTGTGTCGTTTCACTCCGGCTGTTATTCCCTCCAGAAGAAGCAGGCAGAACACTCATTTTCACATTTCCAGTGTCGAGGGTAGAGTGACAAACCTCTTGACACTGCCTGTAAGGGGCCTGATTTGTTGTTTCCTCTTGTTAGAAGCCGTATACATATCTGCAAGGGTAAATCAGCAGGTGACTCTGTAGCCAGACGATAGACGGATTTGCTCGCTGCCAAAGAACGTTCATCCTGTGCATAGCTAACAAAGGATGCTGGAGACAAAAAAGACGAGAAGAAGAGTGATGAGAGAGGATGTTGGATGGAAAATGTGACCAATGGTATAGAATGTTTTTAGCCCAACCATACTCATAGACACACATACAAACCCAGTACTTCTTCAGTGTCACCATTACCACCAAGAGCTTACTAAAACAGACTCATCTAGTTGTTTTACCCAGGAGCTCACATCCACAAATCTTCCAAAGTTTGCTGCTGCTTCATAATGTTCAGACTCTGCTCCTCCTAAATCACCTGACCTGATCACTCAGCGGAAATGTAAAAGGCAAGCACTGCATCAGAGGCACTTGAGAGGCATCATTATTTCTGCTGCATTGAGTTTGACTAAATGCCTCTGCAATTTCTAAATCCTCTTTGTCCCTCATTATAAAAAGGCACCGTTCAATATAGCCACAGCTTTTTGTGAGTGTGGCAAAGACCTCATGGAGCAACAAAGGAGAGGGCGGCAAAACAGTTTGATCGTAGAAGATTAAAGGACATAAAAAGGGAGGATGGTGCTGCTCCACCTTAAAGAATCCTTTCAGCCAACCAGAAGGCAGGGCCATTTTCTCTAATAGCTCAGCTCCTTTAAAGCCTCCTAGCTCTGCCCATGTTTACTCCCTTTTAAGTTGGCTGCGCCTCATTATCTTATTGTAGGGCAGCACTTGGAACAGTGTGTGTCAGCTGCACTGGTACAGCAACTCAGTCAATATCCACCATCTTTCAGAATGAATCATCTCCGTCTATGCTCTGCTGCAGTGCTGCTGGCTGAGGCTAAACTACTGTCTCCTTTTCATGTGTGCTCCTTCAGATCACTAATTTGCTCTCTCTCTATCTCCCTTCCTTTTCTAATTTCCACTCTCCTCCGGCTAGATGAGATCGACTCGGAAAGTTTCGGTGTGGCCTGTGGCCTTTGTGGGCGGCCTGCGCTACGAGTCCCCCAAGGTAAACGCAGCTGGAAAGGTCTATGGCTGGAAGGCAGTGTTTGACCCCCACCGGCCCTTTGCCATCGACATGGCTGGCTTTGCCATCAACCTGAAGCTCATCCTCTCCAAGCCACAGGCATACTTTAAGCTCCGTGGGGTAAAGGGAGGCTACCAGGAAAGTAGTTTGCTCCGAGAACTTGTAACACTCAGTGACCTGGAGCCTAAAGCTGCCAACTGCACTAAGGTAACCTCATTTTGTTTCTGTGATTATGAATGTTCAGCCATTCGGCTTCACTGTCTTTATAAGTTGGGATCCCTTTATTTTTCCTATTTTACTTCTTACGTTCACTGTTTTCTTTAACATAAAACATTCATCTCATTTTGAAGGTGGGTGAATGTAGATTTAAATCTAAAAACAAGTAAAAGTGTCATTCACTGAGTGAATATATCAAAACAACATCCAGCTGTTTGTATTGTATTGTAACATCTCAGTTGTTTCAAACATTTCTTCAACATTAAAACCCTTAACTGAAAATGCACACACACTCAGAAGAATATATAAATGGCTGGGCCCATGGTTTCCTCTGACTGCAGCCGGTTTTGGCTGTCTACATAATCGAGAGAACATTCTTAGGGAAAAGAAAAAAAAACTCTGAAATGTTTATTTACTTTCTACCTAGTGTATTTATACATTATTTCTATATCTATCTTTTTTATTTATCTTTAACCGTCTCTGCATCTTTATTATTTCTCCATCTGTCTCTTTATAACATCTTTTATCTGATTCTGTCTATTTCCATCTTTCTTTTTTTTCTCTATCTGTATGTATTTAATTACCAAGCTCAGTCTTATAGATCCAGGGGGATAATTTCACCTCCGACAGCCAAGCCAGGTCAAAACCTTTCATCCGGTGGTGACTGGACTTTAGCTGCGTGGAAAAGGTGGCTTTCCAAAGGTGGCTACTTTGAAGAACCTAGAATATAAGACATATTTTCAGTTGTTTCACACTTTTTTGTTCAGTATATAATTCTACATGTGTTAATTCATAGTTTTGATGCCTTCAGTGTGAAGCTACAATATTCATAGTCATGAAAATAAAGAAAACTCTTTGAATGAGAAGGTTTGTCCAAACTTTTGGTCTGTACTGTATATATTCAACTTGAGTTATTGAGTAGCTTCTTTCAGCTTTAAAGAGGAAGCACAAGCTTTCCTCAAACACAAAAATAACACGGTGATCGTTACAAATAAGGCTGACGACTGAACCTCACTACAGCCTAATTTATCAGCTCTAAAGCAATGGTGCAATATGATATTTGTATGTGAGTTTTGCAGTTTTCCCAAGCAGTTCTGAAATAATTTAAAATGAATTAAGAAATTTGACATTTTATGGAAATAAATTATACATATGGTACTATTGGTACAAAATATCTCAAAATAATCTATATTTTCCAAAGCAGACACATTAGGCTGACATGACTGCTGATTTAAAATGAGAGGTTTGATTTACATCCCTATATAACATAACCTTTGCTTGTTTTAGAAATCCTATTTTTTTACTTGTCACTCAACAAGCAAAAATCAAACCTTTCTGTCTCGTATAGTCTACCAGTAGTCCAGTACACCTTAACTTACACTTGATAAGAGATTTATTTTAATTTCTTTAGAGAAATTCCATTAAACTATGTTTTAATGAGATCAAATTGTAAAAAAAAAAAGTTAATTTCTTGTAATTATATTTAAAACTCAGCCAACTTTATTCTCATAAGCTTTGCGGATGCACCAAGAGCGGTTGGTGCGGTTGTTGGTCTGGGTCACCTTGCTAAGCTTCTCTCTGGGCAAAGAGGAGTCAGCCAGAGGCCTATCCTCATTACAAGCACACATACACACACAAAGATGGAGAGGAGAAGAAAATAAAAGAAGGGGAAGGAAAAGGACGAACTCTCAGCCAGGTTTTTATCCTGCTCCCCTCCTGCCATTCACAGGCCTAAATGAAAAGAGGGGATTCAGAAAACTGCTCACGGAACTAAATTGGACTCAGTGAGGGAGGCAGAGACGTCACACTGATTACAGATGAGTGTAGGAGATGGACAAAAGGGATGGTAAAGATGGAGTTGAGGTGGGGGGGATTAAGTCGTGTATGTGCATCTGTTTTTCTTATAATCTTCCACTTCAGATGCGAGCGCCACTGTAACCCTCCTCGCCACTACACCTGAGCAGAGTGGGAGTGGGCTCCTGGCATGGCTCATGCATATTTCATGACTGCTGCCAAGGAGAGATGAAAGGAGGAAGGGTACTGACACAAAGGAGAGAAGAGGGAAATGAGCTTGACACTTTGAGTTTGTTCCCCCCGCCCCTAGTGTATGTTTTTTCCTCTAGGGCAAAAAAAGAACCCCGGGGTTTAAAACCTTTTTGGGGATAAATGAAAAGGGGCACAAAAAATTTAAAAATCGAAATTAAAGAACTGGGGAAAACCCGTAGCCCTGCCAAAAAGGGGAAAACTTTGTACAACAAATAATTTAGAACTGTCAATCACTTGAAGGAAGCAATTATTCTGTGGTCAGAAGAGGACGAGATGAAAAAAGGCTGTGCTAAATTTATAAGAAAATTATTTTCCTCTTTTCCCTCTCCCGTAATGGGGGTTCATGTAAAAAGTAGCTTTTCAAAACCATAGGGGGGAAGGGCCCCCGGGTTGGGAACCCAGGGCGGGAGCGGTGCCCCGGGAATTTCGTCTGTTTTAAAGGAAAACATAGGCTGAATGAGTCCCTTTAAAAGGGAACGGGCATGTTACAAAAAGGTTTTTTTGCTGTTTGTGTTTCCATCTGTTTTTTTAAACTAGATCCCTCGGTTTGGCAAAAAAACGGGAAAAACCCCCTCCCTTGGAACGAAGGGAAAAAAGGAAATTTCCACGGCCCAAAAACATGGAGATTTGATTGTATTTTTCCCTTAAAACCCCTTTGGAAATATTAAAGCTCTGTAAAAAATACGGGTTTGGGATTTTTTTCATTTGGTCTCATCGGGCCCCAAAAAAAAAGGTTATTTTCCCCCCCCCCACCCCCCCCAAAAAATTCCCCCCCCCAAAGGGGAAAGAATTTGGACAGGCCCCCCACAAGATTGTCACAAATTTTAGGAGTTTATGTTTTTTTTATAAACAAATTTTTGAATCGGGATTTTAATATAGAAAAAGGGTTTAACCTTAGCAATCCAGTTTGAAGTATTTGTTTTTAAAAGTTTGGGGAAGTTTGCTAAAACTGTGGGTCTCTGAAAAAAGCCCAAAGAATAAAAATAAAAAAAAAATGGCTTTGAAAAAACCCTTTTTTTAAAAAAAAAAAAAGTCAAAGCCCCAAAAATTTTTTACTAAAACCGCTTTTTCCCAACCCAAACAAGGACCCAAAAGCCCCCCTTTTGGGCCCTAATAGAATGTCAATGATTTAAACCCCCCTTCTAAAAAATCAGCGCAAAATTTAAGATTGTTTTTCCCTTTTTTTAATTTTTAGCCTATTTTCTGTTTAGGGGATTTTTTTTGATTCCCCCGGCCCAAAATAAACCCGGGGTTTGGGGGCTAGTGAAATTAAAATTTCAGCTTTTCGAAATTTTTTAAATAATTTTAAAAAATTAAAATGTGACAAAAAAGTAAAAACAGAAAACAGTCTCATAAAAGGGTAAACACTCCTTCACATTTCATTTTTGATAGAGTGTGTTACAATTTTAAAAATCATTTTTTTTAAGGCGAAATTACACCCAGTTTCCCCTCAAAAAAGGGGGTTTAAGGAATTTAAAATTTGGAACTTTAAAAATCCTTTTTTCAGCCAATCCTTATTGTTTTGTATTGCAGGTGGTTGGCCTTGCATCTATAGTGGGGGGAAGCAGTCAAGTTTTTTACAGAATTTAAACCCAACAGACTAAGTTTTAAATCCTAAGGATAAAAAAAATGGAGGAGTAGAATGCAGTTAAAAAATTTTGAATTTTTCAAAATGTGGCCCAATAAAAATTAAAATTAAAATTCATACCCAAACCCAAAAGCGAGAAATAGAGGAAGCACCCGTTCTTTTGAGTCCCTTGCTTAAAAAGAGAAAAGGAGAGGGAAAAATCCCTGACTAGTTAACTTTGGGGGGAAATGACCTGCCCTTCTCTGGGGGGGGGTTTAAAGACACCCACAAATGACAAGAAAAAGGGCCAAAGCGGGATTGGACAACCCCCAAGCAGGGTTTAAAAAAAACTACCCTTCATCTTCGAATAAAAAAAGCAAAGGATCTGAGACAAATGGACCAGGATCTGCACATTGCACACAAAAGGAGCTTCAGGATGTGGTTTGACCCTCATCCCGTGCGGGGTTTAAAAAAAAAAAGTTGTTCACTTTTGAGCAAAGAAAGGGAAAGTTGGGTTTTAAAAACTCCCAAAGTTTTTTCTGAATTTAATTTTAAAAAAGTTTAGGGGTTTTATGAACATTTTGATCCGTTAGTTCAACTGTATGGACTCTTACCTTCATTTACTGTTGGGTTTGCATTGTCTTTTTTTCTCGTCCCCTTTTAAAAATTTAAAACATCTCCCCAAGCCAACCCCTACATTAAAGAGGAACTTGACCCTTTGGGTTTTAAAAAAGGGAAAACATAAAAATCAAATATTTAACACTCCTTTTAGCACTTAAATGGGTCTGGGGATTTTCTTTTGAGGCAGGGTTTATACATATTAAACAAAAATGAGAAAAATCAAAGGACCCCGAGGGGGGAAAAATTTTTACAAAATTTCCCCCTGGAATCCTTGTTTTATTTTTGTAATGCAAAACTATTAATTTTGGGAAAATGAAACCAATAAAACTCAGTTTTCCCGTCGCATTCATCTTATAGGAGGACTGGGGGGGGAAGTCTGAGATTTTTTTTAAAGAGGAAAGTTTAAGTTTTTGGGGCACCTTCGAAAAAAAAGAAACCTTTTAAATTTTAAAATCAGATTACAAAAAGTTGAGTCCTAAAAAGGCCCCAAAAGTGCCACATTTAAAAATTTAAATTTCCCTTTGAAATGGAAAGAAATAATACCTTGCTAAATACATGATTAATAAAACATGTGATTTTGTGCTGAAGTGCAACATAAGTTTCGTTTATCTCTCAGCTTGCCCATCAGTCCGGGGAAGGAGCTGGCGGGGGATGTTGAAGATGACTGGTTTTTTCCCGGGAGGGAATTATTAAACCACACATGTGGCTTTTCTTGGTTAGATTTCCCTCTCATTCCTAAACCCCATTTAAATGGGATGCCCTTCCCAAACCCGCATTTTTGGGAAAATTTAAAAAAAAGATCTCTCACAGAAGAAAATAAGATTAAAAACATGTGGGAACACCTTTTACACATTAAACAGGATAATACCATCATAGCAGAACCTTTTGCATATGTGTTGCGCATTTGATTATTTCTAGGTTACAGGATAAATGCTACAGCAACACCACCGGAAACAAGGTGGATGTTTCAGAGCTTTTTTAAGCAGTGCCCAGATAGGAGTCTCTAATATTTTGGGGGTAATAGGATTTCAGAAGTTTGAAATGGCTGAAAGAGAAAATTATAAACATGTTTTTCTAATTATGCTTCTTATTTTTTTGTTAAACAATCTTATATATACTTCTGGAAGTTCATGTTATCAATTGTTAGCTATTTACCAATAGCTTGATCTGATTCAGTAGACATGCTTTTGAAGCCCTTGCTAAATTTGTCAGTGATTTTGAAATACTGCAACTCTTCTCATTTTTCTAGCCTAAATATGGGATCCTGGTAAAATTTTAAATTGGGGCCAAGAGGGAATGACAGATATTCAAAATGGGGCTCTACTAAAGGACAGAAAAGCATATAAACATAAAAGTAATAAAATAAATGTCGCTACTGATCAAAAATGGTCTTTGGCTAAATAAAATCAATCCACCACTAAAGTCTGATTGGTAACCACTGTGACAATTCAGCTCCTACAATACACTGCAGCACATGAAATATGAAACAAATTTTCAAATGGATAAATTATATACATATTTTTGAATCAATTTTACATAATTACCAAAATGCTCTTTTTTATTTTGACAATTATGACTCATTTCGGTTAAACATCTGTATTTATTTATTTATTTGGTGGCACTTTTGACCCTCTATAGTCTAAATCCCAATGTTCACTATCATTTACATTCTTTCAGGTAAATAAGTGCTTCGGTTAGTTAGTACTTTATATTGTCTGGGCATAATGAGTTTGCATCAGATATTGGTTAAATGTCATTAACTATGTATAAAACTTAATAATAATTAAAGCTGCATCTGATACTGAGTCCAAAACATTTTTTTAAAAAGCATAATCATTAATGCATGGCCCTGAAAATGTGATATATGTACATTTTAGGTGTACATTCAGCTCTGAAGTCACTGTAGGCAAAATGAAAAGCACAACAAAAATAAACCTTTTTTTTTGTCTGGTTGCAATGTGGACCCAGTATCTTTAGTACAGCTTGTGGTATCTGATGCATTTTTATGTAGCTTCATGTTGAACATTAACTGGACCACCGAGGAGACTATCTGCAGCCCTAACGATAGACATCAGTAGTAATCATGCAGTACAGCTGATCATTTTTACAAAGTTATTCCACACCTCATAATATAATGGAATCTCTCCTCAGCTTGACAGATCATCCATCTGCAATACCCAGTGGTGGTCCTTATCTAACGCTGTCCCACTGTAGAAGCTGGAGATAATTTAAACACTGAGCCTCGGTGCTATTGCCTGACTCCATCTGTGTAGCCCCCTAACCTATAAGACAGAATGCAATATTAACTGCTGCACAATAAAGAAATATTACCAAGATGTTATACTTAAGCTTAGTCAGAGAATCCAGGTTATTATCCATTTTACTTGGTACTGATTAGACATACATGCAGAAAAATTATCTCTAACCGCAATGGGCTGCTTTCATTGACCGCATGATGTTACACCGCACAGGTATTAGCCATGAAGTTCACCAGCCACCCTCCAGTTATTTATTAAGTGTCATAATTTAATATATTTATTTAAATATTTATTAAATGTTTGGAGGTGCAATTAAAAATCACTGTAGTTGATGTTTTTTATCCAGCTGCTCTCTAGAACAGCATGCTCACACACAGCATACATGGATTATTATGTAGATCGGTAACAGGACGGTGCACGATGCTGCTGCTGTTAGGCATGTTCTACCTGAGCGGGTTTCTAATGAAAGAATCCACCTAGAATGTTTGACACTAAAAAGAAATTTCGTAGTCTGACGTGCAGGGAATCTATACAAAATAACAACAACTGGCTTTACTTTTCTCCCAACCTGTATACCTTTCAGGGGACACTAAATACTATTGTTTCTGAATGTTGCTTTTGTCAAGGTGCAGGTTGACTAATGGTACTGCAGTGTACAGATCAGCATGTGGTCGGGGTGGTTGAATACGGTTGTGTGATGTAATTGTGTGTGTTGTGTCCTAGAGCAGCAGAACAATTCAAAGGGCTTTGCCTTGAACATGATGTTGTTGCAAAATCTCTTCATATCATTTTTTTTTAAACAGACGCTGCATAAAGCAATAGTTTACCTAACCAGCCTTCCCACAGCAAACACTGACATCTCTAAGGCACAATACACTTTAAACATAGTCCTTTTATCATCTCCACTGTCATCATTCGTTCTCATTCACTTTTATGCATGTGATTTTTAAGGTTGTTTATTTGCCACAGCAGCTCTCTCAGAAAAATGTTAGTTGAATCAAGAGAAATAAATAACTGAGAAGAACCTTCTGTAGCCCAGAGTGTTGTTTCCAGAGGATGATTTTTTTTAACCACACTGTATGTATTTCTGTTCCAGAAGTCGATCCCTTTGGGATGCCGGTTTGAAAAGGATTACCAAAATAAAGGCACATTGACCGTCATTTGATAGTATGAACTGTGGTTTTATACAACACCGAGGTAGCAGATCTGAATTGTGTCATCTAGTATTTTGCTTTTTATTACCTATTAATAACTAAAATGTTACTTTTTTGCATTTCTTTGCTCAATACAAATATAAAATATGCTATAAGTAATACAGTGGATTCCAAATATATTCATTACCTTTTAACTGTTTCCATATTTTGTCCTATTACAAACACAAACTTCCACACGTTTTACTGGGATTTTAACTGATAGACTGACATACTGTGCATAATTGTGAAGTGAAAGAACAATCCAGCTGTTGAAGGCCACCGTGGTTTGTTAGAGAACATTAATGAACAAACAGCATCATGACGACCAAGGAAGAAGGCAGACAGAACAGGAATAAAGTTGTGGAGAAGTTTAAAGCAGAGTTAAAGCAGCTTATAAAATCTTATTACTAGCTTTGGACATCTCACGGTCAATCCGTCATCTCAAAATGGCAAGAGTATGACACAACTACAAACCAGCTAAGACATGGCCCATCCTGTTCTAAACTGACTGGCCTGGCGAAGGATAGTATTGATCAGAGAAGCTTTTAAGAGTCCATGGTGTCCCCAAGAGCCACAACTCAGGGGGGACAATCCGTCTACTCTACAACTATTAGACTTATAAGGCACGCAAAGCCATGTGTTTGCAGTTTGCCATAAACCTTGTAGGGGCCAAAGCAAACATCTGTTTAGTGAGATGAGTCAAAACTTTTACTTTCTGACATAGATTCAAATTGCTTTGTTTGTTGGGGAGAAACTAATACTTCACATCGCCCTGAACACAGGACCTCCTACAGGTGAAGCATTGGCTACACTATGCTGTGGAGATTATTATCTTTTGGAGGGACAGAGGATTTGATCCAAGTTAATGTGAAAATGATTGAAGATAAATACAGGACAAGGGGATGGTTAAAAACATATTTATGTATTAGGATGGCATAGTCAAAGTCAGGATCTAAATCCAATTGAATATCTGAGGCAAGACTTGAAAACTGACGTATGCAGATGTATCCATCCAACCTGCCTGAGCTATTTTACAAAGAATAGGCAAAACATTCAGTCTCTAAATGAACTTTGCAATTTAATAACTTACCCTATAAAGATTTGCAGCAACAAAGTATTGACTCAGAGGGGTTGAATACAAATACATGACACACATTTCACATCATTATTGGTTAAAAAAAAACTGTCTTGAAAAAGCATTATTTGTTTTCTTCTACTTTATAACTACTATGCACTGCTGTTGTCAAATAATATCCCAACAAAATACATTGAAAACTGCGGTTGTAAAAAGTAAAAAAGCTTCAGGGGTATGAATAATTTTGCAAAGCACTGTAAAGTAGTCAATAAGGTGTGAATCAGTTAGATATCTAAAAGGCCTTTTATCCTGAAACAACTGCAGCAACAATATTTGACGAAACAAATATCCTGGTGAAAGGTTAACAAAAGATGATCTTCAAAGCGATTCTGTAACCTTGATTTCTCTGCAGAGGCTTTCAAAGCAACATCAGAGGAAGAGGCAGGAAGGGCTGGAGAGAAATACACTGCTCACAAGCTTCCCTGGCCTTGGTTACAAGCAAAGGTCAAACCAGGCTTTATTATTATTTTTTTTCAACAAAGAGTGAATGGTACCTATAAATTAAATATAATCAGAATAATTTTCGCTCAGTCTTTGTGAGCATTTATGTAAGATGCAGGTAAAATAGTTTAAGGAATATTCAACAATATGCCATGAATATGATTAAGGAGACAAAATAGGAAAGTCAATTCAAAGTCTTCTTGACACCTGAGCGCTGCTAATCAGGGCAGGCGGTCCAGATCCATGTAAACATGGCCAACAGCAGTCATATCTGCTTAGCTGATGCACCCTCTACTCTCTCCTTATATCCTCACTGGACATCAACAGTCATGCCGTAGTCAGGGCTGCTGGTAAACTGGACTTTACCATCTGCTTCCTGCTCTTCGAACACCATGACCTATGACAGCATAGGGAAAAGCAACTCAGCCAGGGTCATGAAAGGACAATAAAAGTGGGTGGTTTACTGTTAATGTATGCACACCCTCAAAAAAATATTAGAAGATAAGAAGGGCAAACACCGGGATACAGTACCAGACGCTGAAGGCATTTATGAGAAATTAAACAGTGGTAAACATAAAACCTCTAAATGTTAAGCATGTATTCTATATGTGAACATTGCTCTCTTATTTAGCTTATTTAGCTGAAGAAATTGAAACCAGAATTTTTATTACAGTTTTTGCAGGAAGCATGTCATGTAAACCCTTGTCACACCGTTACTTATTAGCCTTGTGTTCAGTAGAAAAACAAGAAAGGTAGATTTATGTAAATGATGCTACAGCATTACCTTCCTGCATACCTGATAGCTTAGCATGCACACTTCACTAGCAAGGAAAGTCTGCCACATGTTTTTTGGAAAATGCACATCTGCTACAAAATGCACACAAGCACTACTCAGCTGTTGCAGCAATGATCACATTATTATTATTGCTCAATCTCCTCCAGATGCACAGCCCGCACAGACAAAGATTCCCTCAGCTCTGTATGCCCAAAGCTTTGAGTGGCCCCAACTTATGGTAGCACCACCTACTATCTGATAAATTCAGCTAATTATTTGACGGCATGGAGGAACTGATTGAACATTTGAACTTTAATCCTCAAAGGGTCAGCAGAAATGAATGACCCCTTCCTGATCCAGTACAACAATGAATTATATACCCCAAAACAAATGCACTTTTCTAAACGGGTGCAGATCACGAGCTACGTAAATAACTCATAGACATAGGACTGGACGGTTCATTTCCTAACTTTTAGATGCTTGTAAAATAAACTTTTTAATCACCAACATACATGGAAAGGCTAGAAACTGTGTAAACTGTCAAGTATGAACTAATAAGACAAAAATACTTTTTTCATAACATGCTACATATAATGTAGCATGTGTGTGTAAATTAGACACAGTACCTGGTTGTCGCCTCTGTGAAGCCAGGGCCCTGGCACATAAAGAGTTTGCTGTGGTCCTATGGACCAGTATCGTCCCAAATTCCTGCCATTTATAAACACAACCCCTTTGGTCCATCCCTGTGAACAGAGGTTACAAATCAGAATGCCAGACAACAACAGTAAAAAAGTTCTTCTTTATTATGTCTCACATTCTTTGTTTTTTTCTTTCTGAGCTACTATTAACCAATCTTACATTCAAAGAAACATTGCAGATATTTTAGAACCTGTGAGAGATTATGTTTCTAAGCCCAGAACATCAGAACCAATTTGTGTCCAAGTCTCCGAAATCCCTTAAAGAGCAAAGCAAGATCTTTATGTAAATGAACTGAGCAAGGTTACTCTGTGCAGATACATTTCTCTAGATTCTAAATGTAGTAATGAAATATAACATCACAGAACTGAATTGTAATCCAGACTTTTTCTAGTGGAGGCGAATCTTTATATGCTAACATACAGAGGAAAAACTCAGAAATCAGAAAGATTTTTCAGTAACTGAATCCAGTGAATAATAACTGAGTTAGAACTCAGTCTAGAGGTATATCTCTAGAAAAGTTGGATCTAATCAAGACTGTTTCAAAATATAACAATAAAAAGCTAAACAGAACTTGATTATAATCCTTTCTTTTTGCAACAGATGTTTTTATATACTAACATACAGTATATATCCATGTAGATATGAAGAAGACAGCAATTGAGTGTTCTGTACTTTTTCAAACATGTATCTGACTGTTCAACTAAGTAGGTGCTGCTACTTACTGCTCCTTTTTGGGCTGAGACAAGGAAATAAAAACAAGAGTTTCTGGTAGGTTTTGACCAGTTATATTTTTGACTCCAAGCTCCTACTTACAGGAAGTTTGATGAAGGTGTCTTTAGGAGAGCTGTTCACGTAAAGTTTGGCCTGGAAAAAGGCCGGAAAGGAGGGTCGCCGCTGCATAGACATCCAGTGGCTTGAGCTCTGAAGCCTGTAGGTGGGAAAATGTTTGTATGTTTTGGTGCATTCTCTTGCAAATATGCCTAAAAAATATGACAATCTTTAGTATTATACGGTTGGTTGTGAGGCAGTGGGATATTCTGTCATTTAATAGAATATTTATTGACCTGTGGTGAATGCCAAATGAAAGTTTGGGAATGGATGGCAGGGAAAGTATTCATATTCACGAACACTATAGGTTATGTCTCGCCTCTAAGCAAATTCAATAGGCAGTCATAATGGAAAATCAACAGTTTTTCCTCAGGTAGAAATTTCTAGTGTTTGATTATAAGGGGCTTCAAACCTTGACATTTTTAGAATGGTACTGACACACACCCACACACACACACACCATCTATGCAATAGCAGACTGTTCTATTAGCTTTAAATACACAATTTTAGAAAAAAATATATTGTGATTATTGTTATTATTATCCAAGCAATATTAAATTAAACATTCTGAGGTAACAAAATACTCACGTGAATGGTGTGGTAATGTATAGAGGAGCATTGTGTTATTGCAATACTGAAACAATAATGACGGAATAAGACTTGAGCCTTGAGGTGCAATTATTCCTGCAAAATGCACCTAAAAAGTTCAACTCTGTTTCCAAATATTAATATTACTAGGTATAATGACTGTTGTGATATGTGAATAGCTCCCTCCGTGCTCAACAACCGCAGAAAAAGACATATTTAGGACCTGTGTGGCTAAACAAACATAGATTTAGCTTAAATTTAAATTAATCAAACGTGCTTTAGGGAGTGCCTTTATAAGGCCTGGCTTGCAGTGCAAAAAAACAGGAAATAACATATTCACATGGCAGAAGTGCTCACCTATGATACCCTCCAAATTTTTGTGGGAGTGCTCAAAGGATAAAACAAAAGTATTTCCCATATACCAGTCTGAAGACAGCATCTGAGGGAAGAACATGTTCACATATTCCCTGGATGACTCTAAAAGTATCGTCCAACAAACCACCCTCAGATACTGTTTGATAAAGGAACAACAGATGTGTTGTTTATCCAAATTTTTGAAATCTTGCTTTGAAACTCAGATATTAAAGTTAAAAAGTTTACTTTTATAGCCATTTTCTTTACCAGTTTCCATTACTTCATCTTGGGTTTGTCATTTTAGTGTGTTTTGAAAATCTGTCATTGCTCTACAGTTAAGTATGAATAACAATAATGCCACTCTATATGGTAAAAAACAATAAATGAACTTTTGTACACAACAAAGTGAAATAATCAGTCTAAAATATATTAAATATGTGCAATAATGTACAAAAGGTTCACAGAGAGGTTGTGAGAAATTTCTCTTCCTGCATCAGCTCTATAACAGTTCCTACACTGTTGGCAGGGGTGCTCCAATGACACATTCAGGTCCCATCACTATCCTCTGCAGGGACCACTATATTGCAGCTTGAGTTCCACGCTGAGATGCTGCATGCCCACATGGCACACTCTCCACTATCTCTCTGCATTCTGTTGTGAGGATGTCCTCCACGCAGTGACACTTGTTTCTTTTTCATTATTTGTTAGATGTGAATTAGCTGTGATTGGCAACTGAGATTAAACAACAGCATAAGCAGGATCAGTCTTACGACTTAATGATGACAAGCCCATCACTTTTGCAAGGTTACAAAAATGGAAAAACAAGGCTATACAATTATACATCAATTGACATGTTGTATTTCATTCGCATGTGTTTATTACATTCAAAAATATAGCAATAAATCAACCAGGGGATGAAATTATTCAATTTACCCTTAATCGGTTCGGATTGGTAATCAGCAGATCAAACGCTCAAAAATCTGATTTTCTATCCGTTTCCTACAATGCATCCAAAAAGAACTCCCATCAAATTCAGTCTATATAAACTCATCAAGCAACAAATAAAAAAAGGTAGGTACACAAGTTTTATGCAGATGTGGGAATCTACCATTTCATTCGTTTTCAGTTTGATGCAAAACTTCTACCTTTATTGAAGAACCTGCAACGTATTTCTTTTTATCTTTTATGTGTCATAATCCTTAGAAAAGAAAACTGAATCAGTCAGAATCTGAATTGGCAGTTCAGAGGTTAAAAAATAGGGAACTTGGTATTGCCAAGAAAATGTCTGAACTGAATGATGGCTGCACATTGCCATAGTGTTTATAGTTGCATATAATTGTTTCAGTCATCTTCCTGATGTCTGGCTTGATTTTTTTTTCCATTTCATCATGATGTCACATAAGGACGCAGTGTGTCTGAGGGTTTGCCTTGAAACACATAAACAGGTTTGCCTCCAGGTAACTCAAATGTTGTGATTTAACCCATCAGAAATGTACATTGCCAAGATATCATCATGTGGGCTTTCAACAATTGTTTAAAGCATTATAATCTTCCTGCATGTAAACTTCTGACTGAAGAAAGGAACAAACTCTCTAAAAAAACCTCACACTATTCTGGCATTTAGCAAATAGATGTAATTCTGATAGTCCTCATTGGCCTTAAACAGAAGTTGTTTGATTTTGTTTTTTTGTACAATTTACAACCCCAATTCCAATGAAGTTGGGACCTTAAGCAAAACGTAAATAAAAACAGAGTACAATGATTTGCAAATCCAGTCCAACCTATATGCAGTTAAATACACAACAAACACAAGATATTTAATGTTCAAACTAATAAACTTTAATGTTTTTTTGTAAATATGCACTCATTTTGAATTTGATGCTTGCAACACGTTCCAACAAAGCTGCGGCACGAGCATGTTTACCACTGTGTTACTTCACAGTGAGGAAACAAATTGATAAAAGTTTTTTTTAAAGACATTTCTAGCAGCAATAGTGCCCTTTATTTTTGTTATTTTTTGCGCTTCATAATGCGCCACACATTTTCAATGAGAGACAGGTCTGTACTGCAGGCAGGACAGTCTAGTACCCGTGCTCTTTTACTACAAAGCCACACTGTTGAAACAAGTGCAGAATGTGGCTTGGCATTGTCTTGCTGAAATAAGCAGGGACTTCCCTGAAAAAGACGTTGCTTAAATGGCAGCATATGTTGCTCCAAAACCGGAATGTACCTTTTAGCATTAATGGCGCCTTCATAGACATACAAGTTACCCATGCCATAGGCACTAACCATACCGTCACAGATGCTGGCTTTAAACTTTGAACTGATAACAATCCGTATAGTCCTTTTCTTCTTTGGCCTGGGGGACACAACGTTCCTGATTTCCAAAAACAATTTGAAATGTGGACACGTCAGACCACAGCATACTTTCAGCTTTGTGTCATTCCATCTCAGATGAGTTCGGGCCCAGCGAAGTTGGCTGCATTTTTTGGGTGTTGTCGATATATGGTGTTCACTTTGCAGGGTAGAGATTGAGCTTTCACTAGTAGATGTAGAGACGACCTGTGTTAACTGACCATGGTTTTCTAAGGTGTTCCTAAGCCCATGTGGTAATATCCGTTACAAAATGATTAGTTTTTAATGCAGTGCCTCCTGACGGATCAAAAGTCACAGGCATTCAATGTTGGTTTTTAGCCATGGTGCTTACGTCCAGAAATTTCTCCAGATTCCCTGAATCTTTTGATGATGTTATGGACTGTAGATGATGAAATCCCTAAATTCCTTGCAATTCTACGCTGAGAAATGTTCTTTAACTCTTGGATTATTTGCTGATGCAGTTGATCACAATGTGGTGAACCTCACCCCGTCCTTGCTTTTGAACAAATGAGCCTTTCGGGGATGCACCTTTCATATCCAATCATGACACTCACCTGTTTCCCTATTAACCTGTTCACTTGTGGAATTTTCCAAACAGGTTTTCTTTCAGCATTCTTCAACTTTCCCAGTATTTTGTTGCCCCTGTCCCAGACGTTTTAGAACGTGTTGCAAGCATGAAACTCAAAATGACTGAATATTTGCAAAAAACCAGTAATGTTGATCAGTTTGAAAATTAAATATCTTGTCTTTGTAATGTATTCAATTCAATATAGCTTAAATTGGATTTGCAAATCATTGTATTCTGTTTTTATTTCTGTTTTACACAATGTCCCAATTTCGTTGGAGCAGGGGTTGTATTTAAATATCTGGTTTCACCTGTAAACAAAAATGGATTTTTGAATGTGTTTTATTATCTAGTTTTGCCATCTTGTTGTAATCAACTGGAGACAAAATGTGAAGACAAAATGTGCAGTGATGAATAAAAGAATGGCAGGTGTAGTGATAAAGAAACCAAAATATGAGGAGGAATGGGTAATTAAAAGACACAAACCTGTTTACAAAGCCTGGCTTCATATCCAGGCTGTGAATAATGAAGTCTTGCAGGATGTGCGAATTTAACTCAACATCGCCAACGAGACCTGAAAATTTGAGTCAATGCAGTTTTCAGTTTCTTTAGACTGTGATGTGCAGTTAATTATTCTCTGGCAAATATTCTGCTTTCACTTGAATATTAGCTTCTTGATATGTTTGTACCTTTGCGTTGCTCATCCAGAGTTGTCCCATAATTCACCCTTCCACAGTTCTCCACCAGCAAACTCAGAGTTCTGCTTCCCTTGAGCATAAACAGATATATAAAACATGAGTTGCATTCAAGGAAACTGCAGTAGTTTACAAAAAAACTGAAAAATAAAGTAAACAGGGCAGTTCTTATGAAATTTTAAGTAAGTTCATTCTAAGAAAGGCTGGAGATTTTGTCCATTTCTTTTCAAAATAAACACTTAGAAGATTTGCAGCTGGCTTCACACTTGCACTTTGCAGCCAAAAAAACCTCTTTTAGCATCCCCTGAAGCTTTCACATGCTGCAGGTTGTTAAATATTTGAAACTTTATCTCTTTCAAACAGCACACTGGGTCTAAAATATATACAGGACAAAAAGTTTGGTACCTTTGCATCAGGTATTACAATTTCCTGCACAGTATAGTCCAAAACACCAACAAAATGTTTGTCCACAAAAACCTAGAAAAAAAAAAGGGGGGGGCACAAGGAGCTATATAAAAATAAAAAAAACCTGCCAACAGTTAATGTCACAAATTAAAAGCAAATGTGCAGAAAGCATACCCCTATGGAGCAACTGCAAAATAAAACTATTACTTCAATTAGGGTGAAAATCTACTAGAACCCTAAGCACAAGTATGACTGCAGGTTCCTCTGCACAAGTGCTCTAATAAACAAGTGTAAAATGTAAGATAGTGAATTTATTGGATCGACTGTTCTCACCAGTGCTCTGTCTCTGATGTTGTTCTTTGAGTTGAGAGTTCCTCCGCTGGTGATGGCCGTCTCATACAGCGTGTAGCCATACGACTGTCCATTATTGTTGTTGACGGGGAGGTTCTCCATGTTCACTGGCCTTTCAGATTTAAAAGGCTGCAGAGTATGCAAGAACAGAGGCATACAGTCAAACAAACAGTACAAAACACCTCTTGAGATCAACTTCCATGAGCTCCAGGAGTTTTTGTTCGGAGAGATTTACACATGGTTTAAAGTGTCTGCTTGCATTTTGCTCTTATTTAAACAGAAATCAATCTCAGTGCACATGTTGTCATTTTCCTCTTTGCAGCATGACTTGTTCTGAAGTGATGGCTTTACTGAAACTCATGAAGCAAGCTTCAAACTCAGAGCAGGGTCCTCATATACAAAAACTGAAGATGTATCAAGAATAGGGTGACCAGATGTCTCGATTTGTGTGGGACTGTGCCGCATTTTTCACTCCTGTCCAGGTGTCTCTCAAACAGAAACAATGTCCTGCATTTGACTGGGTCATATTCTGATAAGTCAAAAAACTATGTGACTAAAGCTTTTCTGAAATGTATACAAAGCAGAGCTGCCATCGTAATCACAAAGCCGAATCAGCTGTCAATCAAAATACGCATCAGCGTTCCACGTCATGACCAACCTGCGCGCCACGATGCTAGTAAAATAAAACAGAAGAAAACAATTTTCTTGTATAGCTTACATCAGAAGGCTATATAGAATATTATGAAAGTATGTCACGGAAAAGAAAATGCAGCTACAACAAAGATTGGGAAACGGCTTATAACTGGGGGAGGCCAGTGAAAGGTGATCTCAAAGGGATATTTGTGAAGTTTGCCACAAAGTTATTTTTTGATTTGACACAGAGGGGAGCACGATGTGAAGCGACACTGTAAAACTGAAGTTATGCACAAGAAATGCACAGCTGAGAAAGCTGCCTGCTTATCTATGGACTCATTTTTACTCAAACCCAGAGATGACTGCCAGACAGACAAGGTAACAGCAGCCGAGATTACCAGTGTTAAACTTTGTAAAGTTTTTTTTTAACTTGTGCTAATTCATTGTTTTGCACTAGCATGCAAGGCAGAGATTGATGAATGTAATGTGAGATCTCTGTAAAATTAAAATATATGACGTCATCATAATTTTGGTAATGTGTCCTGCAATGTCCCATGAGCATCGTTTTTGTCCCGCACTTCTGGTCACTAACCAAGAATGAACTGTGGAAATGTGCATATTCCTACACCAGCTTCTTAGCTGATATCCTCACATTTCTATAGTCATTCATTTGCGGACAACACCTAGAAGGTATGCTGAGAAATTGTTATTGAACACACCAGCAAAACAAGATGTAAAATTAGTAAACACATACATTAGATCGGCACAATATATCACAAAGATGCTATAATTGCAATTCCAATCTACACAATAATAATATCGCAAAAGACTATTTGAAATACAATGTTTGTCGGCTAATGTGTTCAAAGTGTCAGAGGTTAACCTTGCGGGGAGTGTTGGAAGCATCAAAATGAGAGAGAACAAAGAGACGAGTGAGGAAAATGAGGATTCATCACACTTGCCATCACAATGTTTGACAATAACATTGTAATTGCATGATGTGCTCATATTAAGCAGCTAAACCATCCATGTCTTTGCAAATACATGAAAAATTAAAAGCTTCTGCAAAATTAGGCAAAAAATATTTTTAACAGCAACAGCTTTATTATTATTATGGGATATTGCAAACTTGTAGTGCCAGTTGTTGTGGAATTGTGCTCAGACACAGCAAGGACCAGCACACTGCCTGCACCCAGCTGCCAACCACACTGGGGTTCCTATAGCAGCAGGGTCATTTCAGAGAGGGCTGACGGACTGAACAGCAATATTCCAGTCAAGCCTGAGCCAAGCCACGTCAGCCAGGTTTGTCAAATTCCCACACAATGCAGTTAAGCAGCCCGAGATTAAAGAGCAATTTGCAGCGATAACGAGTTGCTCTAATGCGATTACTGCCTTCGATTGAAGACAGATTGCTAAAAGCACCATCACGCAATGAATTTGTATTAGTTATCGGCAGCATTTTCATTTAATCCATGTACACATTTTACATGATCCACAAATGCAATTAGCCAACTTTGAAACAAGGTTGTCTGGTTGAACACCTGCTTGTTCTAATAAAGAGAAGGGTTTGAAAAAGACTACAAGCTGGCACGTTGTGGGATAGGTGGCTTCCTGAGAAACAAATTTTGTTGATTGTTCAAAAATTGTCCCCTAATGACCCCACATGCCCAACGTGTACAAGGGGATGCTGTCAGGATAATTATGATAATCATGTTCTATGGGCACTATAACCAGTCAGGGGGTTTAAATAAGTGACCTCCTGTTTTCTGCTGGTTAAACTACATTTTCAGAGCCCCAATAGTTATATCAATAAATGCCTGCATAAATGCCTAAACCTCACCTTTTCCCCAGCGCATTTCTTTTACAATAGCATTGTGTCTAATCCATGTAATTGATGTACAACATTAACAGACAGTAGTCTTACTTTGCACAAAAAACATAACTTTTTTAGGCCATTTTATGAGTCTTCAGGCATTTCCAACTCATATTCTGTGAAATTCCTCTTCTTTCAACATTGTGGTTTATCTACGTCTTCTTGCATTCTTAAATAGGACATATCAAAGGGGAGTCTGTTCCCACCTGCATGCTCAGCTGATTGCTATGTACACATGCACCGCTTCATACATCTTAAGTTTCCTGATTCAGGCGTACGTTGGGAAATCCATACAAGTCTTTGTACATGAATCCCAGGTCTTTTACTATGCAACGTTAGCTTTCATACCTTTGGGAGGTACATTAGGCATGTCCAACAAGCTAATATAAACAGTACCTGTTACAACACACTCCACCACACACCTCCACACACACACACACACACATAGATAACATATTAGACTCACAAAAGCCTTCTCTGTAACTGAATGAAAACCACTCTTTTTTAAACAAGGGTGTGTGGCTGGTCAGGGGCAAAGTAATTGGCATCTCAGAGGGAAGCAAATTATTGCGATGGGGACTGAATAATTAATGGAGGGAGAGTCACCAGACGTGCTACACCTGGCTTGAATATAAATGCCTCTAAGGGAACATGTATGGGGTAAGAACGCTGTCAAAAACAATATGTGTGTAAAGACGGAAATGTGTGCATATTAGTCAATAGTTGTGCATAAGTAAAATCCAAAAGAGGGATTGTATATTTTCTCTATAAGAATACAAAATAAAATGTTACTGCTTCAAGAAATTACAAACACAAAGTTCAAGTTTACAGTTGTGGTTTATTCTTTATGAATACAATATGCTATAACAGTTTGTGAATACGATTTATTTTCTATGAGAATACGAATTTACATCAGCGACTCGGCGTCACGTGATCTCAGGCTGGTTAGTGGAGCACAGATGTAGTCGATTCACGTTGCGCATGCGCTGACACACTCCTCACCGCCAGAAAAAAAAGTCAGGTACATACATTCCAATTAGTCCTAATCATGGAACAGTGCAGTCAGAGTTAGTTATTTATTCAAATTGGATAAAAAGTTTTAAAAAGTTTATATATGTCTTAATGTCGTTAATATATGCTCTTGGTCCGCCAAGTCGCTGATGTAAATTAGTATTCTGATAGAAACGAAATCGTATTCACAAACTGTTATAGCATCTTGTATTCATAAAGAATAAACCACAACTGTAAACTTGAACTTTGTGTTTGTAATTTCTTGAAGCTGTAACATTTTATTTTGTATTCTTATAGAGAAAATATACAATACCTCTTTTGCATTTTACTTATGAACAACTATTGACTAATATGCATACATTTCCGTCTTTACATACACATTGTTTTTGACAGCGTTCTTACCCCATAAACATGGTGTAAATAGCTAAACTAGCATAGTGGACATGAAAGTAAAAGGAAATTAGGACAATGTTCAAAAAGGATACTGTACCAATTGATATTTTTCCTTGTTTTTCTTTGGCAAAGGGATCTTTACAGTTTCTTTCAGACTATTTCAACAGCAGGTTGCAATACAATCATTAAGCTGCACATGGTGGATTAATACTGGTCCCTGAGAAGGCATTTCAGTAGTTTAAAAAATGCTTTGTTGACCATTATAACTTACAGAGAGGTTTTGGTCGATGAAGTCCTACTGGTGTCAGACTATGTCTCATAAGAGTTTTATATGCAAATTTTCAGTTTTTCAGTGAACACAGTGAGGCCATATCAGGAGGACAGATTTAACAAGTGATTATACATTGAATATCTTTTTGACTCAGCCAATACAGATAGAAAATAACTGTCCAATTCAACACATACTGATCACACCCTCCACGTTTGTTTGCCTCACTGGTAATGATGTTTAAATAATTACAAAATAAATTAATATTTTAGTAGAGTGACAAAATTTCAATTTGTTGCTGTAATAACAGTAACACAAATCCAAGCATTAGTGAGACAGAAGCAAATTTTTGTTTGCTATTGTCCACAAGGTTGGAAGAATCCCCACGCTTATCTTACCATCAGAGTGAGAAGGATGATGAGGGAGATAAAAAAAAATCTGTAAGGCTAACAGCAGCAAAGTGTTGCATCTTGGGGTCACCAGGTCTATATAATCACTATAAATCTATCTACCAGACAGCCAATTGTTTAATAGGTGTGGATGAAAGTTGAAATTTTTTTAGTGAATTAAGCCTCACAGTCTGTCTTGCACATAATGGCATTTTCTAAGACTTAATATCTGACCCTTTTGGAAATTGTAAGATATCCCATGAGCATAATATCAGAGCTTTCAGATGAGACTAAGATTGAGTAATTAACATTGAGGGGTTTCTGGGATAAAACAAAGGATTAAAATGTGTTATGGCTAATCATGCCACCTCAAATATAGTCCTGAATCTGTGATAAAGCAGACAATTTTGTTTTTCAAAAATTCTAAGAAGGTTTACAAGGTGAGTGTGAACTTCAGGAGCCTGAACACTTTTTCTACAGAACCAAATTTCCTGGAGCCCTTTTATCTGCAAGGCTGTTTTGTGTGTGTGTTAACACAGTGGGGTCTGAAAGCCATATATGTAGATTACGTCCCCTGACGTTGAGCCAGCCCTCCTTCACCTGGAGTGCTGCTACGGACTGGGGACACAGATCTCTGTCCAGCGCAACAGTGGTGTCCAGAATACAATTAACACAGTGAAATTGGACCAAAACAGCATTAATCCAGATTGTTTCATGGCAGTTACTGTTTAAAAACCAGGAATTGGCATGCCAAATTGTGTGTAAATGTTTAAGTGTTTGGGTTTTAAGTGAACTGTGCTGATCGGTTTTCCATGACAGAAAGAATAAAACAATGCTCCTACTGGGATAACCATCTGCAATCTAAATACATAATTTATAAAGGTTTCACAGCGTTTAAACTCTGAAACTGAATTAAAATCACTTCTAACTTAGAGGAAGTTTGTAATGATTCATATATCTTCATTGATTAAAGCCTGTGCATTGGGTCTCAGAGGAACATTAATCAGACCGACTTTTGTCCCATTCAAACGTAAAATCAGTGAATGATCAACAATCCTGGACAGGTCACTGACTTATTCTGTATCTCAGAACATAAACGTTGAAAAATATTCTAACTTAACTGGTTAACTTAAGTCTTTTAGATGCGTCTGTGCTGAACACACATGAATCAAATGATTAGGTCATTAGCAGCCTACGGTAACAATAATTGACATGCTCAGGAGACAACTGAGCCACTTGATTCAGGTGTGTTGGACTAGGGACACATTTAAAAGTTGCAAGGTCTTCCCTCTTGAGGGCTAGAGTTTGAAGACTGCGCTTCCTTCAATTACATATTTCCACTAAGGTCGGCAGATTTTAATCAATGTATTTGAAAGTAAACTCTGTAAAACTGTGATGATCAGGACTGATGGCTGCGATAAAGAGTGTGTTTGAAAACAAAAATACGGAAATCCTATTAGAATTTAAAGGTAGTGCAAAATATGATCGACAGAGGAGGATAAAATTTACCATAACTGAACTGGGGATATATATCCCAATGAGAAAGGTTTAGCCTCTTCCCACCCCGAAGCATTATCTTTAGTTCAGGGTCTATCTCTAGCTGGGCTGTTTGTGGTAGAATTTCTACCAGCTTTTGTATGATTCAGATTCCTGCAGGAGACAAACTACCCCAGAAAAGTAGCCTGGTCCCTGAAAAGGTTCCTACAGTGGAAACGCACATTTAAGTGCATTGCATCATAAACTATTTGAATTACCAGTACATGTTACAGAAAAATCTGGTGGACTGTTTCCCAAACCACAAAATGGGTTGTTAGCGGGTCATTCAGCAGGCTTATGATCCAAAACAACAGAAATGGTCCAGAAGACACAGAATTAGCCTTCCTCCATCGCAATCTCAGTTGCTAGACCTATATCCTAGCTTAAATCTGTGCTTGTGCAACATAGTGAATTATTCATTTATCAGATGACTGTATTATTATTTTTGGGCTATTCTAAATGTGTGTTCCTCACCTGTTCCGTTGAATGCAGACTGTCCCAAAGAGATAGATGCTGCTGGACAACAACAGCCTGATAGGCTCTCCTTTCCGGAGGAGAGGGCAGTTTAGGAAGAGGTTGGTCTGAAAGGAAAGGAGAGGAGAAAACAAGGAAAACATCTACTACACTTCTCTGCCAGGAGCTGAGCCAATGCAGTCATTATGGAAAAGCTTCAAAGAATTAGAAATTTCAATAAGTTGAAAACAAAAAAATATAAAAGCTTTAACAATCCTGGTGGTTAAATTCATGTATGTAGATGCCTTTGAAAAAAAATCAGTACAGTGACATCTGTCTTGCCAACTCCTACATTAGAATTAAAGCAACTCAGATTTTCTTGTGCTGCATTCCTTCAAAGACCTCTTTATGTTTTCCACCATATGCATGACTCAGGACCAATCCTAAAAAATAACCTCAGAAAACTTCTTTTAGGTCTCTGTGGGTGAGATTTTGCCAGTTTGTTTTCCAGTTTCATAAACACCCTCTAAACAGCCGTTAACAGAGCTTGCCCAGCACCATCAACTGCTTTTAAAGGTGATAAATCCCACAGGCACACCAGTACTCCCACTACAAACGGCATGACAAAATTTGTCTTTCATCGAGTGGTGAAAAGCCAGCTCACTTATGGGAAACTTTGGGGATAATGGCCAATTACTAAACAACTCTTTACCACAGCAGGAATGAAAAGATAGCTTTATGAAACGGTGTTGCAGACTCAACCACCCTAATAATTTCACTTAATGGGGAAAAAAATGCTTCATCATGGAAAACTGTCCCTGCCTGATTGCAGGAGTACTTTTTATAAAGTGCTTTACAAAACTAATTCTCATTTTACATTCTTTGCCATTAAACAACAGCTATATATATACTTGTCTCTATTAAAGGGGAAATATCATACAAAGTCCACTTTTTTAAACACATTGTTTATTGGGAGTCTCTGAAAGTCTAGAAAATTTGAATTCAGTAACTCCAGATCCTGTGATGATATATTTAGATGCTTTTCGGGTCATATTTCGTCAGTCTGTTCAGATTTTTCCATTTTCTATTACGTTTCGTTCTCTATAACGTCACATTATTTTCTGTGGAACCTCTAAAGATGTCATGGACTTCTGGTTAACCAATCCAGCGAATCTGCCATTTTTTTTTTCTCGCAGTATTCTTGTAGTTCAAGTTGAAGGATGCCGAAGCAGCAAGCGGAAAAATCTAAATGTTCTGTTGTCTGGTTTATTAATCCACACCAGTCATTACACCGTCCCCCAGGATCAGAACCTCTACGGAGTGCCTGGTTAAATTTTATTTTTCATGGAAACGCGCCGACATCAGTGGGGAAAGTCCTCTTCGTTTAAGCGAAGCACTTCAGGGAGGAGTGTTTCAGCAACCTCGGCCAGTATGAAGGAGGATTAGCCGAAAGACTCCGTCTGTCTGAGGGGTCAGTTCCTTCTGTCTATGGAAGCAACGGACAGAGCAAAGAGGTAAGCAGCAGATAACGGTAAAATGACAGCAAGCTTGATTGTTGAGGTGTTGATATAACTTACTGGCTGTTGTTTTGATAGCATAGCTTCGTGCCTCTTGCTATTGTTATTGCTGTGCACTTGCTTTTAGCTCCTTAAGGACATCACCCTATTGTGTGTTTCGAATAACAATATTTAACAAACTGTTTTGCAATCTGTTTGGTTGCCCTTTTTGCTTTGGGAAACACATGATCCAAGTGCATTCAGTGATGTTCTTGATACTACCCTTAGCTCACTCGTCAGCTATGTTGGGATCTTGTTTAAAAGTTGTGTTGATTTAATTTTCTGGTAGCATTAACATTTTAAAAGGTATCTTACAGGTAGTTTTTGTAAAAATATTGTCAGTAACATTAATAACGAGGTTACAAATTACAGGGTGGAGTGGAAGGGTTCGCAGCCTGGAGGGGGGCGGGGTGTGAAGTGCGCCATTTCCATTTAACTAGAACGCAGTAAAACGAGACGGTCAAAAAGGAAGCTTAAAAAATGAGTAAAATGAACGCCTGAGGAGCTAAAATAACGACAAATTTAAACCAAAGCATTGCAGTTTCACTTTATACAGACTACATCTGAATGATTTAAATAGGAAAGGAAAGGATTTAAAAGCATGATATGTCCTCTTTAATAACATGACATCTGTAGGAAATAGGTTGCGCTTAATTGTATTTAGGGATAATATGGTAGGAGGGGCTGAATACAAATGAATCCCAGATGGTTTAGATTTTTATTAGTAATAAAAAAACTCATGCATTGTTTTCCTTCCTTGTTATTCTATCACAGTAAATCCAAATAAAACATACTGAAATTGTGGTTTAACATGACAAAATATGGAAAAGTTGAAGAAGTTTTATTTTTTACCTACATTTGTAGCATCAGGAATGAAATAGTTAAGTGCAGCTGTTATGGTACAGCATTCATGCAGCTTAGACGTATCACATTTTGGCAGGTTGCAACCACCAACTTTAACATATATAATTGGGATTGTATGTGATTAACCAGCAAAACGTAGTGCATTATTGTAGGGTAGAAGAAAAATGATTCAAGGTTTCCAAGATCTTTTACAAGTAAAAGTCTGAACTTGCTGGCGAATGTATGTGTTCAGCCCCATGGTTTAATAGTTTGTAGAACAGCCTTTCACTGCAATTACATCTGCTGCTCTTTTGGGTTATGTCTACTAGCTTTGAAGACGTAGAGATTGAAAATTCTGCCAATTCTCCTTTTCAAAAAAGCTCAAGCAGAGACAGGTTGAAGGTGTGCCTACAAAGAGCAATTGCCTTGCCAAAAATTCTCCATAAGATTTAGGCGATTACAACACAGCTTTGACCTAACCCTTTCCATTTCACAGAAAGTCTGGCTCTATGTTTAGGGCTGTTCTGATGGATGGTGAACCTCCAATCTCAAATAATTTGCAGCATCTAAAAATGTTTCTTCAAGGATTATTTAGTTCTATCCATCTTCCCATTAAATCTAAACAGACTTCCCTGTCCCTGATGATGAAAAGTATCCCCTCAGGATGCTGCCGCCATTATTTTTCACAGTGAGGATAGTGTGTTCGGGGGGTGTGCAGTATTAGTTTCCTGCCAAACACAAGGTTTTGTATGTAGTTCAGATTTTCAATACTGGTCTTATCTGTCCAGAGATATATTTTCTGTGTCCCCTCCATGGCTCATGCAAGCTCCAGCGTTGATTTCTTTTTGTCCAAAAATCTTATTGCTTTAAAATTCTCCACAACACTATCCCTGACTTTGGGAGACTTATGAAGGGAATTGACTGCACAGGCACTTTAAAACTTAACACCCTTAAAACTAATGTTTTTCAGATAATTCACTATATTATGCTGGTCTATTTCATTATTTTCTAATAAAACACAGTAATATATGTGGTTATAAGGTGACAAAATGTGGAAAGATGTTCAAGGGATATGAATACCTTTTCCTGCAATTTGTGAGAGCAGTGAAATTTCCAGGCCAATTGTAAGAATGAAACGTTTTTAATTTATACTAGATCAGCATACAACCCTGCCAGCTATAATATTCCAAAAATAAGCCATAGATATATATAACAGTAATTGACATAAAGTACATCATTTGACAGTCAAACAATGATAAAATATGTAGATAATCTAATTAAATAGTTGGTCTGGTCTTTGTGGTTGTGGAGCCGAAGACAGAGGATTCTCAGACTCTTCATATTCAGGCCATTGCTTATTGTTCAACAGACAACAAAACATAAGGATGCATCACGCTTGGGCAGCCTTTCAAACGTCTTCAATCACTGCACTAGCAGGTAATTTATTACTTTCTTGTGCTGGTTTCATTCTCGTGCTGCTAAAGGCCAGCCCTGGCCACAAAACACTCGAGACTTCCGCCCTCCAACCACAAATGACATGTTTTACACACAGAAAAATGCTCAAACAGTGATCCACAGTCCAAGACATGTATGATATTTTTACAATTGCGAGTCACTCTGTGGGTCTCTGATTAAGGCAGAAAGCTCACACACATGAGCAAAAACACACAAGCCCTTAAATTTAATCCCTGCTTGTAATCATATGCAAAGTTATCCTGTTTGAGCCAAAAGAGAACAGGTTCTACAAGGAGAATTAACTTAAGTGGGGAGATGAAAGGGAAGGAGGAGACAGAAAAGACAGAAGATGCAAGGCCCGTCTCAGCAACAGTGTGCAACACTCACTGTGGTAGCTGCTGAATAAATTCCTCAGAAGATGATACTTGGTGGTGTAATCCCCAGCCTCGGATAATGGAGCATCGTAATCTGAAAGATAATGCGCTATCAGAACAGCAGGTTTGGGAACCGGAGAGAGGCACGGATGCCTTTTACCGTGGCAGATGCTTTTGCTGCGCTTCCCTATCGAACACCTTAAGGCAGCAGCAGCCCGAAACACATTTGGGGTTTATCTTGACAAAAATTGGAGTCTTTTCAAGGGAAAAAGGTAAAAAACGCTTAGGGAGTAGTACCACAAGTGGAAAGACCAACGTAGGTCAAGGGTGGTGTTGTCGACACTCCTGAATGAGAGAAGAAGTGATTACAGATGTTAAACAATCTAAAAAGAGTGAATTTGTAATGTTCACAGTAGTGAAAGAGCAGCTCTAATAAAAAAACTGCATCTAACAGAAGTGGAGGTCACTCAAAAGTTTAAACACACAATCATTTAAAGTACAAGGTACCACAGAGTTAATTTCAGCTGAAATGTAACATTAAAGAAATAGGTTGAAATACTACATGTTTGGCTCAGTGAAGTAGTTATCAGTAGTCAGTAACTTACCTGCAGTACACAGGCGTCATAGAGAACTGAGTTTGGTAAAATAACCTATTTTAGTTAGACAGGAAGCAGTGGATCAAGACAAAACGAATTGGTATGCTTTCAATGTATACAGATCTGCATTTCATCTGTGTGGCAATGAAAAGAGATGTAATGTTTCATTAGAACTAATGGGAAGCATCTAAACATCGCTATGTACAGTGATGATAGTATAGGCCCAAGAAGTTATCCTAGAGGCAACAGACAAGAGAAGTTGCCAAAGAGAAGACAGATTGGGGTACAGCAGAATTTCTACTGGATCGGTAAGATCTGAACCACGCTAGAGCAGAACAGTGCCAGCACAATTCTTCAAACAGGAGAGGAAAATACTGTTTGTGATTTACTGTGTCAAAACCAGCTGTAAACCTAAAAGCAATAAAACAACCAAACTACCATAATCAAGTGTACAGTGGCTTTTTATGTTACTGCATAAAAAGCCATTTTTCAACAGTATTATTCACCAAGACAAAAATACTGAAGAGTATTCGGAACCTTAAGTAATGGTGGAAAGAAGCAAACAATAATTATGTGAATTATTCACAGCAAAATCAGAAAAAAAGCTGGCTTTTTCAGCTTTTATAACGCCATGACAACCCCGCAAATCTTCTCGGCACATGAAATTAGATCTTGTCTGTTTTTTTTCACCTGCGTTCAACATCCCAGCAGGGCTGGCTAAATTTAGAAAAGCTCACATGTGCATGACATGGTTCACTCGATGGGCGATTAATGGTATGTTACAGTCAGCTAATAAAGACTGCTCGTCAGGCTGGGAGACAATAATTAGTTGCGTGAGCAACCTCCTCTACTTTTACGTTGTGTATGTAGCATTATGTTTGGGCACTTAATAGAAAACAAAAAACTGACAGAGAAGATAAGAATGATTTACAAGCATTGGATGAATCCTGCAGCTAACTAACCATTAGCTGCTAATATCCCTGAAGTTGGCATCTGCTTTGTAGCCTCCAATCAGCTTGACTTGTGATTAGCATAGCTACTTCTAAATCACTTTAAACACCTTTTAAACTAGAACTGGTTAATTTTACACTGAACAGTGGTCATGTAGCAATATGACAATAAAAACAAATAAGTAAGAAGAGCAAGAGACAAAACTGAGCAGACAAATTATTTTTGCATTTAATCTCAAAGAGGCTTTGAGCTGATCAAAGGCTATTAGCCTTTTGAAGATAAAATCTGTGCATACATCTGGCTTCCATTTCTTTTTTGGCATACATGTTATCATGACGCCCTGATGACAAAGGCAGAAAGGCTTTCTGGCTGAAAGTGGCAAACCCATAATTACTGAGCTCCAAAATCAAGGCCGTCCAAGCTACCAAGGTTGGACAGAATATGACAGTAGTTTCAAATTTTAAAAAGATTTGAGGGGTTTGGGACATAAAGTCAAGTGGTAGACTCAAAATGATTTTGAATGTGCTGAGCCGTATCATCCAAGAGGCTGTCTATGAAGACAAAGGCATAACCTGTATCCAGATTAAGGCCCTTATTGATGCTAACTGCAACCCAGTAACCATTAGACAGAAAAAAAACAACATAAAGGGACTTAACAAAAAACATCTTTAATAACAACGTCGCCTCCCACACCCAAAAGCTTTGCAAAGGAGCACCAATCATCGTATGTTGAAAGTTGAAAGAAAGTTTTAATTTCTGACAAGAAAACATTTGTCACATGGAATACTTTGAGGTTTTAGGGTTTTTATTTTAGGTAATGGTCCTAAACTATTGAACAGTGGATGAACAGCCTCTCTGAGTATACAGTGCTCTTTTTTTGTATGTTACCTGTTTCTTGATTCTTGAAGCTCAGCTTACAACATGGTCATGATCTTGCCGCACAAATACTTTATCCCTGGTTTTACAAATCTGACCAGGAGTATACAGTAGATCAAACAGGGACTGAATCATTTTACACTTATTAAAGATCCTTTAAAACACAGTTCATGATTTGTGAAATGCTTACTCTATCTATGAAAACAAACAAACAAATATTATTAAAATCTCTCATCTTTGTGAACACAATATTTTAGCATCATGTCTCATAAGCTGCATAGTTATACATCTATCATGAAACATACATGTTGAAAATACACATAAATATTTCCTGCCTTTTAAAAAATATTATCTCCAGAATCATATACTCATTTAGGAAACTAAAACAGCCTGTTTGTGTCTTTACAATGAGAGGCTGGGCGAGAGATGAAGAGCAGAGATCGTTCATCATCTGAAAGCATGCTAAAGCTCCTTTTGTCAAGAATAAAGTCTTTTTCAAATAGAAAAGAAAACTCATTAGGTCTGTTGAAATCACAGCCTTATCCAGCATGGCTGTTATCAAATCTGCCAAACATGCCATAACCTCAGCATGTTCTGAGTAGCTGTGTACTCAGGCCATCTGGCTGACAACGTCAAAAAAGCGCAGCTCCGCAAAGCTCATTTTTCACTTGAAACTAACTCTCAGGAAAGTTTATTCCAGCCACTGCACTGTATAAAAAAATACAACAGATTCATAACAGAACACTTACCATAGCTTGTTACCATGGGTTTAGGTGCTGGTATCCCAACAGCGAATGCACCATTCATGAAGCCAAAATTGGTCCCTCCGTGAAACATGTAAAGGTTGATGGACATGTCCATCTTCAGAATTTCTGTGACGACCAGGATCATGTCTGTCAGGTGAATTGAAAACAGGGGGGAAACATTAAAACTGAAACACAAGCTTTAACCAGTCACAGCCACTGTTTTTGTATTCTGACTATAGGCTTCCAGTTTGAGAGAAACATATCCATGCACTCGGTTACAGGTAAACCTAACTAATGATGGAGCAGTTCCAGCCTGACTTCTCAAATTTTGGAGAAAACAATGAAGTGGTGCGATTAAGAATTTAAATGGAACTACAGAGGACAATTTTGACCCTGTTTAATGATTTGAATCAAGAGTCACATTCTTAGTGAATATCGTTCAGGGTGAGCAGTAAACCCTTTGGTGGTTCCAGCTGCTGGGTGTGTGACAGTCTGCAGAGCACTGAACTGTCAAGGATATGAATTCCCTCTGAATATTCCAGGCTTTCTCTTGTTTTCGTTTTCATTTTGTTTTTTATTACTGTGACACTTTCTTAAAGGTCTGGCTGTATTTTCTGCTCCTTCTCAATGTTAAAACGAGCAAGCAAGACAGATGGCCCAGATTTTAGCTTTAGATGTGGATGGCTGCTGCTAATGTAACAAAGAAAATCCAAAAGGGACGATGTAAGCTGCTTTAATATGTTTAAAGACCTTTAGGGGTGATGAAGTATGTAGTTTTTTGTATATTAATATTTTATTATATATATTATGTATATTGTATATTAATTGTACATCATGTCTTTTGTCACTAATTTGGTTCCGGTTCCCTTAAGGAATGCTTGTGTTACACCATTTCACTCTGGACTGTAATTCATTCAAGTAAATAAGAACATTCCTGCAATCATGTGTTAGAAACCAAACAAAAATCTATAAAAAGCCTACTTTAAAATTTGCCAGCATTTTTATTACCAATGTACCACAGGGATAGATCATTTCTATTATGTTGTTGCAGCCAAAAAAAAAAAAAAAGTGAAACAAACATTTGAAGTCAAAATCTTAACATGTGTGACAGGACAAAATGATTTAGATTTATATTAATACAGAGGGTAGCTCCCCGTAGCAGTCCTTCAGCAGAGCCCGCGCAGCCGGGGCCTCAGGTCGGCTGGGTGACGGTACGTAGAGAGCATAGTCCTAGATCCCAGCCCACAGGTCACCACCAACCCGTCTGCGTTTCTAACAGATTTTCCCCGCTCAGCGACACACCCGCTGAGAAGCCAACTCTGGTAATTGGCAGCTCCATAGTCAGAAACGTGGCACTAGGGACACCAGCGACCATAGTCAAATGTCTGCCAGGGGCCAGAACGGGCGACATCAAATCCTACCTGAAACTGCTGGCTAAGGATAAGCGTAAATACAGTAAGATTGTTATTCACGCTGGCGGTAATGACACCCGTTACGTCAATCGGAGGTCACCAAAGTTAGTGTTGCTTCGGTGTGTAAGTTTGCCAAAACAATGTCGTAATTTTCTCTGGTCCCCTCCCCGATTTAACCAGTGACGACATGTTTAGCTGCATGCTGTCATTCAACCGCTGGCTGTCAAGGTGGTGTCCAGAAAACGATGTGGGTTACACTGATAACTGGCTAACATTTTGGGGAAAACCTGGTCTCATCCGGAGAGACGGCATCCATCCCACTTTGGATGGAGCAGCTCCTCTTTCTAGGAATCTGGCCAAATTTATTAGTTCTCCAAACCTCTGACAACCCAGGGTTCAGACCAGGAAGCAGGGTCGTAGTTTAACACTCCTCTCTGCAGCTTCTGTACTGCTACCCACCCATTACCCTATTTAGACAGTGTCTCGCCCACAGCCAAAATTGAATAGATTAAAAAATTATCTAAAAAGAGGAAATCAGGAAAATCTCATAAAAATAAACACAACTCAGACTAAAAAGAAAAATAAAACAATTAAATGTGGCCTACTTAACATAAGATCTCTTTCTTCAAAGACTTTGCCTGTTTAGTGACCTGATCTGTGACAATCAGATTGATTTATTTTGCCTCACAGAAACCTGGCTGCATCAAGAGGATTATGTTACTATAAATGAGTCAACTCCTACTAATTATTTAAATTTTCACATTCCTCGACATACTGGGCGAGGAGGAGGAGTAACAACCATCTTTCAGTCCAATTTATTGATTAGTCCCAGACCAATCAATAGCTACAACTGTTTTGAATATTTAATCCTTAGTTTTCCTCATCCAAATTGCAAAGCACTAAAACCACTTCTGTTTGTTGTTTTGTACCCTCCACCAGGCCCTTACTCTCAATTTTTAGATCAGTTTTCAGATCTTTTATCTGATTTAGTGTTAAATACAGATAAAGTTATTATAGTGGGGGATTTTAACATTCATGTTGACACTGAAAGTGATACCCCAAATATAGCGTTTAATGCTATCTTAGACTCAATTGGCTTTGCTCAAAACATTAACAAACCTACCCACCTTTGTCTTCATTCTCTGGACCTTGTGCTGACATATGGCATTGAGTTTAAAGACATAACAATATTCTCTCATAACCCTGTCCTGTCTGACCATTTCTTAATAACCTTTGAGTTTAATTTAACCGAGTACTCCACACCTGAAAGAAAATTTCATTATAGTAGATCATTATCAGACAATGCTGTAACAACCTTTAAAAAGTCTGTTCAATTTTTAATTACCTCATTATCACAGAAAAACAGAGTGGAGGGCAATAATTTTGTTTCTTCCCCTTCACAAATTGATTCTCTTGTTCAGAGTGTTACTTCATCATTGCGTGGTGCATTAGACAATGCAGCCCCCTTTAAAAAAGAAGCTAATCATTCATAGGAGGCAGGCTCCCTGGTTTAATTCAGAGCTGCGTACCTTAAAGCACAATGTTAGAAAATTGGAGCGAAAATGGCGCTCTACACACCTAGAGGATTCCTACTTAATCTGAAAAAATAGCCTACTGTTGTATAAAAAGACACTTCACCAAGCTAGAACAGCTTATTTCTCATCCTTAATAGAAGAGAACAAGAATAATCCTAGGTTTCTCTTTAATACAGTTGCTAAACTTACACAGAGTCATAGCTCTGTTAAGTCATCTATTCCCTTAGCTCTTAGCAGTCATGACTTTATGGGATTCCTATTAAATAAAATTGATTCTATCAAAAATAAAATCTTTGGCATACTCCCAAAGATGATTACTTTATCCTCAGCAAGTGAGACAACATTGGAATTAACTGCAGAACCTGATTTGTGTTTGGACTGTTTTTATCATGTGGAGCTTCCTGAGTTATCAGAAATATTAGCTTCATCTAAACCTTCAACTTGTATGTTAGACCCAATCCCAACCAAATTATTTAAGGAGGTGTTCCCTCTGATTACCAGCCCCATTTTAGATATGATTAATCGATCCTTAGTAAATGGATATGTACCACAGGTTTTTAAGGTAGCTGTAATTAAACCTTTGCTTAAGAAACCTTCGCTTGATCGAGATGACTTAATAAATTACAGACCGATATCCAATCTTCCATTCTTATCTAAAATTCTTGAGAAAATAGTTGCTAATCAAATGTGTGAGCATTTAGACAGCAATTACCTGTTTGAAGAGTTTCAGTCAGGCTTCAGAGCTCATCATAGCACTGAAACAGCTCTGGTGAAAGTCACTAATGATATTCTTATAGCCTCAGATAATGGACTTGTGTCTGTACTGGTTCTGTTACATCTCAGTGCTGCATTTGATACAGTCGACCATAATATTCTCTTTAAAAGGCTGGAATATGCTGTAGGGATCAGGTGAACAGCGCTAGGCTGGTTTAAATCTTATTTGTCTGACAGATTCCAGTTTGTTCATGTAAATGATAAATCATCTTTAAACTCCAGGGTTAATTGTGGAGTACCACAGTGTTCAGTACTTGGGCCAATTCTCTTTACTATATATATGCTTCCAATAGGTCAAATTATCAGGCAACATAGGATAAATTTTCACTGTTACGCTGATGATACTCAGCTTTACTTATCTATAAATCCTGATGAACCCAACCAGTTAGATAGACTACAAGCATGTCTTGAAGACATAAAAACTTGGATGACTTTAAATTTTCTGCTTCTAAATTCAGACAAGACAGAAGTTGTCGTCTTTGGACCGGAGTCTTTAAAAAAGAAACTGCTTAGTCAATCACTTAACCTGGATGGCATTAAATTGACCTTCGGTAATACAGTAAAAAACCTTGGTGTTACTTTTGACCAGGACATGTCATTTAAATCCCATATTAAACAGGTTTCTAGGATTTCCTTCTTTCACCTCCGGAACATTGCCAAAATTAGAAATATCCTGTCCAGGAGTGACGCTGAAAAACTAGTCCATGCATTTGTTACTTCAAGGCTGGACTATTGTCATTCTTTACTATCAGGATGTCCACAAAATGCAGTTAAAAGCCTTCAGCTGATTCAAAATGCTGCAGCAAGAGTTCTGATGAAAATTAAAAAGAGATATCATATTTCTCCTATTTTAGTTTCCCTTCATTGGCTCCCTGTTAAATCCAGAATATTTAAAATTATCCTCCTCATATATAAAGCCCTTAATGATCTAGCTCCATCATACATCAGAGATCTGATTGTTCCATATGTTTCCTAACAGAGCACTTCGTTTCTCAGACTGCAGGTTACTGGTGGGTTCCTAGAGTCTCTAGAAAGTAGAATGGGAGGCAGATCCTTTTAGTTATCAGGCCCTCTCCTTGGGAACCAGCTCCCCGTTTTTGGTCCCGTGAGGCTGACACGACACCCTGTCTACCTTTAAGCTAGGCTTTAAAACTTTCCTTTTTGATAAAGCTTATTGTTAGAGTGGCTTAGTTTATGAGGGTGGGCCTTGCTCCCTCCCTGTTGAATGAGTAAGGGGGAGTCAGGTTTAGCCTAACCGGCTCAGTTATGGTTGAGGTGCAAACCACACCTCCATTTCTGCTACCAGTATGACCCCTTCTCTTTTCCAATGGTTATAATCATTCTGACAGAGAGAGGTATCCCCAATCCTTGTGGTTTTAAGTGTAACAATGACCATCATGGGGACCCTTTTGTGGGTGCCTTAGGAGGACATTGTTGTAGATAATTAGCCGGCATTTAACTAAATAATCTGAACTGAAACTATCTGTGGTAGTTTTATGCTGCTATAGGCTTAGGCTGCTGGAGACATTAATGACCCACTTTCACCCTCTTCGCTACATTCTCACACTACTCTCCAATTTTGCATTTATTCCCCTGTTATTTCAGTTTTTAACTTTATGTTTTCTCTCTTTTTCTCTTCTAGAAGCTACAACCTGGCCTGACTCTGTGTCTACCTGTGACACCTTTCTGGAGAGGGGAATCGTCCGAGCTTCTGCTGGCAAACAACTTAATGCTTCACCCTCTACCGATGATCCACATGGCCCTGTCTTTTAGTGTTTTACAACCTTTCTCTCTCCTAGACATGGCGATTGACTGAGCTTTTTACTGTAACTAACTCTATGTGCTCTCTTTCAGACTCTAACATTGAAAACTGGCTCCAGAGTTTATCTGTTCTTTTTCTTTCTAGGTGAAACGACTAAAGGAGCTACATCCATTAACATTTACTTTTCCTTCCCATAGAAAGGACTCCTTGATCAGTGCTTCTTTGTTCTCTTTGTGTCTCTGCTCTGTTCTCTCTAACCCCCAGTCAGTCGTGGCAGATGGCTGCTCACACTGAAGCTGGTTCTGCTGGATGTTTCTTCCTGTTGAAAGGGAGTTTTTCCTCTCCACTGTCGCTACATGCATGCTCAGTATGAGGGATTGCTGCAAAGTCAACGCCAGTGACTGTCCACTGTCGCTACATGGTCATCCAGGAGGAGGGAATGCTGTAAGTCGCTGACTGGATGCAATCTGCTGGGTTTCCTTAGACAGAAAAACTTTTTATCCAATTTGAATAAATTACTAATTCTGACTGCACGGTTCAATGGTTAGGACTAATTGGAATGTATGTACCTGACTTTTGTAAAGTGCCTTGAGACAACATGTGTTGTGAATTGGCGCTATATAAATAAAACTGAATGGAATTTAATGTCACCAACATGTTTCTTTCCCCTGCATTCAAATTCAAAATATTCAAATTACTGGAAGTAATTTGAATAGTTTGAATCAGTCCAGCCTCAGTTATATCTAATAGAAAACTTGTGAAGGGAGCTAAAGATTAGGGTGATGGCAAAGAGGCCTTCCAATGTCAAAAACTTGCCAGATGAAAGACGCAAAAAGGTGTTCAGTAACTGTTTAAGTGTATGCGTTTACATTGTTTTTTTATCTTTTGAAAATGCCCGTCTCGTTTCCTAACTGAAACAAACCTCTTGGTTGAAAATAATTTTAAACCTAAATATGTCTGGAGCTTTAATAATCTTGGGTCAAACTGTATATGATATCCTTTAGACTAATGTTACTTTTGAAAAAAAAAGTCCAAACAATTTAATAGTTTTCAGTTTAAGAAATGTATTATATCATCAAAGATACTGTTAGGAAGTTTTGTGTTAATTGCACTGTCTGACTTAAAATCAAACAGCATTCACAGATTTATTGACACCAGTGATAAAGATGTGTACTACAACTTCTTTATTCAGTGACCCCAAGATACCACTTTTTGGTGGCTTTCTCAGACTGCCATTCTCCTCAATGTGCTTGATTCACTATAATAACAAAAGTATTCGCTCACCTGACTTGACTCGCATATGAACTGAAGTGACATCCCATTCGTAATTCATAGGGTTCAATATGACGTTGGTCCACCCTTCGCAGCTATAAACAGCTTCAACTCTTCTGGGAAGGGTGTCCACAAGGTTTAGGAGCGTCTTCGTGGGAATTTTGACCATTCTTAAAAGAAGCGCATTTGTGAGGTCATAGACTGATGTTGGACGAGAAGGCCTGGCTCTCAGTCTCCACTCTAATTCATTCTAAAAGTGTTTTATTAGGTTGAGGTCAGGACTCTGTGCAGGCCAGTCAAGCTCATCCACACCATACTGTCTCATCCATGTGTTTATGGACCTTGCTTTGTGCACTGGTGCACAGCCATGTTGGAAGAAGTAGGGACCATCTCCAAACTGTTCTCACAAAGATGGGAGAATGGAATATTCCAAAATCTCTTGGTATGCTGACGCATTCAGACTTCCTTTCACTGAGAACTAAGGGGCCAAGCTCAGCTCCTGAAAAACCACCTCAGCATAATCCCCCCTCTACCAAACTTTACCTTGTTGTTTTTACTCTAGATATGGGTTAGTTTACGAAATACTGCCATATCCAGTCGTACTTGTATGGAACGTGCTCTTGTTTTTTCAGATTGAAGAATGGCTAACAGAAATTGGCACCTGTGTCACAACATATTTATAGCCCAGGGAAACAGAAAGTCATGGATTAATTAATTAGAGGTTCCTAGACACTCTTATCAGCTTAAAAGATAAGGTAGAAATGTACAAAAATGCTTAAGATATATTTATTCTACAGGAATTGTTTGGGGTGAAAAATAGTGGCACAAGGGATTTTGCAAATAGAAAGAAATGTAAAATTTGCATTGTGGGAAATTCTAAAGATATTTTGCTACTGCAATACAAACTGAATTTCTGCAATGGCTTTTTCACATCTTTACCAGCGGGGTCAATAAGGATGAGTGTGGCACTGTCTATTACTTACCTGCCACAATTCTAGCAAAAATGTATCTTTACTAACCAAACTTATATAGTAGAAATATACTAGTTTAGATAAAGACTGTAGAATGCCATATTGGTTAATATATAGAAGTGAATTCACTGAAATTAAATATTAATTCCAAAATGTTTTTCTTCTTTGGTCACATCCCTAAAATATCTTTTTAACAAGATAATGTTCGATGACTTCTAAAAAGGTTACTATTAATAGATACTATTCGATTGTGATATAACTTCAGTAACAACACCCTGACCAAGAGCAGTACACTAATTTAGAAGTAAGATTAGAGCTTGACACTAATTATAAAAACATGAACAAAATCTAAGTAATAATTGTAGTACTACATATTTACAAGTTCCAAAGAGTTTTAAACATTGAAGATATGTAGGTATCACAATTTCTGAAAGCAAAAATGAAAAAAAAGAATAATACATTAAATAAATTGGATGTGGCTTAGTAAAGAGAAACTGAATCTGAGATAAACCACAAATAACACAAAAAATATCAATAAAGAAAAGAAACAGGTCATTTTTCTTTGTATTATTGCTAGATATTTGCTTTTTTTCCATCTAGATTAGGTGCTGTATGTCCCACACAATGGAATTATTAAAAAGGTACATTTAAAAGTAGAATGTGTCAATTGCTTTATACATGAAATGAGAATATCAACAACATTTGATGAAAATATGAGTTTAAACATGTAACAATTAATAAAATGAGACACAAATACGTACATAAGCAGAATCAGCAGATGAGTAGTTCTGCTAAAAATAACCTACAATATCCCACACTCCTCGGTTTTTCTGACCTAGTTTTTTCTCACCTGCATAAATCCCACCCTTTAAATGAAAACACATTGGTGTGTGGTGCTCATCTTCTGCTGGAGAATAATGTAGCAGAGGGTAAGATTGATTTTCAGATGGGATACATAAGGTGGATCAATGAACTCACCATTAACAATCATTGATTACCTCTGGTTACAGATACTAACACCAGCTCAATTCTTCACTGATTGTCCTCACAACAAAAATCAATTTTCCTCCATGGGCGGTATTTGTCTAAGTCCTTGCCTGTTCCGGGTCTTTTTGACAACTATAAGGCTTAGATTGTGGTCTGTTGTGTGTGCTTGCATTTTCATTTTGGATTTCTTTGTTTGCTCAAAAGCTATTTTTCTGCCTAGAAGCTCACACTGTAAGTAAACACAGTAAGGAGGCCTTCCACATGTGGCTGCATTTTAATGCCGGTTTGGTGTAAAAGAGCCTTTATGCCACAGCCCTACAGAGGAGCGTGTGGTATTTCGAGGCACCTTTAGTTGGAGTGCATGTATTCAGCAGGGGAAAAAGTGTGATTCGTAATCCTAAACTTCCTGTTTTCCCAAGTATAAATATGACATGACTCTGATGTTCATTTCTCTTAGCTACTCTTCAAAATGGGAAAAACAAGAAATCCTGTCATTCCCTTAAGGAAGATGGGTGTTGATCTTAATAATTTAGAAAACAGTAAAAGAAAATATCTACTTTCCTAAATGTTCGATTATCTACAGTCAGAACAATAATTATGTGTAAAACGACTGTGAGAAACAAGGTTGACAAGTTTATCTTGCCAGCATGCACAGTGAGGAACGTGGTAAGGAAGGTAATTATTTTCTGAACCTTACGGTTTACCGGTCGGTATACGTTCCTACCCTCACGTATGGCCATGAACTTTGGGTCATGACCGAAAGAACGAGATCCCGGATACAAGCAGCTGAAATGAGCCTTCTCCGTAGGGTGGCCGGGCACTCCCTTAGAGATAGGGTGAGGAGCTCGGCCATTCGGGAGGGGCTCGGAGTAGAGCCGCTGCTCCTCCACATCGAAAGGAGCCAGTTGAGGTGGCTCGGGCATCTATACCGGATGCTTCCTGGACGCCTTCCTCGGGAGGTGTTCCAGGCACGTCCCACCGGGAGGAGGCCCAGGGGACGGCCCAGGACACGCTGGAGGGACTATGTCTCTCGGCTGGCCTGGGAACACCTTGGGCTCCCCCCGGAGGAGCTGGAGGAGGTGTCTGGGGAGAGGGAAGTCTGGGTGTCTCTGCTGAGTCTGCTGCCCCCGCGACCCGGTTCCGGATAAGCGGAAGACGACGAGTACGAGTACCTTACGGTTTAACCTTTTTTCCCCTCGTTAAATGAGTGAAACATTTCCTGTTTTAGATCAGTATATATGCCATTAATGTATTATATATTATATCACTATATGTTAAATGGTAGAAAAAATTTCACTTAAGTTTTTATTACTTTCTACAAAGTCAGAAATGTAAGCAATCAGAAACGGCTTGTAAGCAACTTTGTCAAATGATTAAGGTCATTGTCTATTTGGTGCACCCACTTTTGCCAAAGTTTTAACTTCCTGGCTGATTTTGCTCTAATATTTCCACATAATGTGCTTTCCTCACGATGCTATGTATTTTGCGAAGTGCACCAGTTGCTCCCCACACTGTATGATGCTACCACCCACATACTTCACAGTTGTCATAGTGTTCCTCACATTTAAAAGCTTCCCCATGTTCCTCCAAATGTAACAATAGTTACTATGGCAACCTTCATTTTGGTTTCATCAGACCACATATCTTTGTCCTTCAGTACATATGCAAACTCCAATCTGACTTTTTGTATTGCTCTTGAAGATAAATCATTTTCCTTGCTATGTGACCTTTCAGCCTATGTAGGTAAAGAATAACATGCAGTTCAATTATGTGTCTTTATATAGTGCCAAAATCACTCTCAACCACTAAAGCAAGCATCTTCACATAGTCTTTTGGTGTTATTCTGGGAGTGATACGCACATTTTGCATAGAAACATGTTCTTCTTTCGGACACAAAACCTGTCTCCTTCCTGATCAGTATGATGCCTAGATATTCCCTTGCTGTTTATACTTGCTTGCAATTATTTTAATAAATGAATGTGGTACTTTCAGGCATCTTCTTGAAATTGTACCCAAAGATGAACCAGATTTGTAAAAGTCTATAACTAATTTTCATTTTTCTATGATGTTACACAAGAAAGCAGTATGTTTGAGGAAGTTTAGTGTGATTTAATGTCATTCTAAACAGACAGTGAAAAAAATGGTTCTTTGTTTTTTTTTAAACAGTGTATGCAAATATCTTGTTTTAAATATAGGAAAGAAATAACATAAATAGAAGTGTACCTTAATATCATTCTTTGTGACAGAATTATGGGGTTACAGACTGTATGTGGTTTCTAACAACAGACAGATAATTTATCTTATGCAATCCTCATCTGCACTGAGTACGTTTTCTCCCAATCCTTCCGTCGGCACACAGATTATTTAATTCACACAGCAAAAGGTTTGTCTAAAGCCTCTCTCTCCTGAGGCACAGAGACTCTGTCTTAACCTGAAAACAGTCTCTTCTAACATTGCCTTTTGTACTGGCATGGAGCACAAAAAACCTGTCTTGCCCTGTCTCAAATTAGCTGGAGTTATCGACCCTCCGTGCAGAGAAGAACAGCTTCACTCTTAACAAAGAATCCATCCTCCAAAAGCCTGTCTTTCTCTCATGTGAATATCTCTTTCAGTCGCTCTGAGTGTTTAAATAAGAAAAAAAAACAACTTCCCAATTATTTCAGTGTGGCTAAAATAAGGCTTACCTTCAGCAGTGAACACATGATGAAGGCCACCCCAGAGATCGAACCAGCCTGACCAGTACTCCATAACCATCTTAGGTTTCTGAGGCTGGAGGAAACAAAATGGACTAAGGTGAAGGGAATGGTAAAGGTTGGTAAAACAACATATTGAGCAAAGAAACATGTCTGAATGACCTTTCACTTTCCTTGTAACAGCCTATGCTTAATGTACAACTACAACCTTTAAACAAATTGCCTTAATGTATTGATGGGTGTTTCCAACTTTTCTTTTAAATGAAGGCAACAACAGCTGAAATTATTGCTTAGTTATGGAGACATGTATTGGAATTAATCAGAATTTCTTAATATGGACCTAACTTTTATTTATTTAAAAGACACACCAGCAATACTAATAATGTTAACATTCAGGTGGGCTCTTCTTTGGTCTGAGCTAGAACCCTCTGCTTAAATTAGTTAAACACAACTAAAACAGTTTGCACCAAAATGACTTACCTGAATGTCATCCAGATACTTGATCTCATTTATGTTCAGTTTCTGGAAATTGATTGTTTCCAGTGCTTCCAAGAAAAAAAAAAAAAAAAGAAAACAGAACTATTAATAGGTTCACAAGCTGTCTGTCATCTCCATATTAAAACTGCCATTCTGCCCAGGGTGACACCACAGGGGGGTACCAGGAAGTAAACAAAAGTATCCTTGCTCAACAAAAGCAGTTTCTTTGGCTTACTTCCAAGCAGGCACTGTCTGAAGCGTATCTATGTACCTAGCCCTTTATGCATTCTACACCAAAAGCAGCAAGAAAAGACATTATTATCATAGATTATTTATTGTCTCTATTTACTTTAACGTATCAGTTTAGATTTTAAATACTTTTAAACAGCAATCAATGTGTGTAACCTTCTTTAAAATGCCAAGCATCTGTTTGCTATGCTGTTAATGAAAAATACAGAAAGCAACATTTCTGCACACCCTTTTACTCCAATAAGGTGGTGATGTGAATGCAGCTTTGGTCAATAAATTGTTGATATTAACACATGCAGCAGGAAAACCAAAGCCAGGGCACCAATGTTCTTTACTGCTGCTTAGACTTCTCATTAGTGTTGAAGCTCAGTTGAGTCTCAGATCCTGCTGGCCAGTATACCAATTTTGGTGTCTTGTATTTTTTTGTTTTTTTGTTAATAGCATTCAAGTAGCTCTTTCTATAAATTTATGGACTTTGTGTTGCCATCATAACACAGCGCTAAACCTCTTGTTCTTTGTTCTTTCAATCAAATGTTTCTGTAAAACCAGTTTTTCTAAGCTGGAGCGAGCAGTCTTGCGATGACAACAGAAGCAAATTGTAAACCGAAACTGGTTTGCCACTTTTGCTCTCTGGCTCATTCCAAACGATATTGTTTTTGGTCTACTGATATCTGCCACGAGACATTTCACACTGAACATGAATCAATTTGTCCCACCCCCCTTTGGTATCTGCTTTGACAACCGATGATTTAAAGTAAGTACTGTAAAGCAGGATGTTTGGCAAAAGTTTAATTACATTAGTGATCACACTCTTATTTTAAGAGTCAGCTGGCCTTATCAAGGATCCGAACCTCAGTCAATAGAAAAAAAGGTGCAATAAAAATATTGTGTATGATTATTTAACTCATAAAAAAAGAGTTAATTCTATCTTCATCAAAATACTTATCTACGAAAAGAAAGCAACATAGGAACACATCAGTTTGTTTAGATGAGCAAAATGGAAGCAGATTGAGGTGAAATGGTAATGGGTTGGTATGTAATGGTGGTACCAACTGGCAAAGGGTTGGTATCACCAATCCAGAGCCAGTGCAGTCCTTTAAAAAAAACACTGTCTATATGAGGTGGCAATGCACAAACACATCAATAACCACAAACAAAACTTTAAAAATGGGTCCACATCAATAAACACTCATGCAGACATATAGAAACTGTGCATCAATGAAAAAACAACAATTAAGGCTTTTTTTTCCATGCAGCCGAGTATTCCTGCCAGTCTGCATGTAAAAAGAGCAACTTTCTGGTATAACACAGAATCTTCTGTCGAGAAATTGGTTCTAAACTCCGGCATGACACTGTCCTTCCCTTGGTTCAGATCCTTTGCCACTGTGCATGAAAACAATGCACAAACCAGCATGCTGTGTGTGTGTGTGTGTGTGTGTGTGTGTGTGTGTGTCCGCGCACGTGAGAGAGAGTGGGCACAAGACTGTTGGTTTGTCAGCCCATCTGACAATACCTCCTTTCACTCCTCCGAGCTTCAACCCGTCCTTGTTGTCAGAGGTCAGCAGCAGCTCTGTGATGCCCCTGGACACCAACGCCTAAAGAGAGGGAAGATAAAACAGACAGCCAAACAAAACAGTGGAGCTGTTTGCTCAAAAAAGTTGGAATTGTTTTCAATTTTCAGATTTATTTTAACAATATTTCTCACCTGCTGTATGAAAGGCATGTACTTGTCATCTTTAGCGTAGGAGCCATATTCATTCTCAACTTGAACTGCTATGATTGGGCCACCCTGGGAGTACTGCATATTAATTAGCCAAAGAAAAGATGACACATTAGACGATATGATACTTGTTTTTGGACTAAAATTACCCTTGATCCGACTAAACTCTGATAACACTGAAATGCAAATCCACATTTTTTGGTTACACTGAAAGGAAAAAAATGAACAATTTAATTAGGATCCATAAAGAATAAGCGTTACATCGTATTGTTTTTTTATTGGCCTGTATCTTGTTTTCCATTTAGATGTTGATAGATGGATACAGATCCTCATCGGCCATTCTCAAACGCATAAAATTAAAACACTGTAACTTCCTCTGCATACATACCTGCCCTGCCTCCTGTGCATTCAGTAGATCCGACATTCTACTTTCCAATTGCACAAGACATAAAGGGCATGTTTAAAATAGCAACTCGGGGAATAGTCTCAACATGAGTTAGCAGACGTTCACCTCTTAAAAGAGAAAAAGGCAATTTATTAATGTAGGTAAGGAGAATGGAACATGGGGACTGAAATACTGACAGATAAAATCTGATAAAGGTTTATTCTTGTGATAAATGGTTCCTGCTGACCATTATTTCTCATCTTCCTAATAAAAGCATAAGATCCTATTTTATTTGTTTCCTTTGCCCTTCACATTGTATCTGTTAAAAAAGTAGATCTATCTATCTATCTATCTATTAAACAATGGGTTTGTTTTTCCCAGTATAAATGAAAACTATACTGATTATATTTTTTCCTATATATCTGTTCTTTAAATGGTCAAGCCTCCCAAAGGTAATATGGCAGCAAACAAAAATATATTTCATGTAACTTTATAGATCAGAAAATGAGACAATGTGCAGTAAAAATGAGGCCAGAGCTGCACTATGCACCAAAGAGGCCTTAGTATTGTTTTAGAGCTGAAAAAGCCTTCAGATTAATTCTTATTACAATGCTGTAGTGCAATCTCACAACTAAAACAAGAAAAATCCAACCTTTAAATTCAGCACAATAATTTAGTGAGGCAAAAATCACATAACTGGTTCCACATACTCACACATAATGTCTCAATAAATAATACTTATTCTTTAAAAACATTTTGTGTGAAACGAATAATGAATATTAAAATAAATTAATTAATGAATTTTTGGGAAACCAGATTGTGTCCACTGTTAAGCATGGTGTATGATGTGTGAGGCTGTGGGCCAGGGTGCCTGGCATCATCGACTCTTTAACATATTAAGGCATTTTGAATAATAATCTGGGTCTTTCAACAGCTATTCCAAACAGAAACAGTTCACCAGACACAAAATCAACCTCCTGCCATTCCCACGTCAGTCTTTAAACAAAACAGCTTGGGATGTAGCTCCAACAACATTAGAGTTAGAAAAAAAACTATATTTCTTAGTATAATGTGTTTTTCCTCACTGAATAAAAAAAAAAGACTTTAAGAGATTTGGCTGCTGCAATAAAACATGATTTTAAAGTTTTTTACATTTCCAGGGTGCCAATAAGTGTGGAGGGTGGTGTTAACATGACAACTACTTTTAGTCAGACAGAAAACAACTTTCCCAGTTGTTTCTGATTTCCAGATTGTTATTCTTTCATTAGCTATTGCCTCCCATTGCTAAAAGCACTGGAAATAAAACTCAATGTGACTGCCACTCCCAATATGTCTGAAGCAATGGTTCATGAGAGTTCTAAAACTGATACTTTCCTATTTCCTGAAGCTACAAGCTGCACTGCAGAGCTCACACTTGTTTGTACATAAACAGGAACCAGTGGACCTTCATTTCTGCTTAGCATCTTTGCTTTTGCTTATGTTCAATTTTATACTTTTGCCATCCACTACTTGCTCAGATAAAACAATGTTTTTATGACAACAAAACTATTTTCTCTTCATTATAATTGCAATAGACTTTTGTTCTGACGTGCCACTTTATAATATATATATCAAAAAGACACAAAGGGGTCTATCTAAATGTGAAAGTTGTCATTTTGACAAATTAAAAGATTGATTCGGAAAATTCACAGAAACCTCATGAAACAAAATAAGCATGTATAGATCACCTGCATGACCTCTTTCTTGAAAACTGCAGCTCAAGCAAAAGTGTCTGACGAGCAGCAAGAACTATGTTTGCCCTCATTATGATACACAGGTTCAGTAGTTTTAATAGAAAGATTTTTGTCCTTTTTAATAACATATAATTGAATGGATGAAAAAAAGTATTGGATAACACAGTTAGTTACCTTTTCATTATATTAACTAACATATGGAGTCTGTGGTGGACTGCCAACATTTCCAGAGTGTATACTGCCTCTTAGCCATTCTCTCTGGCACCAGACCCCTCTACAACTATGAAATCATTAGACAGGTATGGAAAATAAATAACTGAATAAAATACAAAGTACCTGATATGGAGTTATTTTCTTTATGACTTTATCAAAAAAGGAATTGACTGCATCTGTGAATCCTGAGTAGGTTGTTCTCAGCTTCATGTTCTGATCCCGTAGCAGCCAACTGTAAAATCAAACCATGTCAAATAAATTTAAGTCATTCAGTAAACTATCTTTGGGAAAAAATGGCATGTCATCTGTGCTTCACTGCGTGTCCTTTTGAAATCCTCATATTAATGCTTATCAGCTAAGCAGAGCCACAACCTAACATTCCCACGGGCAAAAGCACTCCAAAATACCTACCTTCAGTCTTTTCAGCCAACAATTACCCAATTATCGGTATGAGCGCATTTTGATTACAGAAATAAATGAATTCATCCTTTAAAGGATAAGGCCTGCCAGACTTAATTATTGCCAGGTTCCATTATCTTACTAAAAGTCATCAGTGGCTTTCAGCAGAGCGCTTGACTGAAATGATGTGCATTCTATTGTCTTCTGTACTTGATATTATTCAAAAATAGAATAGAAATAGGAATTGCTAAAATGCATACTTGCAAATCTCTTGCCTTTTTACCCTGCGGCAAAGACATAGCTGACAACCTGATCACCTGAATGAACAATCCCTTTCCAGACAAATTTCAGGGTTTCACAGGCAACATGATAATAATCGCTCTCAATGTTACTGATCTAATGGATATATAAAAAGATTTAACTGTGTTTTTTGTCTTTTTACCTAGGCAGTCCCCCTAGATCCCATTCAGCGCAGATGTATGGTCCAGGACGCAAAATCACCCAGAGGCCCAAGCTTGCTGCAAGACGAAGGTAGGCTCTAAGAAGAAATGCAAAATATGGAATAACATATTGTAGTCAGAAGGGTAAACATGTTTCTATTTAGTCCGCCTTCAACACTCAATAAAATGTGGAAAAGGATAATTGTTCTGAAATTAAGATAAAGCTCATGTTCAACAGCAAATCATTTATAAAATATTCCCCCCTAATTTTCTAATCAAATAATGCCCTGAGACATTTGTTTCTATTAGAAGCACGACGGCAATCAACATATTTCATTGATCAATGTCAAAATCAGGGAACAAACAATTACTGACTCTGAAAGACGAACAACTCAAATACAAAGTGCTTATTAGCTGGAAGTGTTTTCTTAGCTGTACCAACTCAAATGACAGCCAGGATCTTTTCCAATGCAATAGTGCCCTCTTCAGGACAATAGATATACTTCTGTCAAACCTCTAGAAGAGCCTTTAGCTTTAGCAGGGCTTACTCTAAATCCAGCTCATCCTCAAAGTCAAACACCCCTCGCTCCGGCTCATGTAGGTTCCACGGCACATAGCTGAAAAGACACAAAGAATTTTTCTGCTTTTAGCATTTCATTTATATTTAATTATCATAATTATAAATATGTTGCATTGCACTTTGTATTTCCTTAAACAGGCCATTACATAGGTACTGATCCGTTGGTTTTAATGTACTCTGATTAAAACGGTGTTTTTTTTTTTTCCAGTTGTCCCACTTGTTTGACCTTTGTACTCCAACATGTGTTCAATCATGGCTGAGTCACACAGAGCGCTCACGTTGTTAGAGTGTTGATGCCGCAGGCCTTCATCTTCAGCAGTCGGTCCTCCCAGTAGGCTCTGGGGACGCGAAAGTAATGAACAGATCCTCCCAGGATGCGGAAGGGGTTTTTCTCCAAAGTGAACTGCAAGGAATTGGCTCTCAGTCCCTCTGCCCGCTTCATTCTGGCTCTTTGTGGATGGTTTCTGAGGAGAGAAATATTAACAAACAAATGTAAACAGACAGATTTATAAAGAAATTGAGATTCTATACATATATATATTATTTTTCCTAGCACTCTGATAGTTTCTGATACCTGCTTAGATATCTCCTTCACCCTATGACTAAGGTAAAATATTTGTATAGCCCTGTGTGTTATCTTGGGTTTTATTATAGTTTTTTCCTATTAATAATTAAAGGAAAGCCGCACCCATATGGTGATGTAAAGTCAGCAGACAAACAAATCAGTACCCACAGATATAATTATTATTATATAATCCTTTTCTTATCTTATTCAACCAGTGGTGGCCCAAGACTGCATGGGGCCATGAGCAGATACAGCATTTGATTTGGGGCCCCACTTCCAAATAAGCCCAACACCCATCAGACACCACAGCACCATTACTGTCCCTCTTGAATTTTCCAAGCCTGATTCTTTGTATTTTGTGAATTTGACATACTTAATTGATAACTGATTATTACTTTAAATCTGAAAATTTATTTTCTGATATGGTTTACAGGTAAATATTTGACTAATTAATTGGGAATGTGATTCCATTTCAAAAGCAAGCAGCAGAAATAACAAATGATGAATTAGCACATCAACACTGGTAACATTTGAATTTTGAATGTTAAATCAGTGCATCTTTTATTGTTCTGGAAGAAGCCAAAGTCCACTGTACTTAGTTAATTTTAAATCAATTTTTTTAAATTACCTTTGAAAATAATTTAAAATTCTTTTAAATTTGCTATTTATAAATCTTCAAGGCTAATTTAGATGTAGGCGCTTTCTTCATAAATGTAACTATGAATAAAGACAGATTTAAGATGTGATATGATAACCCTCAGTAAAAATACCACAGTTTCAGGGTATTACCGTGATAACAAAAATATTTAAAACAAAAATGGATAAGAGCATCTAAATGCTTTTAAAACAAAACTGTTACAATTATTACATTACAAATATCTTAATGTTTTATTTAGTGCAGTTATTCAGAACATAAATAAGGATGTTGACACTCAGCTCTTTCTTATACTCTTGAAAAGGCATTAAAAACATGTTTGTTTTTCAGCCAACGATATTTAGAAAAAATAAAATCACATCCTAAATGTTATCTCAGTCACAATAAGTGAAATAAAGTTAAGTCAGTGTCAGCTAAAAACAGTGGGTTATTTTTACAAATTTTTAACTGACGTGCAAAGTGGTTGAAGATTAAGGCAAAATATGGAATAAACATCTACTGCCTTAGTAGAATCACTGAAATAAATGTGCCTATTGTGCAGAATATTATTGCTTCATGCCATTTGCTCTTTATGGAGAAATCATGCTAACTTTACTTTCAGGCGGGCATTACTTTAATATTATTGGGCAGCATCCGTCAGTCCCGAGCCCATGCTTTTTCAATGGAAGAGAATTTGGGGCCCCTTCTTGGCCTTAGGTGTTAAGTTTGCTTATGCCGTGGGTCTGCTCTGAATGCAAATACCCAAACCTGATCTTTCTATTGAGCAGCGATATCAGGTGAAACTCTGTGAGCTTAAACTCACCTCTGAAACTTAACACAGTGGTAGATAAGGAACCATACACAGTAATATTAAAGTTCATGGACAACTGAGCTGATCTCTTTAAAACTAAAACAGAAGCATTATAGAAAGGGACCGTAATGCAGCGGGAGACATAAGTATAAAAGATCCTACAATCACAACATACTGTGTTGATCTGTCAGCAGGAACCCGTCAGGCCATTAACGCTTCTGCATATTCAAAAATGTGACTATGCATCTACACTCTCTTTCTGGCTGAGTATGGTAGAAATTGCAAAAACAGCATGGTGGAGTTCGTTGCACTGTGTAAACTATATAATATGCACTGAAATAGCAATAAAAAGATCAAGTCACATTGTTATCAACAACCTTTACATAGTTTTACTTGTATATATTGATTCTGATTGCTAAAACCTGACAAAAACTTCTTTCTTCTACTGTCTGAAATGGTAGAAAATAATAAAATCAAATTGTTATCAAAAAACATATTTCTACACATTTTATATCCTAATGTCTGAAACATCAACTGGTTGCATTTGTTTATATTATAAAAAGTGAGTAAACCCTAAATGACTGAAGTTTTAGTCGTATTTTATCATTGGATAAAAACAAAATACAACATAACACATTCTTGAAATTAATTACTGATGCTGTTCAGGATGTGTTGATCAGAGAGTGTCCGAATTTTCTGATAATTGGTATTAAAAAAAATTGTTTTTTAAAAGTATTCATTATGGAACTGACTGGACTTGTTACACTCTCTCAGTCATTACCCACTTTAATTCAGTTCAAAAAAATAGTTCAGATGGTGATGGCTGTGAACAGAAAGGATCTTTTATAATGGTCTGTATACCAGCACATATTAAGAAGCCTCTAATGGTATTACAAAGAGGATTCTCAGGGTTGTACATTGTGTTCCTTCATTTTATGAAGCATCGTTCATCGTCCAATCAACTCTTGGTGCTCCAGGGCAGTCCCTAGAACAGAGCCGACTTTCTTTGTCTACTTGTGGAGCTTTTTTAAGTCACTGGGTATGATGCTATACTCTTAACAGCACCTTAGCAGCACCTTACTGGGAACACTAAAGGACCTAAGCTTCCTCAAGAAGTACATTCTGCTCTGTCACTAACACCAAGGGATTTATACTCCTCCACTCCATCACCCATAAAACTACATTTAATTTTATAAGTCACAGACTTGGTTAAGGCATTCTTGTTATTTCCATGTGGCTGGCACAGTGCATCCCAGTCTGTAGCCTTAAAACAACCCTGCAGAGCTGCTTCGGTTTCCTGTGTCCAACTTGTCACCATTATTTTTATTACAGATAGCGCCTGAACAAGGGGTTTATACTCCGAGCACACACCAAAATAAAACAAATTATGATTTAATTTGCCAAGAGAAGGCCTTGAATTGGTGATTTATGCATCCTTGACATTTGAATGTAACAAATTAAATGTTTTGTTTTCTTTGGTAGAGCAGCTGACCAACATTTGAAACGTTGGAAGTGATGGAATCTCCGGACATTGCTGCATGGGCATTAAGGTGTTGTGTCTGTGCTCTTTTGGTAAATAATATAGGTGAAAACATACTGCCAACAGTTCAATATATGGGTGGCAGAGGCAATTTCACAGCAGCATGTCCTGGATGACACCATCTGTGGTTGACAAGCACTGTTGATCCATCTCCTTTGTGATTGCTGCTCCTCTTCAAATAACTGTCTGCTCATATGGTTAGAAAGCCATACAGGAGGAAATTGTAGTCAGTATATGATCCCAAAGCCATGCCTCAGTAAAACAGATAAAATGGCTTTCTCAATAATCTGGTTCGGTCCTTGACAGTCTTTAAAATTCATCCATTTTGTTTGCTGGAGATCTCACACTCTCCATTATGATTGATGGAAGAGATGAATTGAAATACCTCCTTCTCTCGCTCCTCTTTGCTACTGCTCTGTATCCACGGTGCCTCCTTTTCAACTCATCTGAGGTTTAGGAAGGTAGTTCAGGTATTATATGCGTCTTAAAATAAAAAACCTTGTTGGTATGGTTTACACACTATAACAACAATTCATAAGTAAAAACTAAGACCAAACTTTTTCTACTTGCACAACATCCAAAATCAAAGGGAATTATCCTTTAAAAAAGCTATACCTCAAGCAGAAAAGGGAGCAATACAAGTTTTAAAAAAGAATAAATCACAGCGAATGTGACAGATCTACGCCAACAGGCTGCCATTCACCTCTAAGCCAATTCATAACCCCATTTCGCACCTGTTGCCATGTTTGACTGAAGCACCAATAAGTTCCACACTGGCAATTTTTTTAAAAAGCCATATAAGGATGAAATCAAATTATCAGAACATTTCAACGTTGTTTAGGTACGAGAACGTTTGTGACTAAAACTCTGATCAGAAACGTTTTTGAGTGTATTATTAAACAAAACCAGTATCCAACAGTAAAACCACTTGAAAGTTGTAAACACATGCAGACTGTTGTGAGGTTTTCTACAAATTGCTATTTTTAAACTTCAACACCGCTTTGTTTAACACAATCCTAGCATTGCATCAGTGATTGTTTTACTGTGGTCAAGTGAGCAGAAAGTCAGAAATACGCGGTCACGCCAGCTGACGTTAGCTCTCTCTTATGCTGCGTTCAGACCAAACGCGGTTTGAGCGTCAAAAAGGCGTCCAACGCCTCAAGTTGGACGCTTGTGCACTTGAACTCTCGACCGCGTCAAAAACCTGTGAACAGACGCGCGTTGGGAGGAGCTTCCTTTCCCTGTCTCTTGTGTACAATGGCGGATGCAATCGAGAGAGTGGCTTGGCTTTATTTGCTGAATAAAGCAAGAGAACGTCGTCGTCTGGCGCCTCTGCGCCGTGTCTGGATTCACCAGACAATTCAGAGGCGTTCAGAGTTTGGTGAATTTCACCACTTGCTCCAGGAGCTGCGCACAGAGGAGGATCGCTTTCAGCAGTATTTTCTTCTGTCCCCGGCCCAGTTTGAAACTGCAACGATAAGTTTATCCTCCATTGTCTTTGTGGGATTTCCCGGGATCTTTGTGGTCTTTCCGTCACATGATAAAATACATCACTACGTCAGAAAGCTGAGCTTCTCTGATTGGTTGACGAGTCCACATAGACTTTGCATGAAAACCAGACGCCCCTGATGCTCAAACCGCGTTTGGTCTGAACGCAGCATTAAAGATTAGCTTTGGGCATACAAGGTGCATTACGGTAATAGAGCAGACCGGACAACGAACCAGGCAACAGTTGAGAAAATAAGAGGCAAACAGGAAAGTAACCTTCAGAACATTTATATCAATGACATTTTAACAACTTTCACATACATGTTTTATGTAAAAAAAAAAAGAAATATTTAATATTTTTACTGTACATCTTTGGAAAAATCACATGTCAAATTACCTCAAAATGCTCAACCACTAAATCCCTTTGTGTCACTTTCAGCAATTTATTTCTCCAAAATCATGAGAGGTGACGACACACTCTCTTCAGATTTTATTAAAGGCTCATCTATACTATAACCAGAATTAAACCAGTCACAACATTTACCTTTTTAGTTTTTGGCAATGGATCCATTATCAGTGATCTGCAGGCCCGTTGCATTACCAGAACCGCCACTTTACTCAGGTCTACCAGATGGAACTGTTTGATGTGAGTTTGGTCTTTCTTGTTAAATCTTTATTGTATGGTTTAAACTATCATGAAGATTTATTTAAAACAATTTTACCTTTAGAATGAAATGACATTCAAGACTCGTGGTTTGCATTTTTTATTCGAGCAGATAAAGTTTGACAACTACAAGGGGATTATTTCTTTTGTCAACATTTCCAATGTACACTGGAAGTTCCTGGTAAATACCTATTCATTGCACTACCATTATCCAGGCAAAGCAAATCAATTGCTTTTTTTTAATTAATCTTTTGTTTCCATGGTTACAGCATATAAATGTAGCAGATGGGGTTGTGTACTTGTTGGACCCTTCAAAACGTTCAAAAGAGCAAGAAGAGTCAGACCTTGCAGCCCAAAGATTCCGGTAAAGATAAACATAACGTCACATATCTGTACAGCAATTAATGGGCTTAGTGTTTTGGCTGGTGGCATCTTTGGATGCGCCATTAAATTTGTCTCTCGTTGGGACTGCTGGCTTGTGGTGGTTTAACATGTCTGTCCAAGGGTTGCTTCGAGTGTGGCTGTGGCTTATTTCGGAAGGCTTCCCCTTTCTGGTTTTCACCCTTAATCAGTGATATTGTTGGAGAACTACAGTAAGCTTTTTTCTCCATTTTCGTGCAAACTTGAACAACAAAGCAGAGACATACAAAACATGTAGCCATCACAGCATGCACAATACCAGTTTCCACAAACAAAAAGGCACTGGTTAAATTGTTGTTCTTTAAAAGATGAAGGAGGGGTCACAGTCCAACAATCTTTCCTGATTGTAATAATACTTTGGCTTCAACATGAGCAGACCCGTTTCAGCACATGTCTGCTACTGGAATAAAATATAAATGATCACAATCTGAACAGCTGCAATAAACAAGTGATCACACATGACTGAATGTATCTAAGCAAGTCAACTGAATTAATCAAACTGTCAGTGACTAATTTTTAAGCTACTGTATCTAATAATCACAGTACACTTCCAAATGTGGCAAGCCTTATCTGTGATAAAACAAGAAGAGTTGTTTCTAATATAAACTGCATGGACCCTCTCTAATCCTGTGTCCCACCCTCCCTTTCAGCAAAGTCTGTGTCTTTTACAATTCTCAAGAAAATAATCACTTCACAAAATCTAAGTGTGTCCATTTTTAAATCAGTTAAAACAAACACAGCAGTTCTATGAAAGTGATTGATGTCAGGTCATGTTAGTCCTCTCACACAATTGCTGTCTCACATAGTACATTTTATTGATAAATTTAATTAATAGGACCTGTGGCTAGTAAATTTGTTTCAAAATTATTGTCAGGCCTTTGGCTTAGCAATATGATATGTACATTGAACAGTGAACCCAGAGTTTAAAAAGCAGATGCAATTTTAAGTAAAGATCATATTACCAACAGTATCTTATCTGTTCTAAACCTGGCATACATGAAATTGGTTACTTTTCACATTTCATAAAAATTTTAATCTCAGCTGTGTGAACAATATCCTCCCTCCAACTGAGAGTATTTATTGTGAATTGTCACCAATAACATCAATATAAAAAGTAACATTTGTTATTGAACAAATTTGGAGGTTTTAATTTTTAATAAAGTTGAACAAGCCCACCATTCCATTGACTCAAAAAATTTTATATTTATTTTTGTAAACATTTGGATTATTAGGCTTAGTCATCAATGCAAAGAATTAATAAAATTTGTAGGAAAATTATTAAGTGTTGGACCACTTGTTTGCTAAATTTATTGGGAACCTTTTCCACCATTGGCGGGAAAAACCAAAACCACCAGGTTTTCCGACATCATCGGCCTTTTTTGAAACCAGATTGCCCCACCCCCTCCCAAATTCCGTGGGCCCCGGGCGGCTGGTGGGGAGGGGGGACGTCCCAAGTCGGGACGCCCACACGAGATTATATATGGAAGGGGGGGAGTTTTTAAAAACCTTGCTTTTGGGCTGGAATCTCGAAAAAGAAACCACGCAACTGAAGCATCCTCTGGAAAAAGGAGGGTCCCCCCGGGGGGATCTTCATTTATTCTCCTTTGGTTTCCCGGGAAAAGAACTTCTTTGAAAAGAAATTCCTGGAATAAGAAGGCCAAAAATTTTCAACTTTCCCTTTAAAGGGGGGGTGTTAGTTTAACACGAAAACCCAAAAAACCAGGGGGAGTTTAAAGGGAAACCGGATGGGCCCCCAAATGTTTTTTTTTTGTTCTAGTCGATTTGCTGACAGAAAGATCATTTTTTTCCCTTTCGCCAAGGGGGGCCAAAAGGGGACAAAGTTGACCGCCCCTTTTTCCCCAAAGGGTTAACCGTGGACGACGTAACTTCCAAATTTCCCCCCTCCTCCTCCCCCCCTTTTTTAACGGGGGAGCCCTGAAAAATTCCCCCCCAAAAAATTTAAACCCCCCTCTTTTTTTTGTTTCTGTGATTTTTTTTATTAAAAGTAGTTGGGCAGGGAAAGAGAGAGATAGGATTTTTTTGGTGCAAATCAAACCCGCAATTTAAAGTCTGATGTTATGAAAATTGTATTTTGCATGAACATTGTTTTGGGAGCCCTGAGGCCGCCACTTTCTCCCCAATTTTTCTTAAAAAAAGGCGAAAAACCGGAGCGCCGGTACGGGGGACAAAAGACAGAAACCTCATGGTGAAATTCCCATTTTCTTTCTTCCAATTTTACTGCTTGAACTTCCCCCAAAAAGGGTTTATGATTTCTTTGGAGTTTCCTGATTTTAAAAACTTTGCTGGGGGGGTTTTTAGGGCACCCCGTGTCCCGCGGGGCTACGTTCGGGGGACTTTTAAAACCCCGTCAAAAACACCACAACCCTTTTTTCATACTACCATTTTTTGCCAAAACCTTGCTGGTTGTTTTTCAATAAAAACCCCACTGTTTTTTTGCTTTTAATTTTGTTATTAGAAATTTTTAACCCTTTTGGGGTAGAACTTGGGCATTTTTGAGTGGGGTAAAGATTTTTGGGAATCGGGGGGGTTGAGGGGGTTTTAAAGGGCTGATTGATTTAATAAAATTTTCACGTAATAAAGAAAAAGGGCTTTTTGGGGTTGTTTTTTTTGTGCAAGGTGATTCTTCAGTCAAAAAAAGGCAAAGTTCCCCCCCCTTTTGGGCCCAGAAACGGTCGATTAAAAAACAAAAAAGTGACATTTTTTTATAATTTTAATTATCAGGGGCCCCTTGGGGCCATAATTAAAAACCCCAGGGGAAAAGGGCTTTTTTTAAAATTTCCCAAAACGGGGATTTTGGTTTTAAGGATTTAAATTTTTTATCGGTTTATTTTTTTTTAATTTAAAATTCTTGAAAAATTTATTCAATTAATCAATAATCTATAATTCCCAACAGTTTTGGGGGTCCCTGGGGGGCCCTTTAAAAAGACAACGTCCTTTCACTTTTTGCACAGAATTAAACAATTGTGATATCCGGGCTTTTAACTGGGAGGGGTTTTACTTTTAGATTTTGGGGGAATTTTTTTGGCAGAGGCGTTTGTGATCTATGGGTATCTTAAAATAGAGTTTGCTCGGGTTTGCTGCGAGGAAAAATAATTTTTTCAGAGGTGCTTGGGGTGGAGGGCCAAAGTTAAAGGTGTTATAGTTGTTGGAAAATTTTTAAAGGGTTGATTTTCCACCGGCGCCCTGTTTCGCCAGGCGGGCGGGGAAAACAGCCTTTGGGATAGGCACCCCCCGGGGCCCCTTTTTGGGTTTTAATTACAGGTCTGCCCAGCCCCTCCCAGTAAGGGTAGAGAAAAACACCTACATCTGGGGGGCCCCATTAAATAAAATTAAAATTTTGGCAGCTGGATTTCCCCCAAATTGAAAGGACCTCCCACTTTGTACCCCCCTGGTGGCACTAGTGAAAATTGCGGGTTCCCTATTTGTTTAAATCCCCTCATTTCATTAACACGGGAAAGATAATTCCATCACCTTTTTATTAAAGGGCATAACTTAAGTTGAAACTAAATTTTTATTATTTTCCGGGCCCACTTTTGGAATAAAATTTAAGCGTTTTTGCGGGTTTTTTATTGGGGAAAGGGCCTTTTTTTGATCTGATCAAAAAAAACTAAATTGGTTGCCTAAGTAAGGAAAGTGACCCCAAAATTGGGAAGCACAAAAACATTTTTTTAAAAGCAAAGAAAAAGGCATTGAATTTTTAAAGTTTCTTTCCCCCACTTTAAAAGTTTTTTTTTTAAAGGGTTGGGTTTGCTTATTTCAGGAAAGGAAAATCGTCTTTTTTCCTTTCCTCTTTCCCTTTTTGTGCTTTTTCTTTGCTTGATTACTCCCTTTTTAAAGAAAACCCATACCCCTCCCGGAAATCCCTAATCTGAATCCCAACCCCTGAAAAATTAGTTGTTTGTATTGCGAAATTTAAAAGTTGGGCTACCGGTCATCATAGAACAGCTCGCCTTTTTTGTGTGTTTGCTAACAAATTTTAGCTATTCTCTTCAAAAAACCCGTTTACCCTGTTTGTTGGTTACTGCTTTTGGTTTTGACTGGTAATTTTTGTGGGTGGTTCATAGTTTAAACAGTTTGGGGGTTTGGGGAATTGTCAGTGAAATTTTACCTTTGGGCTTTTGGGGGCCAAAGAGGGGGGGGAAAAAACACCCCAAGACGGGGCAGCTTGAGATGTTTTGCATTTTAAAGGGGGCCCCCAAAGGGAATCAGGCACAGAAAGGGGTTTTTTGGGGGTTTTCATTTGATTCTGTTATCCTAAAGAGGAGCGAAAAAGGTCTCAATGATTTTTGGGTTTTGGGAAGCAATTTTTGAAGCCAGGTTTCAGGAGTTGCTCCAAGTCTTAAAACCCCCCAAAAAGACAAAAGGGTTCTCAGATGTGTTAGGGAGCTCACCCCTTTTGAAATCAAAAAGGTTCTTTTTGGGGAAATTTGGGACCGCGGGGTTAAAGCAGTTCGAGTTTGGTTTTTTTATTTTGCAGACGGGGGGATTTTCCTTAGAGGTGAACTAACAGAATTTGGGAAATGGGGTTGGAGAAAAATTGGAGGGAAAGCCAGGCCATTTCCCCCTCCCTGGGGAAGGGGGGGGGCAAAACGGAAACCCACCTCCAGGGTTAAAAACCTTTTGGAGGTGGGGGCCACACCTCGATACCCAAAGAAACCTGCAGGTCGGGATCTGGGGGAAGGGGGAAACTGCTTGCCAAAATTACCTTTTGGCTCAGGGGGTTTCCCCCAATACATCCACCGGGCCCGAACAGGTTTTAAGTATTTCAAATGGGGTTCAGTTTTTGGGGTTTGACCCACCCCCCTATAATAGCACCCATGAAGGGATACCGGGGGTTTGGGGATCCAGCGGGAAAGTAAATAGTTAAAGGTTTAGAGGCGAGCACCCTTTTAAATTTGACCCCGGCCCGTACGGTCCTCTACATCCCTCCCTCCCCAAGGGGCCAAGGGAAAGGAAGGCCACCCCGGGGGTTTTCCGGGGGGGTTCCTCCCGCCCTAAAACCCGCTCCCCCAGGCCCCGGGGCCCGGGGGAAGCACGGGACCCACCTTTTGTACCCTAAGCACCTCCCTGTTTTCCTCCGAGGTTTAGGCGTGATGCACGGGCCCAAAAACCCGGAGTGCCCCGGGAACCTAAATTTCCTCAGATGAGGACTCAGGGGGGGCCACACCAATCCCTGAGAGTGGATTGGCCCCCGCCAGCTTGAGTCTAGGGCCAAAAAACTTTAAAAGCGTTTGCCCTAATAATTTCCAGAGTCAAAACATTGACGGACTACTTGGGGGAAGTTGAATGCGCTTTTAAAATTTGTATTCCCATCAGCAGGGGAAAAAATGGACTCATCGGGAAAGAAAAACTTCCGGGAACTTCCATGTTTTCTTTGGAGACCCTTTGCCCCCTGCAGTCCGAGACCGTTTTTTCAACCCTTGCGAAGTTTTTAAGGGAAAAAATATTCTGTGTACACGGCCCGGGGGCCCCCGGGCCCACACTTTTTTGCTTTTCACATCCAGCAAAAGGGAAAAAGGGAAACCCCCCCCGGGGGAGTATTACCGGCGCTGAGAGCTGTATCCTTTCCAAGGGGCCAACGCTCCCGGGTTTTTGAGGGGGAAAACATGTTTTTAAATCCCTGTTTCCTCCCAAAAACCTTCATAAAAAGGTGTGCGATACGATGTTCTATTTTAAAATTGCCAAACCCAAAAAAACCTTTGAGAAATGAAAGAGATTCCGAAAATATGTTTCAGATGGCATAAACAACGGGGCCTTTTCCCGGGCCAAAGGGGGATCAGGGGGTAAAGGGGCCTGGGGTTTTTTACAGGTCCAGACTGAAAAAAACCAGCCTTGGCGTTTTGGGAAGGTCGGGGAATTGCCCTCGGGCAAAAAAACCCTTTCCCCAAAAAAACAGGTTCAGGGAACAAGGGTGGTTTTGGTTTCCACCTGGCCCAGGGGGGGGGGTATTTTGGAAAAACCAAACCACGGTAAAAAGTTGCCGGGACCCACTTCCGGTCGAACAAAACCCCTGACCCATCACTTTGGGCCTAAAGGAAAAAACTGGGGGAAAAAAGGGGGGACCGACACGCAAAAGGGGATTATGGGGAAAGAAAAGGGGGAGGACGCCTTACCAAGATGGTGACGGGAAGCAGGCTTTCAGGCCCCCACGGGCCCCCCACAACCCGGGAAACAGGAACCCGGGGCCCCCTCCATTAAACCAGCCCCCAAACCCTTCCCGTAAAGCAGGGATGGGGGTGGACCCATCCCCAACAGCCATCAGGTCCTCCTGATCCGGATGGGGGGGGACAAACGGGGAAACCCCAACCCACCCCTTTTGGGACCTTTCCCTCCCAGGGGGAAACACCAAAAAACCATTTTTCCCCAAGGTTCTCAGGAAACAACCCAAAAAGGGGACTTTTGCAGGGTTGTCTATACTTGGGGGGATCATTAAAGGGGGAAATTTTCCCCCACTGAGTTTCCCTTTTTAAAAAAAAAGGGAAATTCAAAAGATCAGCCTGATGTTTAAAGCCCTTGTTTGAGGGGGGGAGTAGAGCCATGCTCTCCCTCAATGAACCATCTCACCCTAAGCTTGTAAATTTTAAGAAATCAGAAAGCCGAAACCCAAAAACCGGGATCAGGGGCTTCACTATTTGGGTGGAGCTGGGACATAACACTCCCAAGACCTACTCGGGTTGCACCCCATTTTTATTTGCACATTAAACAAAGAGTTTTTTTTCGGGGGTTTGGCCAAAAAACCTGCGGGAAAGGGGCTGGCCCCTGCTCATTGTCTGCCACCGGGCCCAAAACTCGGGTTCCGGGTGGAGGTCCCAAAACCCCCACTGGGTGCAAGGGGCGAACGATCCTTGTGACCAACCAGGTAAACCAACCCATTAGAGGACCCCAAAAAAAGGCCTCTCGGGCCCCTCGTCAGAGCCCGGTTTTTGGGCCCTTGGGACACGGGGCGGGGCACCCATCACCCAGAAAACTCCTCCCAGATGGCACGATCTTTCCCCTTGCTTTTAAAAAAACCCAGGTGTGAAAATTTCAAACCCCCAAAGTGGGGAAGGTTTTACCCCGGGGGGAAAACCTTGTTCATTAAAAGAAAGGGCCTCTAGCTTTTCGGGCCCAAAAAAAATTCCCAACCATTAGAGGGCGGGTATGACCGCTTGTGCCCAAAAGCCCCCCTCGAAACCTGGGGCACAAACAAAATCCAAACACTGCTCTTGGGCAGAGGGGGGGTTTTTCCGCCCCTCGACAATCGGGAGTGGGGCATTTCCCAGGTGCAGATTGGCATCAAACAGTTTCCCCCAGGTTTTGGGAACATTTTTCCCAACAGCCCAAAAGGGGGGGTCCCCCCTTAATCCTACCCCCCATTATTTCCTGTGGGGGGGCCATAGGAGCACAAAGCCCCCTCCCCACCCCCCAACAGATGGCAAAACTGGCCCTTCCCCAAGACCCCTCAGGTCCACATCCAAAGGGTGCCTTTAAAAACCCGCTGCCCGTTTCAGCCATCCCAGCCCAAAAATATCAACCTCCGTTTTAGGAAGGTGGGTTACATTACCTTTTGGGTTCCCCTTCAGACCAACTGGGTCGAACCCGTTTCCAAAAAATACAGGAGGGAACAAAATTTCCCCCTAACTGTGGGCATGGGACTTCATTAAAATGGGTTCCCGGAAAGTTTTCCCGAAAAGATTGACACCCTTTATCACAGCTTTCTGCCTTTTGCTGAACCCGATCAAGTTCACTCAACTCTCCTCCCCCAAGGGAAAAAGAGCTTTTCCCATGTCCGGGGAAAGGGGAGAACCCCGTGCGTTGGACATTTTAAATAGGTGCCTGTTTCATAAACCCCCCCACAACTAACATGCCTAATCACTAACAAATTTCTTTAACAAAAAAGTTTAAAAAAATAAATACCTTTTAGGGCACAGTGTTAAACTGAATTTGGCAAAGATAATTTTTTCCCTAACACTTGCATGCCCCTGGGGACTCTCCCAGAAGTTTTTAAGGGAAAGATGTAATGGACACACAATTTTCCAGAGATTTCATGCAAAAAACTTTTTAAAGGAGGTTGGTTCATCTGTTTTGATTCCCACCGAGGGACAAAATACCCATTGGCCCAGGTTTTTTTCTGAAATTAGTAAAAAAAAATCCAAAAAACAAACCCCCGCAGACACCTTTCAACCCCCACAAACACACCCGGCTTATAAACCTGAGTTTTAGCAATTTAATTTTTTCTTTTTCTCCCTCTTTTCAAAACTAGATTTTAGGAGACATTTGTTTATTAAACCCCATCCCATTTGGGAAAAGGGTAATGGTTTAAACCCCAAAAAACCCTTTTTAAAAAAAAAAGTTGGGTTTTTTTTAAAATTTAAAAACACCGGCATACAGGCAGGTAACCCTTACAAGTCAAAGGTTGATTCCCCCAAATTCATTTCCCCCCGGGTTCATAGCACCACCACAGGCAGGTTTCCAGTGCCTAAAGGGAAGTTGGACGCATGAGCTAATGAACCATGATCTTGTTTTTTTATTATTATTTTCTTTTTCCTTTTATTATATACATATATGTGTACTGTATCTTCTTTTTTGTTTCAATTTTTTCTCAGGGCTACCCAAAGCTGATGACCCCAAAAAATTTTATGATGATATTAAATGTATTTTTTTGTATTTCTCATTGAACAACGTAGAAAAGTATGGGGTTTAGTCAGAGTTTAGTCCTACCCAGGCCTAACCTCTACTCTGCCCAAGTCCTAGGTTTTGAGGAACACAGAAAACTGTTTTGTTCTGCTTCGCCACGGATCACGGATTGTTCAGGCAACGGACAGGATGGTTTCCCAGTAGCTTCAAAGACTGCGATTTTTAATCTCCCCTTTTTGAACCTAGGGGGGGGAATTTTGGACCACTTGTTTGCTTTAAAAATTGGGACCATTTACACATTGCTGGACACCACCAGGCCTTCCGACATCATCGGCCATTTTTATCCAGTATTGTCCACCACTACAAATCCCGTGGGCCCCGGCGGCTGGTAGGACGGGGGACGTCCCAAGTCTGACGTCACACGAGATTATATATGGAAGGCGGGGGGCTTTAAAAACCCTTGCTTTTCAGCTGGAGATCTCGACAGATTAAAACGCAACCGAAGTCCTCTGGAGAAGGGAAAAGGGGTCCCACGTGGTTTTTCATTTTATTCTCCTTGTTGGCCACGAAAAAAACGTTCATGACAGAAATTCCGGGAAAAAAAAGAAGGCCCAAAAATTTCAACTTTACCGGATCCCAAGGGTGTTAGTTTAACACGTAACCAAAAAAAAAACCACGGAGTTTCAAGGAAAACCGATCGCCACCTTTTTTTTTTTTTGTTCTAGTCGGGGGCCTGCTGACGGTCAGATCATATTTTTTCCCTTTCGCCAAGGAAAAGGGCCCAAAGGGACGAAGATTGGAAACCCCTCCCTTTCCCCGAAGTTTAATCGGGGACGCATGTAACTTATACCCTTTTTTTTTTTCCCCCCCCCCCCCCCCCTCCCCCTTACGCGGGGGACCCTGAAGAAAATTGCTCCACAAAGTAAAAACCCATCTTTTATTATTTTTTTTGATTTCTTTATTAGAAGTAGTCTGGGCAGGGTAGAAGAGAGATAGGATTTTTAGTGCGATCAGAATCGCAATTTATAGTCTGATGTTATGAAATTGGTATTTGCATGCAACATTGTATTGAGTCCTGAGGGCCGCCATGTCTCACAAGTTTTGTCTTACCAGGCGAACACCGGGGGGGCCCGGGTACTGGACTACGGACAGTAAAACCTCATGGTTTAAATTCACCCTTTTCTTTTTTTCCCTTTTTACTGCCTTCTAACTTGCCCCCCAAAAGGTTTTTTGACTCTTTGTCTAAGCTGAGTTTACAACTTTGGGTGGGGGGTTTTTGACAATCCGTGTCCCCCCCCGCTGGGCTACGCTTCCCTGGCGGACTGTTCAAAACCCTGTTCAACCAAACACCCACATCCCTTTGTCATATTACCCACTTTTTTCCATAACTGCTGGTTGATTCAATACACAACACCCCTGTTTTTGCTTTTTTGTTAGTTAGATTTTTTTCCCCTTTTTGTAGAAATTTCATGTTTTGAGTAGGTGAAAATTTATTGAAATCGGGGAGGTGATTGTTTTGAGGCTGATTGATTTAATAAATTTTCACGTAGAAAAAAGAAAGGCGTTTTGTGTTTATTTTTTTTTATTTTTGTTTATTCGTCAGTCAAAATAAGGGCAAAGTTCCCCACCCTTTTTGGCAAAAACGGTCGATTAAAAAGTGACTTTTAAAAAATTTGTAATTATCAAGGGCCCTTGAGCCATAATTACAACACCAGATGACAGCTCTGGTTTCATTCATAAACGAGGATTTTTTGGGTTTAAAAGTTAATTTTTTCGGATTATGATTTTAATTTATAATTCTTGATAAATATTCAATTAATCAATATTTCAACATAAGTATTGGCCTTTATTTTTTTTAAAAATTGTAGGGGAAATGAATGGTTGGGGTTTGGGCTTGGTTTGGCTAAACTTGAAAAATTCACACTTATCCACACACATTATTTTATAATAAAAATTATTATTTATTTCATTTTTTTTTGTAGGGGGAGGTTTTTTCAAAATGCGAAGGGCATCCCTCAATAGGACTGACTGGGTGGATGTGAAACAGACAGGTGTTGTCAGCCACCCAGTTCAGCAGGAAGGAAGTCGCCGTGTAGTGATTGTAATAATGGTCCTCTTAACACATTAAGGTCTACATAACTTTTTGGGACATACTTAAAACAAAATTTTCATCCCCTTGTTGTTCATGACAGATGATCATTAAAAGAATTATTATTTTAGAGCCATGAATTAGGTAGATTCTGTACTCATTAGATGAGAATAACATTTCTTACAAAAGATGGCAATGGCAGTCATGGAGGCATTTTCCCCGGGCAAAACCCCAAAAATGACGTTTTCAACCCAAACCCAAAACCAGATGTTGTAAGGACCGTGTTTTATTTGCACTGCAAGTTTTTGAATCATCAGGTAATTAGTTCATTTTATTTTTTTTCCCGTGCGATATTCATTTATTTATGTAGAAAAATAATATATCCTTTAATTTAAGCTTTTGACATGGACCAAAACATGCTATGTGCTCAAAACCCAAACCCACCAATGCCGGGGGGCCCAGCTGTCACTGACTGGGTGAGTGTTTTAGAAAAACCCTAAATTTTTTTTTTGGGGTGATATATAATAAAAGGGTTTTTTTATCATGAACATAAAAGTGGAAAACACCATCAAAGAAGATTTATAAACATTTGAATTTAATGCATGTATTCATCAATACATTTTTTAAATAGCCTATAATTTTGTGCCCGGGTTGCAGGGGGGATGGTGCCAAAAAAAAAAAAAAAACCTCAAAAAAAAAGATTTGTGTTAGAGAGTGGGCACACCAAAAAAAATGACCCAAAAGGAAAAATTATAATGAATACTAACATGACATAATATAGATATTTGCTGACTGAACTTAAAAAATTTGTGTGGGTATTTACAGATTCCAGTTTGACTCATGCATTTGGTGGTACCATTTACAATTCATGAACCGGATCCTGCAGAGGTGCCAGAAAAGGGCGAAAATAGCGTGGGACTCAGTTATTTTCACTAAAAAAAGTGGTTTCATTGTTTCCAGGTTTTGAAGTTGTTTGGGTTAGTTAGATTTAGATCACTTTTTGGGGTTTTGATACCTGTTTTTCTGTTTTTATTTTAATAAATTTCCGTTTATCTTAAAAAAAAAGTTTGCAAATTTTTTTTTATTTTTAGAAGCCTGGGTTTAAAAAGAAAACATTTTTTTGTATAAAAATGATGTTACTTGCCTTTAACCCTGGACATCAAATGTACTTATTAATTTTGCAAAAATGATAAGTATTCAGTATATGCATTCTGTAAAGGCTGTAAATGGGACAAAAGCATATACTGGTTGAGCAATAGTAGGTACTTTGACCCATAATTTTTCCAAAACTGTCCAGTAAAATTATGAAATATTTATTCTGGTAATAGTATAGATGAGCCTTTAGTATAATCTGAAGACAGAGTGTCGTCATCTGTCATGATTTTGGAGAAATAAATTGCTGAAAGTGACACAAAGGCATTTAGTGGTTGAGCATTTTGAGGTACTTTGACCCGTCATTTTTCCAAAAATGTACAGTAAAAATTATATATATATATTTTTTTTTACATAAAATATGTATGTGAAAGTTGTAAATATGTCATTAATATAAATGTTTTGAAGGTTACTTTTGTTTTCTTCTTATTTTCTCAACCGTTGCCTGGATCGGCGTCCGGTCTGCACTTCGGTAAAGTTAAGAATATTTCTCCATCATATTTTCCTGGTGTTGCAGTTTGCAGACGGTCCCTGCGCATTAGAAGAGCAGCGAGCTCTGCATAGAGGCCAATGCATGTCCCTCAGCGCGGTGTTTGGCTCGTTTTGAGCAAAATACGATTGTAGCTCACTATCTGCCTTGCTGTGGTTGCAGAGATCTGTCGGTTTTGTAGAAGCAATGTCCCGCTGATGAGTTATTGATCCGGAAAAGCTGAATCTGTGAATATCTTTCTAACTTTACCGAAGTCCTTTCTGCTCTATTACCGTAATGCACCGTGTATGCGTATGACCGCGTATTTCTGACTGTCGGCTCACTTGACCGCAGGATTGTTTTCATGTGTTACTGCTGAAATCTGATTGAAACTCTGGCTTTTTATTAAAATGCCTTAAACATAATAAAATCAGACTGTTGGAAAACAAATTTGACACAATCTCAATCTACACATCCTAAGAGACCGTCTTTGTAGAACTGGTAATTATCCCCCTCTGTAATTCCGTACCTTCCAGTGTTGGTCTATTTGTACCACACCAGTTCACCTGTAACTGGGATTCTAGATGCCAGTTACACCACGCACATGGCCACGACTCTGGCAGTGGGCGTGGTTCTGCCACACATTCATGCATGCCTTCAAATGTAAACTTAAACGCTTTAGATACTCTTACCTTGTAAACTGATAAGCAATTATTACCCCAGCAGCGATGCAAAGCAGGAGGAAATATCGTTGCTTTAAGGACAGACGAACACATAAAACCGACGAGTTTTCCATGGACCAATAGGACTGTTGTTTCCTGCGTGTTTGCAGTGTCAGCGGTGCCGAGCACTTATCTGAGCAATCCAGTCCTCTTCAGAAAACAGCCCACTGACGAACACGTTTCACACATCATATCGCGCTGCGCGTAACGCTGTTACTCTTTGAAACAGCCGTAAATGTAAAATTAAGCTAACACGAAACGCTAGGATTTCTTACACCGAGTGGTGATAAAACACGGCGTCATACCTTTGTTATTTATTAACCTACACGAAAGGAGGCTAAAAAGAAGAGTTCTGCGACGCTTTGCCCGAACAACCAATGCAACGCATACTGGCTCACGTCAACCGTATCGGTGTTTAGGGACCGTCACAGAACTACGAAGATGCTGATGAAACGAATACAAAAAAAGGATTGGTTTGGTTAAAAAAAAACAACAACACTAAAAACACCAGTTGACATTAAATTATTTTAACAGCTAATGTTATGAAATTGTTTTGGAAGTAAATTATGTGACTTATGCTTGATGATGTCATTTCACACACCATGTTTGGGGGAAGAAAAAAAAACTTCTACACATCACCCCAAAAACATCATGCCCAAAGTGAAGTTTGCAGGTGGGAACATCATGGTGTGGGCTGTCTTATAGCATAGGCTACTGGCAGGACAACAGAATGCACAAATACAAATGTATAAGAGTATACATGTTTGATCACCGCAGCCATATACATGGTTTGATTACTTAAGACATAATAATATTAGTGTTTTCTTTTCTGTAAACTACATCTACATTACTGTGTACACTTGAATAATGCTATACCCTTCTGACAGAGAGAGAGAAAGAGAGAGAGAGCATTATGACACTGTTGTTCACCTACAACAATAGCTAGCCTTATCCACAGTGTTTGAGGCCTCCCAGCACCATTTCACCCTCAGATGCTTTCTGATCAGCCTCACAGTGGTTTTGATGCAATCTGGACTTTCTCCAATATTTCACTACAGTTCAGCTTGGTAAGGCTATCCATATTACAATACATCTCCGTAGAAGTAATATTATTTCTTTGATGTGATAAACGTTTTAAATGCATTTGTACAATGTTGCATTTGATCATAGCTTATAAGACCTGGTTTTTCTGGTTTTGTTTTATAAGATTTCATAATTAGGGAAGGACAATGAACACTTTGGAGGGTTTGAGGGCAGATTCCTCTCAGTTCACTCTGAGGGGGGAACCCTTCCACATCCTAGGAGGCTCCATCCATTACTTCCGCGTGCCCAGACCGTACTGGAAGGACCGGCTGCTGAAGATGAAAGCCTGTGGTCTCAATACTCTTACAACGTGTGTAGGCCTGTAAACATTGACCAGAATGGTTTAAATGTCCTGAAATACTCTTTCTCTACATAAACTGATAACATTCAGCGCTGATCGGATGTTTATATACAGATCCGTTCAATAAATTCAAAATAAAAAAGTATAATTATTTCCGTAAGTGAAACTCATGCAGATTAACTGTTAACTGATGTTTTTAAGCCTTTTATTTTTATAACTTATTATTAATAACAAAAGCATTTTTAATACAGAAATGTGGGCTTAATGAAAAGTATGTTAAATACCTGCTTAGGGCTGTTATTTTTTAAAGATACTTTTAATTTAATAAGCGAGCCTCATCTGAATGCATATTCTAATTGAAAATGACTGTAAACACTCATCAAATTGAAATGAGAAGGTAGTGATCAAGACAGAAACACCTGCTTCAAAATCACTACCTAAGTTAAATGAATGCTACTATTTCTAACAAAGAGAGAGGTCAAAACTTGTGATATTACTGAACGTATAGGCATTCATATATTTGATCCCATATGCACAGTTTTAAACCTGTGTGGATCAGAAAAAACACATAATAAATTCCAACTTGTGTACCGAACTCTTATTCTCAGAAATCATTGTATTTTGTATATCCGTTTGACGCTACAAAAGTGATTGGTTCAAATAAACCATTTATGGCCCAAGATTAGTAACACTAATGTTGAGTTATTTTAACTTCTGACTGGCACTGTAGCCTAAATCATATTTTTTTAACCTACTGTACTGTGTTCTCATTTAACGCTGGTGAAACCCTTCCTTTTGGTCTGTTTTTCAGATATGTGCCATGGAACCTGCATGAGCCTGAGAGAGGAGGATTTAACTTTCAAGATCACCTAGATCTCAGGAAAGGCTCTGCATAATCATGTTATTTTACTTGAATACAGAAACAGGCTTTCTGAGTTATTAGTTTTGAACAGAACAGAACATTTCTGTGTCTCTTTCAGGGCCTACATCAGCTTAGCAGCAGAGATAGGTCTCTGGGTGATTCTACGGCCTGGACCTTACATCTGTGCTGAATGGGACTTGGGTGGCTTGCCTAGGTGATGACATCTGACTGCTACTTTAAAACTAAGTTTATTTTTTTGTATTGTTTTGGGATTTTTCTATTGTATTTGGCATATTGATGTTTAAGTAATACTGTTTTGCTTTGGGGATTTTCCAGCTGGTTATTGCAAGATAAAGGCATGCAGTTACGGACAACTTACCCTGGATTTGTAAATGCTGTCAACTTGTACTTTGACAAACTTGTCTCAGTTGTGCAACCTCTGATGGTAACTACACATCCCTGTTTTTTATGGCTTTCATATCAAAACAATTGTCGGACATTTCACTAAAACAAAATGTATTTTTTAGTTTGAAAGTGGAGGACCAATCATTGCTATCCAACTGGAGAACGAGTATGGATCATATGCTAAAGACGATGAGTATATGCCTTTCTTAAAGAATGTCAGTTAATTACGAGCTTTTTATCGGCAACAACCTTTTTTTTATTTTCATTTTTTTATTTTTTCTTCTTTTATCTACTTCCATACATTACAGTGTCTCCAATCCAGAGGGGTCAATGAGCTCCTTCTAACATCTGACAACTGGGAAGGCTTGAGATACAGAAGCATAGAGGGAGGTAACTACATAACTTACTGTATGACGAAACATGCAGTAGCTCATTTTTTTTGCTCTTAATGTCATCTAAAATGTTTGTGAATTTGATCATTTCAGTTCTAAAAACATTAAATCTCCAGAGGCTGTCATTTGGAGCCATTCAGCACTTAGCGTGCATGCAGGTAAATAGCGGCAATAAATGATTTGATGTTGTCCTTGCAGTCATAACAGCATTTCCACAGCTTATAACGGTGAAATGCAGACTTGGACAAATTTGCTGGCACCCCTGGTAAGAATTCAAAAACATCCTTAAAACACGTTTCTAGCTCACAGAGCTTTAAAAATTTAATTTGAAAAAATCTTTACCATGTTTGCCAACCAATCTGTCTGTCTGTATGTTGTGAATCAAAGAATGACTCCATTGTATTGGTTAGCCAGTGTTAGATGAGATTTCTAACATTTTATAACACATGTGTTCTTTTTAGCCCCAGAAACCTCTAATGGTGATGGAGTATTGGGCTGGATGGTTTGATGTCTGGGGGGATGGTCATCATGTGTTTCATGCAGAAGGTACTAAAACTCTCTTTTTATTTCACCTTCTTCTTATTTACAGCATCCACTCTTCTTTTTGCACATGGGTAGCGTGTAAAATTCTTTAACTAAATTCTGAATGATAACAATTTAGAATTCTGAATGAGAACATTGAGAATCATAACGAGGATTTTAAACTTGACAGTCAAATAAGGGCTACATTGAAGTCTAGTTTTTATCATTTGAGAAAAATAGCAAAAATAAAAGCTATCCTTTCAAGGCAACAGTTAGAATCCACGCTTTTATTTCATCACGATTGGATTACTGTAATTCCCTTTATCTCGGAGTCAGCCGGTCCACGCTCGTCTGCAGCTGGTGCAAAATGCTGCAATACGTCTCTTAACAGGAACACGTAAAAGGGAGCATATTACTCCGGTCCTGGCTTCTCTTCTTTGGCTCCCAGTGTATTTTAGAGTTAATTTTAAAATCCTTCTGTTCATTTTTAGGTCTTAAATAACTTGGTCCTGCTTTTCTTGGTGGAGGCTTCTCCATCGTTACACCACCAATCAGTCCCTTAGGTCCGCTGATCAGTTGTGCCTGGTGGTTACCAGCTCATAGGGGAAGCTTAGAGACGGGGCCTCCTCTATTGGGGTCCCGAAGTTATGGAACGGTCTACCCTTGCATATTCGACAGGCCTCTTCAATGTCCATTTTTAAAACTCGTTTAAAAACGTACTGTTACTCACTGGCTTTCAACCCAACTGAGAATTGATTTTACTTAATTTTGTGCTGGTATTGTTTTTATCTGTTTTTGCATTGTTTTATTGTGTTTTGTAGCAAGTTTCTTGATTTATTATTGTGTGTTTAGTTTTCCTATTTTATCTCTTGTTGTTATTTTATTGCTTTTGATGTTCAGCTCTTTGTTTCAGCTGTGGCTGGTGTTAAAGCGCTTTATGAATAAAGTTGGTGATGATGATGATGATGATAAACAATTTAACTTGATTACCTGATGATGCATTTAAAATACATGGGTGTGCTGCTGCAATTATGCATACTAGTTGTTGCTTCTTGCATAACGTTATATTTTATCTGAACTTGTCAAGACCACAGTGAGTGACTTATGTGCTGCCCTAACAGACATGCTAGGCGTGGTGACTGAAATTTTGGAGAGAGGAGTTTCTATTAACCTGTACATGTTTCATGGTGGGACCAACTTTGGCTTCATGAATGGAGCAATGGACTTTGGCACCTACAAACCTCAGGTCACAAGTTATGGTAGGGGGGAGGGGACTTTAGTGTGCAAAAATTCAATAAATTCCCCAACAAGCAATAAACATTTCATGCTGGTTTCTGTAAACGTTTTTTTGGCAGATTATGATGCTCCACTCTCTGAAGCTGGAGATTACACTACCAAATATGGAGTTCTGAGGGATTTATTCAGCCGGTACAACTGTAAGATCTTGAGCATCTCATTTAAACAACCATTCAAATTTCATGGGAAGAAATAAACCCCTTGCCATCAATTTCTTGTCCTTGTTATTCACAAAAGCTGAAGGAGGCATGATTAGTTTTAATGAAATGTTTTGCCTACATGTGTTCCAGCTGAGCCTCTTCCTGAAGTGCCTTCTCCTCAGGAGAGGAGAGCTTATGAGCCTGTGTTCACGCGACAGTACCTATCTCTGTGGGACAGCGTGCAGTTCACAGATAAGGTAAGCACCAAATGCTAAATCAATATATTGGTTTGCTGTTTTTTGTGATATGTTAGTCCTAAAACTAACCATTAGTTATAAACATTGGTGAAAAAAACTGAATTAAAAAGACCAATATTTAAAGAAAGCTAAATATAAGTGTAGTGAAATGTGTAATTCTCTACTGTAACAGTGTGATGTTGAATAGAAATTACCTAATTTGAGTGACTGTGACTGCAGCCGTCACGTCTCATATCGGTCATGCTTGACCATGTACCCATGCAGCCATGCAGGTCAGAGAGGCCAATAAATATGGAGAATCTTCCAGTCAACAACAACAATGGTCAGTCCTATGGTTATACACTGTATGAAACCACCATCAGCAGTGGAGGAGCTCTAAACTCTGGCAACAACATCAGAGACAGAGGACTGGTGAGAACAGTGACCCATAGACAGAAATAATGTTTAGACATAACGCAAACTGACGTTATATGAATTATAACCTGCATGTACCTTGATATCCTCCAGGTGTTCTTGGATAGACAATATGTAGGGTGTTTGGACTGCAAGACTCATGAAATCATGCTCCCTGAAGCAGAGGTATCATTTGTCAAGTTTTTTGTGAACACAGGAGTAATTGTTACAGGCTCTTTAAACAGAAACATTATAGGTAGAGGTTGTAAACATTTGACACTGCTTGATACTATTTTAAACCTCATCAGTTTCCAAGATTAGATTTTGTTTGTCATTAAAGTTTTTTCTTGTAAACATTCTTCAAGCATTTAAACTTTCTGGTTGTTCATATTGTTCACTTTCGTGCCGAACTGTTTATATTTTACATTAATTTTCATTAAGATTCCTTGTAAGAATTCTCCAAATAACACTGATCTGCGGCCTTCACAGGGAAAGAGGACTTTGGCTGTACTTGTTGAAAACTGTGGAAGAGTTAATTATGGTAAAGCTCTCAATAACCAGCGCAAAGGTATTCAAGCATCTTTTACTACACATCATGTGGTGCTTTATTGTTTTTCTATTATTATATATTTAAAGCCTTTTTAAGCAATTTGGGAAGCATTGAGATGAGATGAGATATGAATTATTTTCAGGTATTTTAAATAAATCATACCACAGGAATCAAAAATCTGACCTTCTCATCTTTGGTGTCCCAGATAATCTACAGCATTTTTTTAGTTCACACATCAGTTTGTCTTCATTCGGCTTTAGTGTTCGACTTAGTCTAATGATGTTGCTGCCTTGTAATCTTGGTTTCAGGTATTGTTGGAGACATTGTGCTAAATCATACACCCCTAAGAGGATTCAACATATTCTGTTTAGATCTAAAGCCAAGCTTTATAAAAAGGTTTGCTTTTTAAATTTAAATTTTCGTATTTGTTTGAATCTGTTTATGACTGTCCTTGTATAAAATATCCCGAACCTTAACTGTAAGATAGCGTATACTTTATGTTTATAGTTTGTGTGCTGGATTAAGCATTTGGATCAATAGGAGCTCATACTCAACATTACCTATTGTGTTTCTTTTTAGACTGTCAAGCTCAGGTCAGTGGAAAACCGACTTCCAGTCACTGCCTGTCCCAGGATTTTTCCAGGCCAAACTCGTTGTGGATGGCCCCCCAAAAGACACATTCATCAAACTCCCTGTGAATATGGCAATTTATTAATTCGTGTGGTAATTTAATGGTATCAACAAGAATAAGAAAATCTACTCTTTATGATGAGATTTGTTTAATGGATCAATCCAATGCAAGACAGTCCCAAACAATTTGTTTAAGTTTTGTTCTAAAACATCTGAGATTTCCAAGACATTATTCTTGTTTGAATTTGGAAATTTTGGGGAAAAAAATAGTTTTTATTTTTTCACAGGATTGGGGCAAAGGAGTTGTGTTTGTCAATGGCCAGAACCTTGGTCGTTACTGGTTCATCGGTCCTCAGCATTTCCTTTATCTCCCAGGACCTTGGCTCAGAAGTGGAGAGAATCAGGTACAAGGTCCAAACTGCAACAATGGTTCAATTTATCTGTAATTATCTTCAGAAGAAGGAAAGCAATTTGACTTTTGCTCACTAAAACTTCTGTGTGTGTGTGTGTTTGGATGTGTGGATGTGTGTGGGGTGTAATTTGGGTTTAAATTATATATAAAGTGTTTTTTTCTGTTTTATTTCAGATCATTGTTTTCGAAGAAGAAAAAGTTGATGGCAAAATTCTGTTTTCTGAAAATCCTGATTATGGAAAGACTATTGATGTTTATAAACTTCCCTTTTGCAGTGTCCTCTAAGCATTGTACACATTTTTTTGCACATAAGCCACACAAAGTTGCTACACAAACTAAGGAATTATATATTGGTACTAAACTGAATGTGAATTATATAAACCAATTAGCACAGTAGTGTTGTTTGTAATTGCTCTTCGTAGCAGTTTAACTCCTTTAATTAGAGCTAAACGTTTTTACTACTGCTTAATTTTGTTTCATCAAATGCACCGCTTTGGAGAATTAAAGAGACTATCGAGTGGAGAATTTTCTTTTCTAACACGTACACAGACAATAAAATCACAACTTAATGAAGTGTGCAATTCTACTGCAGGATTTTTACTAAATGCAAGGTTTATCAAAAGCCACTGAAGATAACAATAAAAATATATATCTGCTTTGTGTGGGTTTTTTTTTTTGCTTGATGACCTCACAAGATGCTCGAGAATCAAACTGATCAGCTGGCAGCAAACACAAAGGTAGATGAGCAATGTTTAACAGATTTTAAATAGATTCTAAAGCATTCAAGTTGCTTTTTGAGTTCCAAGGGGTTCAGCCTCTGCTGAGTGTTTGACTCCAGTGACTCCCAAGCCATGGTAGATGCTGCCTTGGAAAGTAAGGCAGACAGCAAATGGGTGACAAAGACAAGATGATCTTCAAGCTTTAACTGACAGTCTCTTTATATTCCTGTTTAAATTTTTCCATCTGATTGGCATATTTGCCACTTGTAAAAAAAAAAAAAAAAACATTCTGCTTGTATCTGTCTAAGCTCCTTCTATCTTAGCTTACCTAAGCAACGTCTTACTTCTTCCTTCGGTTGTTATCTAAAATGATGGTGATGGTATAGGCTGTACTGCAGGTGAATACATGATGGGGCTGACTGGTGGGATTGGTCTCTTCATAAATCCTTTTCCCTGATGATCATTTTCAGAGGATGTATTGGGCATGGCTTCATATGTATGGAGGTGAATTTGTCTCAATATTATTCAATCAAACAAAAAACTAATCTCAATTAAAAATAAACTAATCTCAATCAAAAAAATAAATTGTGGTCAAAATTTTTGAAATATTCAATCAAAAAAACTAATCTCAATCAAAAAATATTAATTTGTGATCAAAACTTTCAGAGTTGTAACAATTTTTCTTTTTTTATGGAATATTTTATTTTGGGGAGAAAAAAAATTGTTTGGAAAAAGTTTTTTTGATAAAAATGACTCATTTTTTCTCATGAAGAGAAAAAAGTTATTTGCAAAACATAAACTTTTATATGCGCATGTCAAAAATCTTTGGTTACGACTCTCGCTCTTTTGGTTTTGACGCTCTCTGTTTTTGGTTGAACTCAAAGAATTTTGAGTGCTGGAAACATGAACATCCTGGGCGGGGCCCTAAGATGCTGACTAAAGCGGCCACTGGAACTGCAGGGCTTGTTGTACAGAAGAAAACTGCGGTTAAGTGAGCCGACAGTCAGAAATACGCGGTCACGCCAGCCGACACCAGCTCTCTCTTAAAGATTAGCTTCGCGCATTCAAGGTGCATTACGGTGATGGAGCAGAAAGGACTCGATCCTGGCAACGGTTGAGAAAATAAGAGGAAAACAGAAAAGGATAACCTACAGAACATTTATATTAATTACATTTTTACAACTTTCACATTCGTGTTTTATGTAAAAGAATAAATATTTAATATTTTACTGTACAGTTTTGGAGAAATATCTTGTCAAAGTACCTCAAAATGCTCAACCATTATATGCATCTGTTCAGGAATTTATTTCTCCGAAACCATGAGAGTCGACAACACAATCTCTTCAGATTATATTAGAGGGTCATCTATATTATAACCAGAATTAGTTTTTTTTGATTGAGATTAGTTTTTTTTTTTTATTGAATATTCCAAAAGTACTCGTACTCGTCGTACTCGTCGTACTCGTCGTACTCGTCGTACTCGTCGTACTCGTCGTCTTCCGCTTTATCCGGGACCGGGTCGCGGGGGCAGCAGACTCAGCAGAGACACCCAGAGGTCCCTCTCCCCAGACACCTCCTCCAGCTCCTCCGAGGGGAGCCCAAGGCGTTCCCAGGCCAGCCGAAAAACATAGTCCCTCCACCGTGTCCTGGGCCGTCCCCTGGGCCTCCTCCCGGTGGGACGTGTCTGGAACACCTCTGGAGGAAGGCGTCCAGGAGGCATCCGGTATAGATGCCCGAGCCACCTCAACTGGCTCCTCTCGATGTGGAGGAGCAGCGGCTCTACTCCGAGCCCCTCCCGAATGGCCGAGCTCCTCACTCTATCTCTAAGGGAGTGCCCGGCCACCCTACGGAAGAAGCTCATTTCAGCCGCTTGTTTCCGAGATCTAGTTCTTTCGGTCATGACCCAAAGTTCATGGCCAAAGGTGAGGGTAGGAACGTAGACCGACCGGTAAATCGAGAGCTTCGCTTTTCGGCTCAGCTCTCTCTTCACCACAACGGACTGGCACAGTGCCCTCATTACTGCGGCAGCCGCACCGATCCGTCTGTCGATCTCCCGCTCCATTCTTCCCTCACTCGTGAACAAGACCCCAAGATACTTGAACTCCTCCACTTGAGGCAGGAACTCCCCTCCAACCTGAAGAGGACAAGCCACCCTTTTCCGGTCGAGTACCATGGCCTCTGACTTGGAGGAGCTGATCTTCATCCCAGCCGCTTCACACTCGGCTGCGAACCACCCCAGTACATGCTGTAGGTCTTGGCTAGAGGGGGCCAGCAGGACCACGTCATCTGCAAAAAGAAGAGACGAAATCCACTGGTCCCCAAACCAGACCCCCTCCGGCCCTTGGCTGCGTCTAGAAATCCTGTCCATAAAACTTATGAACAGGACCGGTGATAAAGGGCAGCCCTGCCGGAGTCCAACATCCACCGGGAACAGGTCCGACTTAGTGCCGGCAATGCGGACCAAACTCCTGCTCCACTCGTACAGGGACCTTACCAGGGAGGCTGAGGAGTGTGATCCCCCTGTAGTTGGAACACACCCTCCGGTCCCCCTTCTTATGAAGGGGGACCATCACCCCAGTCTGCCAGTCCAGAGGCACTGTCCCCTACCGCCACGTAATGTTGAAGAGCCGTGTCAACCATGACAGCCCCACAACATTCAGAGATTTGAGGTACTCAGGGCGGATCTCACCACCCCCGAAGCCTTGCCACCGGCGGAGTTTTTAACCACCTCGGTGACTTCAGCCTGGGTGATGAAAGAGTCCAACCCCGAGTCCCCAGCCTCTGTTTCCACCAGGGAATGCGTGATGGCAGGATTGAGGAGATCCTCGAAGTACTCCTTCCCCCGCCCCGATAATGTCCCCAGTCGGGGTCAGCAGCCTCCCCCCCCCACTATAAACAGTGTTGGCAAAGCACTGCTTCTCCCTCCTGAGGCGCCGGACGGTTTGCCAGAATCGCTTCGGGGCCAACCGGTAATCCTTCTCCATGGCCTCACGAACTCCTCCCAGGCCCGAGTTTTTGCCTTTTGCCAGCGCCCGGGCAGCACGCACGCTTGGCCTCACGGTACCCGTCAGCCGCCTCAGGAGTCCCACAAGCCAACCACAACCGATAGGACTCCTTCTTCAACTTGAGAGCATCCCTTACTGCCGGTGTCCACCACCGGGTTCTGGGATTGCCGCCGCGACAGGCACCGCAGACCTTATAGCCGCAGCTACGGGCAGCATCCTCGACAATAGATGCGGAGAACATGGTCCACTCGGACTCTATGTCTCCAACATCCCCCGGAATCTGGTCAAAGCTCTCCCAGAGGTGGGAGTTGAATATGTCCCTGGCCAAGGGCTCTGCCAGATGTTCCCAGTAGACCCTCATTATGCGCTTGGGCCTGCCAAGTCTGTCCGGCTTTCTCCTCTTCCAGCGGATCCAACTCACCACCAGGTGGTGATCAGTGGACAGCTCAGCCCCTCTCTTCACCCGAGTGTCCAAAACATGCGGCCGAAGGTCTGACGACACGACAACAAAGTCGATCAACGACCTCCTGCCTAGGGTGTCCTGGTGCCAAGTGCACTTATGCTTGAACATGGTGTTCATTATGGACAATCCGTGACTAGCACAGAAGTCCAGTAACAAAACACCACTCGGATTCAGACTGGGGAGGCCATTCCTCCCGATCACGCCTCTCCAGGTGTCACTGTCGTTTCCCACGTGGGCGTTGAAGTCCCCCAGCAGAATAATGGAGTCCCCAGGAGGGGCACTATCCAGCACCTCCGAATAAGGCCGGGTACTCCACACTACCGCTCAGCCCGTAGGCCGAAACGACAGTCAGAGACCTATCCCCAGCCCGAAGGCACAGGGATGCGACCCTCTCATCCACTGGGGTAAACCCCAAAACGAGACGGCTGAGCTGGGGGCAACAAGCAAACCCACACCAGCCCGCCGCCTCTCCCTGTGGGCCACTCCAGAGTAGAAGAGAGTCCAGCCCCTCTCCAGGAGATGGGTTCCAGAGCCAACGCTGTGCGTGGAGGTGAGCCCGACTATTTCTAGTCGATATCTCTCGACCTCCCGCACAAGCTCAGGCTCCTTCCCTCCCAGCGAGGTAACATTCCATGTCCCTAGAGCCAGCCTAAGCATCCGGGGATCGGCCTGCCGAGGTCTCCACCTTCGTCCACCACCCAATCCTCTTTGCACCGGTCCCTCACGGTTCCTCCTGCAGGTGGTGGGCCCACTGGGGGATGGCCTCGCGTCTCTCGTTCGGGCCCTGCCGGGTCCTACGAGGAGCAACCCAGCCACCAGGCGCTCTCCGGCGAGTCCCGACCCCAGGCCTGGCTCCATTTTGGGACCCCGGCTCCGCCGTACCGGGCGAAGTCACGTGCCTCGATATTCTAGTCCTCAGGAAGGATTCTTGAACTGCTATTTGTCTGACCCATCACCTAGAGCCTGTTTGCCATGGGAGACCCTACCAGGGGCATTTAAGCCCCAGAGAACATAGCCTCTAGGATCATTTGAGCACTCAAACCCCTCCACCACGTACAGTATCTCATAACACTGCTGAAGATCTTTAATACTTAATCAAACCATTCCAGTCTGCCTAGGGCTTCTACACAAGCTGCTTTACTGGGTTTTGTTTTTGCCAAAAGTTCCTGAATTCCATACAGTGTTTTCACATATGACCCAAACGTTTTACTGCAGATAACAAAATAAAGGTAAACAACATGAGAAGAGAAATTCAAATAAAAATATATTGATTAAGATAAAAAAAATAATAAAAAAAGCAAAGAGCTGATCTATTTGCCTTATTTGACATCATAAGACGCATGTGTGTGTAGCAACTTATTTTTAGGAGGGTAGAATTTGTCTTGATTGTCTAACAACTCAAAGCAGCAAAAAGAATAGACAACCTGACCATGACATGTCATTTTATAATTGAAACAACTGAAGTGCATTTGATGGATTTTACCGAATGATCTAGCAAATAGCTCTAAGACTGGACTGCCATTTAAATATGGACTTTACTCTCATTAGATATGGATGCGACGTAGAATTAAAAATGTGACGCAATAAGGATTCTCATTGGACAAGGAGGTTGTCTGTTCTTTCACTGTGTACAAATTGCCCCTCCCACTCCTAAACTGTACAGGCTCACAGTCATAACACAAGAATAACCGGAAAATCGGAAAACAACTGTTGACTTTCACAATAAAGCTGACATTTTTGTCATATTATAGATTACTGAAAAATCTGTGTAATATTATAATGAAAACCTAGCAACTAGTTTGAGATTTAATGAGCAAAAATATTAAAACATCCTAGCCATGCTGTTAAGAGCTGCAGCTTCTAGGTTGAATTTTATTTTGAAATGTATTTTAGGAACGATGTATTGTACTCATGACTGACTTGACCTGAATATGAGCGCTCATAGTACTGCAGGTTAAGGAGCGTTATGCCAGTTGAACTTGTTTAAGAGTCGATAAGGCGCCCGTTAAAGCATTTTATTCGCACCAAACATTAGACAGTTGTGTTTTGAATGTACATTCAAAATATCGTGAATGACATGGGTCTATAGCAGCTGTAGACTAATCTTTACAATATTATAGCCTAGCATAAAAAGTGAGCTGCTGAACTGGAGTAGTGGACGCCAGTTTTTTTTTTTATAAGCCTAGCCGAGTTTTGTTTTGATAAGCAGGGGTTTTGTTTCCGCATGCCGACATGGAGTCGTTTGGATGCATTTCCAGTGTTCTCGGATGCTCTGCTTGCATTGTGCTTGCTGGGCTTGTGTTTGTTTCCTACAAACTTGGATTAATTTACCAGTTGTTTCACAAGGTAGGTGATCAAAATTCAGCAGCAGCTTCGTTATTTTTCATTCTTTCTATGCGTCAAAGCAGCTTTGCACTGCAAAGTGTGTGAAAATATTCAGCAATAATGTGAGTCCCTGTTGTCTCTGAGCTGTCACTAGTTAAAAGTAAGCCTGAGTTACATTCATCTAAACTTTGACCAGCACTGCGGTTGGCTCATAAAAGCTATCTAAGCACATTGGTTGTTAGTGGGATTGCACAAAGCAATGGGGCACATCGCAGCCGCAGGCCTGAACAATACATGTTCTTGTTGTCAAAGGGAACCTGACAGCTGACCTTGGGAAGGGCTACATGTCACAGGGAACTTTTTACATAGAGTGTAGGGTGTGTGGTTTTACACCCTTTTGGTCCTGGTAAAGCAGTGAAGCATTGTCAGCTGTTTGAATATATGCAGTGCCTTGCAAAAGTACTCATGCTCTGTAATTTTTGTCATGTTGCCACCACTAGCCTCAATGTATGTTTTGGGATTTAATGTGGGAGAAAGGGACTGCTTGCTCTCTCAAACATTGTACAAGTATGGCTGGCTTTTGTATTTATCCTCCTGAGTCAGTACCTTAATAGAGAACCACCTTTTTCTCTTATGAAAGGGGGTATATCTACCAGCTTTGCTCATTTGCAGACTGACATTTTCATCTGTTATTTGCAAAATAGCTCAAACTCCGTCTGATTGGATGAAAAGCGTTTGTGAGCAGCAATATTCAAGTCTTGCCACAGATCCTTTGTTGCATTTAGGTCTTGACTTTGAATGGGACATGCTAACACACACATCCTTTTATCTAAACCATTCCTTTGTAACTCTAGCTGTGAGTTTAGCGTCACTGTCCTGTTGGAGGGTAAACCTCTTAAGTGTCTTGCAGCCTATGACATGTTTTCTTCCTATCTACTCTGACCAGGTTGTCTGCCCATGCTGAAGAAAAGCAACCACGCAGCATGATACTGGCACCACCATGTTTTACCATAGGGATTGTGCATTCAAAAAAATATGCTGAATTCTTTTTCTTTTTTAATGGCGATTGGCAAACAACAATTTGGTGCATTGCCACCAACAAACTGGTGAGGAGTATAAATCAGGACTATTAAATATGCAGGGTTGGTTTGTTTTAACATCTGCACTGTTTTAAATATAGTCCAAAATCAGCCTCAAACATACATGACCAGAGCAGTTTCTTCCACATTTGCTATGTTCCCGAAGTGGCTTGTAGCAAACATTAAACAAGGCTTACTGAGCGGTTTCTTTAAACAATGTCTTTCCTCTGGCTAATCTTCCATAAAGGCAAGATTTGTGGAGGGCACAACAAAGACCCTGCCCACCCCAAAAAAACTCACACAATCTTAATGGGGGTGCACCGATTGCAGTTTTCTGGCCAGTCACCAATACGATCTTTAAACAGCCTGACCTGCCGATTCTGAGTTTGGACGATACCGATTTATTTTCTATAACTGATGCTGTTAGATGTTATAAGGTCACAATGCACCTTCAAAGTTCCAATCCTATTTTATTTGAAAACATTGAACAATATCCGTGAAACAACATAAACTTGTTGGAACTGCACATGAGGTTGTGCTTTCAAATATAAATGAAATGTTTAGAGCATTGCAGTTTCTTTAGTTATTCATTTTTAGCATTTTAAAAAGAAACAAAACTTGCACAATAGGTTAGACAAGTATGTAAGATCAGTGGATAAGATCGCTTTCACATGTAGGTATCGGCCGATCACAGATCTTCCAAAGTCAATAAAATCGGGGCCGGCCGATCAATCGGTGCACCCCTACACTCTAATATTTCATTGGGCTGCCTTTAGCTTTGACTGTGGCATACAGTTCATGTGTCATTGTTTCCATTTCATTAAATATTTTGTCAAGATCTTGCTGAGATTCGGACCACTGCGCAAATTATTTTCCAACACATCCTTAAGATTCTAAATGTGGTAAAGGTCCGGTCAGTCCATGTTTTAAAATGACGTCTTGTGTTCCTTTTAACACTCTTGCACAAACTGAGCCCGAAGAATCCTGGCATTGTCATTGTCTGCCTTTGCCATCAGGTAAGAAATCCACTGAGTGAATAACCTGGTCATAAAGTAGGTTTTAGTTACCCATCTGACCAACTGCGGCAACCTCAGATCACATTACTGCCCTCACAGGCTTGTAGGGTGTGCACTAAGCATGATGGGTGCATCACTGTCCTTATCCTGATGCATCACTCCCTCTGGAACGGTAAATCTGGACTCATTGGACCACATGACCTTCTGCTATTACTCCTGAGTCCATTCTTTATGCTCCACAGAAAATGTATGCATTTGCCTTTCCAGTTAGCCTCACTGATCAGAGTAGTTGTAGTTGAGATATTAATTGAACTTTTGAGATGTTGCTTGTGTTGGTTTGTGACGTACAATTGAAGTCTGTGGTTGTAATGAGACAAAATGGTAAGATTTGAATACTTTAGCAGAGCATTTTATTTAATTTGTTGTTTCACCTTTTTATTGAACTTAGACTGAAACAAAGAGCCCCCGGCATGGAGGGGAGAGTGTTGCAGAGGTCCTGCGTGCGCATGGAATCAAGTTTCTTTTCACCCTCGTTGGCGGGCACATCTCCCCCATCCTCGTGGCCTGCGAGAAGGTTGGCATCCGCATCGTTGACACCAGACACGAAGCCACTGCTGTCTTTGCGGCTGACGCTGTGGCAAGGCTCTCAGGTACAGATATCTCAGCTGCACAGAGAGAAGAGGAGTTAATATTTGGCCTCAGCGTTTGTTAGCACATACCATGTTGGCAGTAGCCATGGGGAATAAAGGGACTGAGTGTTCTGCACCCTTGCTAGGGTGTGCATTTGTATTGTGGCTTGACAAAACAGTTGCAGCTAACAGAAAAGCCAAAGTCTGATTTAAACTTAGGTCGGGCATTAGCTTGAACTGTGGAAATATCTTGCTAAAAGTGTTAACACACATTTTCTGCTGCTGTCTGTCCCAGGTACTGTTGGTGTAGCTGCAGTGACCGCTGGCCCGGGTCTGACTAACACAGTGACAGCAGTGAAGAATGCACAAATGGCTGAATCTCCATTGCTGCTTTTAGGAGGAGCTGCTGGTACATTACTGCAGGTACATCAGTGCCACCCTCTTAAAAGTCCAAAGTTTAACATATACTGCATGTACACTGCTCAAAAAAATAAAGGGAACTGTCAGAAATTCATCAGGATTAAAAAAATAGTCCTGCGCTGGGCTCTAATTCACATAGCATGTAATTGGCCATTCCATCCTTTATTGATTGATGGGGAACAACAGTTCTTTGCTGAGTTCAATGCTGATGTATCAGTAACCACAAGGATTTAATTGCCAGCACCTAAAAAGCACTTTCCTTCTATAAACATTTGTCTTCTGCCATAACTTCCTGGATTTGTCTTCATTCTTGTAACTTGATAACACTTAGCTTTAAATATTTTTTTCAGAGTGATTAAAAACCTGATCCTTTTTATTATGTCCTAAAATAAATATAATTGAAAGAGGGCATTCTTTGTCTCAACCATGACTGTAAATACACTGCTTAAGAAAATAAAGGGAACAGTCAAATAACACATCCTAGATCTGAATGAATGAAATATTCTCATTGAATACTTTGTTCTGTACAACGTTGAATGTGCTGACAACAAAATCACACAAAAATCATCAATGGAAATCCAATTTATTAATTAATGGAGGCCTGGATTTGGAGTCACACACAAAATTAAAGTGGAAAAACACACTACAGGCTGATCCAACTTTGATGTAATGTCTTTAAAACAAGTCAAAATGAGGCTCAGTATTGTGTGTGGTCTCCACGTGCCTGTATGACCTCCCTACAACGCCTGGGCATGCTCCTAATGAGACGGCGGATGGTCTCCTGAGGGATCTCCTTCCAGACCTGGACTAAAGCATCCGCCAACTCCTGGACAGTCTGTGGTGCAACGTGACGTTGGTGGATGGAGCGAGACATGATGTCCCAGATGTGCTCAATTGGATTCAGGTCTGGGGAATGGGCGGGCCAGTCCATAGCTTCAACGTCTTCATCTTGCAGGAACTGCTGACACACTCCAGCCACATGAGGTCTAGCATTGTCCTGCATTAGGAGGAACCCAGGGCCAACCGCACCATCATATGGTCTCACAAGGGGTCTGAGGATCTCATCTCGGTACCTAATGGCAGTCAGGCTACCTCTGGCAAGCACATGGAGGGCCGTGCGGGCCTCCAAAGAAATGCCACCACACACCATTACTGACCCACTGCCAAACCAGTCATGCTGAAGGATGTTGCAGGCAGCAGATCCCTCTCCACGGTGTCTCCAGACTCTGTTACATCGGTCACATGTGCTCAGTGTGAACCTGCTTTCATCTGTGAAGAGCACAGGGCGCCAGTGGCGAATTTGCCAATCCTGATGTTCTCTGGCAAATGCCAAGCGTCCTGCACGGCGTTGGGCTGTGAGCACAACCCCCATTTGTGAAAGTCGGGCCCTCATACCATCCTCATGGAGTCAGTTTCTAACCGTTTGTGCAGACACATGCACATTTGTGGCCTGCTGGAGGTCATTTTGCAGGGCTCTGGCAGTGCTCCTCCTGTTCCTCCTTACACAAAGGTGGAGGTAGCGGTCCTGCTGCTGGGTTGTTGCCCTCCTACGGCCTCCTCCACGTCTCCTGGTGTACTGGCCTGTCTCCTGGTAGCGCCTCCAGGCTCTGGACACTACGCTGACAGACACAGCAAACCTTCTTGCCACAGCTCGCATTGATGTGCCATCCTGGATGAGCTGCACTGTAGAGTCCGTCTCATGCCACGAGTGTGAAAGCACCAGCAACATTCAAAAGTGACCAAAACATCAGCCAGAAAGCATAGGTACTGAGAAGTGGTCTGTGGTCCCCACCTGCAGAACCACTCCTTTATTGAGTGTGTCTTGCTAATCAAAGATTTCCCCCTGTTGTCTATTCCATTTGCACAACAGCATGTGAAACTGATTGTCTATCACTGTTGCTTCCTAAGTAGACAGTTTGATTTCACAGAAGTTTGATTTACTGGGAGTTATATTGTGTTGTTTAAGTGTTCCCTTTATTTTTTGTGAGCAGTATATGATGTGAATGTGCAGATTGAATAAAATACCACAAGAAAACAGGTTTGGAGCAGCGGGTGGCCCTGGTCTGTGATGCTGCTTCTTGTGGTTATTAAAATGAGCCGTACTTTACCTGTTTGTGGCACAGGGCAGAGGAGCGCTGCAGGACATCGACCAGATGTCCCTCTTCAGGCCTCTCTGTAAGTTCTGTGCCTCCATCCGGACAGTCAGGGAGATCGTGCCTACACTCAGGAAGGCCCTGGCAATTGCTCAGTCGGGAACCCCTGGTCCTGTTTTCATCGAGTTCCCCATCGATACGCTGTACCCTTACCACCTGGTTTCCAAAGAGTTCGCTGTGAAGAACCCTCCCAAAGGGCTGATGGGAAAAATAGTTTCATGGTATGTCACAGAAATTTGCTGTTGTGTTGATGTGTAAATAAAAAGAGTCATTCTGTGTGAAAAACAAGGAGTTGTTGAATCTAGACTACAACAATGAATTTCTATCTATTCAGTTAATGAGTTGCTTACTTGTAAGGTACCTCAATAACCACCTCATGAACCTTTTTGCTGGAGCCTGGGAGACCAGAGATGTTTCCCCACTTCCTGTTCACATCCCTCAAGCCACAGAGGATCAGGTAATCCCAGCTTTTGTTGTTACTTAAATGTTTTGACGATGTAGTAATTTGCAGTAAATATGCGATCAGATGGCATCATGTTATAGCACAGAAAAGGCACAAATTCATTTGCGTCTTTTGCTTCTTTTTAGGTACAAAGCTGCATAGAGCTAGTGAGTCGAGCCAAGAAACCAGTCATTCTTCTTGGGAGCCAAGCCACACTACCTCCAACGTCGGCAGAAGACATTAGGTAAATGAAATGTTTTTACTGTTTGTCTTTTGCTCATTGCAGTCTAAAAATTTGATTTTTGTGCTCTACAGAGACGTATTTGTCTGTTTTATAGGAGGGGTTTGGAGGATCTGGGTATACCCTGCTTTCTTGGAGGCATGGCTAGAGGCATGCTGGGCAAAGACAGTCCCATCCACATTCGACAGAACAGGCGGGACGCTCTCAGGGAGGCCGACTTAGTTCTCCTAGCAGGTCAGGGGTATATTTTTACCATTAAGTTCATATGAAAAATAATGGTGGCCTTTGGCTCTGAAAATTGTATGAGATGGATTACAGTGCTTCGCAAAACTATTCACTCCCCTTTTTCACATTTTGTCATCTCATAAGCTTTAATGAGTTTTCATGAGATTGTGAGTTAGGGACCAACTCAAAGTACCACCTTTGTGAAGAAAAATGATGAGTTATTTCTAAATATAAAAAATGTGGCTTGCATTTGTATTTAGCCCTATTTACCCTGATACCCTTGAATACAATCACATGTAGCTAATGGCCTTCAGAAGTCAACTTATTAATAGAGTTCACCTGCTTTTAAATAAATAAATCCAGCTGCTCTGTGAAAGCCTCAAATGGAAACCATAAATGATCAGACGGCATCATGAAGACCAAGAAACACGCCAGACAGGTCAGGGAGAAAGTTGCAGAGAAGTTTAAAACGGGTTAGTTACAAAACAAATGCCGATCTATGGAGATCATCCTGGACACACAGTGAAACATGGTAGTGGCAGCATAATGCTGTGGGACTTCAGAGTTGAAGCGACCATGGGTGGAGCTAAATACAGGATAATGTCAGAGAACATAGAGCCAGAGCTGCAGTGGAGTGGTTTACATCAAACCATATTCATGTCAGAATGTCGACATCAAACTCTAAACCAAAATCCGAATGAGAATCTGTGACAAGACCTGGACATTTCTTTTCACAGGAAGTCCCCATCCATGGCTAGATTTGAGCTGTTTGGAAAGAAAAATAGACAAAACAATTCAGTCTTTAGATGTGCAAAGTTGGTGGAGACATACACCTAAAAGACTTGCAGGTGTAAAAGCAGGAATAGGTGGCTCCACAAAGTATTGACTCCAGGGGGGCTGAATACTAACACACACTGCTTTTCAGGTTTAAGTCTCCAAAGAATAGTTGAAAACCATGCATCCTATTCCTTCAACTTTCCAATTACATACTACCACCATTAACATACAGTGAGGTTTATGGCTGCAACGTGACAAAAATTAAACATTTTCAAGAAGCAAAATATCACTGTTCTTGAGATTTTTATACTCATAATAGAATACATGGTGTCATACTAGATGGTGAAGGACTGTGGCTAATATTGGTTTTTTTTTTGCAGGCACTGTGTGTGACTTCCGACTGAGCTACGGCAGAGTTCTCAGCAGAAGGAGCAAGATCATTGCTGTCAACAGAGATAAGTCGCAGCTGCTGAAAAACTCCGATATGTTCTGGAAACCAACTATAGCAATTCAGGGTACGTCATTATAGCGCCACCTTACTATCAGTCATAAATTGGATTATTTATGAGTTGATCAGAGTTCCTATGTAGTCATAAAAGGTCTGGAACAGGATGTAATATGCTTTTATCATTTTCCAGGTCTGGATAAGTATGTAAAAAAGTAAACTGAGTATAAAAACAAAGTTTTCATTTTTTCCCACTATCTAAACCATAGAGAGCTGAATTAAAAAAATAAAATGAAGTCCACAAAAAAGAGTGAAACAGCTCATGACCACCCTGCTGAAGTCGGCATCGGGTCGTACAGATAATAAAAACCCAAAGGGGTAAAACATGCCCAAATTTCCAGAGTTTTGTAATAACTGATAAAAGAAATTAAGACATTTTAATCTGGAAACTTGCAAGTGCAAAATGTTTGAGTCTTCTATTGTGACTTTAGGTATGATTCTTTTTCTTAAATGTGGATTCTTAAAACAAATAAGGGGTCTTATCCTTGTATGCATTTGTTTTTAAGGTGACGCCGGTTCATTTATCGTGCGTCTCTCCAAGGGGTTAAAGGGCCATCGCTGTCCTGAGGAATGGCCTCAGAGCCTCAAAGCTGGAGATTCTACCAAAGAAAATGCAAACAGGTGAGCAGTGGTGAGGATCTCTGTGCAGTTAGAGCAAAAATATTAAAATGCACCGTTGCTACAAAATCATTTCTCAACATCTTATGTACTTCAGGGCTAAAGCTAATGAGAAGACAGAGCACCACCTAAATCCTTTAAAAGTCCTCCACCATGTAGATGAGCTAATGGCCGAGGACAGCATCATTGTAGCAGACGGGGGAGATTTTGTGGGAAGTGCTGCTTATATAATGAGACCGAGAGGACCTTTGCGTTGGTTGGATCCAGGTAATATACAAGCAACAAGCTGATTAAACCAGGGGGAATCACAGGTTTTATTTGATATGGGAAATCTGTGAAGGAAATACCTTTACAATATAATACAATAACCTCTTGCAGTTCATTCATTTAATGTTCAAAGCAGTGCTACAGAATCACTAACACCAATGTACTGTGTTCTCTTTCCTTTAAAATGTCTTAATCCCACTGGTCCATGTTCCTGTAGGAGCCTTTGGGACTCTGGGAGTTGGAGGAGGTTTTGCTTTGGGAGCAAAACTGTGCCGTCCTGAATCTGAGGTATAAAGTTTACACTAGATGTTTATTTATTTGATTAACTTTCACTTTTCAACCCTTATCCAAAGAAATAGAGATTCTGCGTTTTGTGCAGGTGTGGATAGTCTATGGAGACGGCTCGTTGGGCTACAGTGTTGCAGAGTATGACACATTTACCCGGCACAAGGTAAATCAGGAATCTTTGACTAGACACTGCATGTAAGAAACCCAGTGATTCATGTGATACACGAAACAGGTCAAACATTTTTTGCAGCGTAAGCCGACAGTTGTTCATAGGTCAAACAGGAGTGTCAGCTCACACATTTAGTTTAGGATTTTTTAGCATCCACATGTTTAATTAAAGATGCTTGGATCACAGTTTTGTGGCGGATTTCTGATCTCTGGTGTTTGAACAGGTTTTGGGCAGATTTTTATTTTTCCGTAAGAACTTTACCTCCTGCTGTAGGAGCGAAAGTGGTCATGCTGCTATGCAAGAGAGTACTTACTCTAAAACATGCTTTTACAAAACATTTACAACAGATTATATCTTTAGAGTTCACATTTTAAAATGTTTTAACATCTAATATTAGATTAGAGACGTTTACAGCTAGTATCACTAAAAACGCAGTCTTCATGTGTGTTCACTAGAGAATGTACGTAGATCCTTACTTTGAGATTTCCAAAAGGCTACCAAGCTTTTCAAATGCAGCATGTTTCATGACACTCCGAGGTTTAAACCTCAAGGATAAAATACAGCAACTTTGCTTTACTATGTTCAGCCTTCCTGTTATCTGCCGAAAGCCTCTCTATCGTCGTGTTGCAGAAAATACAGTTTCATTTTAAATAGCTGCTTACATCTCTGTTTTCCGCTGACTTTTAAACACGTCTCTGACATTGATAATAGCTGACTGAGTCATCCTCACTTTGTGCCAGCATCCACGCCGAAGAGTGTTGTTTTTAGCGTGACCTGGTAGAACTTACAGGATTCAGAAGGGGTCTGGAGCTCACTGATCAATTTTCAGCTTTTATTGTGCAAACTCCATGTCGACTAATGTTTTCACATCATCTGTGTCTTCATCAGAGTCAAAAGGCAAGTAATTAGAAACAACCTGAAACTGGAATTATTGGAGAAATGGTTAAGTACCATTACAAGCCCACTGATGAGAGCAAAGAAGGGTGGAGCTCGTCATGTGGATCTTTTAACCTTCTGCATATTTGGTCAGTGATTTAAACTTAGTAATGTTCTTTTTTAACTGGGTGGTGTTTGATTGGTTTGACTTGAGAAATGTTGGGTGTGGATAGTGAACACATTGGTGAGCTCCACCCTAAATACTTGCCTTAATGCCGTCTTCACTTTTGCCTCTGGCGAACATGACGCTCTGTACAGATGATGCTGTTTGTTTATGTGAAGTTTGCACAAAAAATCTCCACCCCCATTCTCTGTCCTTAAAGTTTAAAGTCCTTCAGCAGTGAAGCACATGATTAAGCTATTGATTACTGGAAGATGCACAACCTAATTGTATTGGTAGAACTTAATGCATGGTGTGTTCATTGATCGGATAAAGAACATCGGTCAAGGCTGATGAACCTAAAAAAAAAAAGAAATCACCGGGTTCTGATCAACAGCCAATTTTTCTGTGCATCTTTAGTGTGCATACATGGCAGCCGAAAGTTTCACTGCTACATTGATTGGCCATTATATTGAAATTTGGTATCAGTTCGAAGACTAACACTCATGGTTTGAATGTCCTCTGGTTATCTACACATTGTCTTACTTGATCTCCAGACACCAGTTATTTCTGTGGTTGGAAACGACGCATGTTGGAGTCAGATATCCAGAGAGCAGGTTCCCATCCTCGGCAGTAACGTGGCTTGTGGCCTTGCTTTTACAGGTACATTTTTGGCCACAGTTATCTGCATGTTGATCACATTATGTCCCCTAATCTAAAGATTGTTTTTGTATATTGCTAGGCTTGAGCTAAATAGCAAAATCTATCATCTTTAATTCTTTTTCAGATTATCACATAGTGACTGATGGTTATGGTGGTAAGGGCTACCTTGTCGGACGGGAAAACGAGGACCAGCTAAGTGACATCATCAAACAGGCTCAAAGGGAGGCCAAGGAGGGCAAGGCTACACTTCTCAATGTTTTGATAGGGAAGACCAATTTCAGAGAAGGCTCCATCTCTGTGTAGAGCCTCTCTGTATTGAAAGCACTCGCATATTCTTTACCTTTGCTTCCGATACCTTTTTTGTCAGTTCTATGAGGGATTCTAACTGACAAGAACATATTTAATTTTAAATTGCACTAATTTAGCCATGCACACTTCAAAGCTTTGATAATCCTTTTTACACCTTAAAGGCATATTTTACTTTGAGAGGGCACATTTAAAAAATTTGACCCATTAGTCCAATAACGATCATTTCCTTTAGCTTATACATAACAACCCACTCCAGACTTGAAATAGAAGCATCTGTTGTTCATCATGCTACCTTCAGGGTTGTGTTGTGATACTGTAGAAAGCAAATGCTGCATTTTAAAAAGGGAAATGGTGAATATGAAATGTTTGCTCCTTTTAGGGATATCCCCTTCTAGACATTTGACCGTTAAGCCACCTATTGCAGGTTCGCAAACACGCTAGCTACAGGGATTACTTGTGAGAGCCAGCATTGACTCGAGTTATTCTAAGTGACCAGTATGCCTTTTTTTCTACTGTTCGGACACAAACACTGGGCCTTTTATTGGGATTCGGAATATCTTAGAGCTGTAACCTTCAGTCTCAGTAGATGCTTTAAAAAAAGAATTCATTGAGCTACAATTGTTTCTGTGAATGTTGTCTCCTGGCAGACGGTTTGCCTTTCAATGTTTGATTGTATCTTCATATATATATATATATATTGCTGTGTATTGATTGAAAATGATTTTGGTGATTCAGTGAAGAATTAAAGACATCTTTAAAGCTGACCTTTTTGAAATGATGTGTTTTCCTTTTAAATGTGGCCACGAACGAAAAGCCTTTGGGTCATTTCACTTCTGTATGCAGCGTTATGATTTAGATTGGTACCCTTAGGTATGTCAACATGTAGGTTAGAAATATTACCTTTCTCCTAAATAGATATTTCATAGAAATTAGATGTAACGGACATCTGTTCCTTGATGTTATTGCTATGCAGTATGTCAGGTGTACTTTGATAATGTTGAAGGGCCCTGAGGTCTAAGGGTCATATAATCCACAGTAACAGTAGCTTTAATGGGGTTATAAGATGTATGCTTACATCGTAAACACCTGTTCACTCTAAACAGTAGTTGTATAATGAAATGTCATTTGCCGTGTAGAGATGACCATAGTTTAATGCAGTCTTTTTGTTTGTTTAAATTCAAATATAGTAGAAGTGAGAAAATGTTCCAGGTGATCTCAGCTCATTGTACAGAAAATATGGCTTTCACGCTACCATCAACCTTGTGAATGCAGTTGATTTTTCTAACAGCAGATGGCAGCCAAGCAATGTTTTTTTTGGCCGGAGTTTGGGATGCTGACGTGTTCCTGTTCATTAAATCTTAAAAGGAGACTGCATGGATTCTCTACGGGGAAAACAAGCTGTGCAGCGAATGTATTGGTCAAGTCGAAAACAATTTTGCTTTTCAATTAACAACAAAAAAGGTTTGATTTTTCAACTATAAGATGACGTCCTCAACCAGAAATTCTATTTAGCAGAAAAAAGTGATAATTTCTTTACAATCTATATAATATTTTTCACACGTATGATAATGGTCGCAATAAAAGTTAAAAGGTTGCAGTAAATGTGTTCACCATCTGCATGCATCTTAAGCAACTTATGGTTGCGTCACAGCCATATGGTTGAGTCCCTGCTGCGTTCAAATGCTTTTTGTAAAAGTTCACGCTTTGAAATTATAAAACTTTTGTTTTGCAGTTAAATTGCAAAAGAAAACTTATACAGATATTTCATATTGTTCAGGAAACATCAGTGCCATCGCTTAGAATGTCATGGGATTCTAAAGCAAATGTCGGTATTAGTCGTTTAGGGTGACGTTCGAGTAACTTTTAGATTTCGTACGGCACGTGAGGGCGTCATAAAAGCCGGTTCACGTTACAGCCGACGGGCGGTCACTTTAACGGTCTAAAAACCGTCAACACGGACGGAAGAGCTGCGAGTGGCTCTGACAGCAGCAGAGGTCGAGAGCGTTTATGGTACCGGACGACTCACGGGCAGAATACATTAATTAGAGCTAAATATGTTTTAGTCGTAAGTTGTTTTGTCAGAATGACCAGCAGCAACAGTATCGAGGGAGTTTTGTGCGTTTAACAACCTTTTTTTTTTTGTCTCCGTTAACAAACTTGTTTAGAAAAAAACGAGGTTTTTGCCGGATCTGATCTGAGCTGTCCTGAATTGTTTTGGAGAGTTTTTTTTTTCTCCCAAGTTACTGATGAGACTGTAACATTTATTAAACAGGTTAACATAAAAAAGGGAAGAAAAAAAACGCCACGAAGGCGAATCAATTTCCAAACTCCTCAAAGTGGATCAAGTTCAACCTTGACTGACTTTATTTGACTTATAATTTAGGGACCAAAACACCGCAGCTGAAATAAACACTGGAGTTACCTGGGGCCAGGTGAGTTACGTTTTACGTGTTTTTTTTAACGCCGGACATCAAACGTTTTAATTAATTTGTATCATGTAAGAAAAAAAATCTCTCCTTGAGCATCTTCAGGAAATCTAATCAAACTTTCTGAGCTTAGCGTTGAGCTGAAAGCGAAGTAACATTTAGAATATTATGAATTTGAAGCAAAATATTTTGTTATGAAGTAAAAACAAATGTAGTGGACACAATGTTTATTTATAATAAAAAAAGCCTATCCAGCCTGTGACATCACGTAAGGTGTGTCTGGAAGGAAAAGAATAAAATATTTCCTGGTTGCAGGGCGAGGACAGTGTTGGGTTAGACAAGGTGAAGTATTGTTTGGACCCTTTGTTTGTCACTGATAATAACATCTCCAATATATGTTGATCTTGTGCTAGGGCTTCACATCACATCACAAATATATAGTCATCGTAATATGACTGTGCAATATTAATGTTGCAACGGACTGTTTGGAAAGCAGTAATTGTTGGTTAGTGCATTTCAGGGATTAATGTTTTGCATACCAATAAGATAATCGGCCTGATGGAGGAGCTTCACCGCTGCAGGCTAGATGCTCACATCTAACACAGATGACTGTAGCTAAGATGCTAAAGGTTAAAGAGTCAGAAGCCTAATAGATGAGAAAGAATACAGGAAGGGCAATGTGGTTTTATGTCAACTGATATAATCATGGCAATATTTAGCAATAATGGCACAATTGGAAGATGTTCTAATGTTATGCAGCCAACAATCAAACAGAAGGATGTTTATTCATTCATTTGTTTTATGTAAACAGGTTTATCTCATTAGGATCTCAGATCTTTCATCCAAGAGAGACCCAGCCAAGATAGCAGGACTGCCAGTCAAAGTAAAAGTCACACAACACAACTGTAAATTACATGAAAAAACTGATGAAGTTCAGACAGAAGATTGTCCCAGGCACCAGGTGCCAAAAACCCAAGAGCTTTCTTTCTCCACTTCAGTTGGAACCGCCATTTTCCAAATGTTTGTTGCATGAGCGATTGTGATTTCCTGGTTTCTTTAACAAGAGGCATACAAATCAAGAAGTCATTTACCCAGAATGTTCTTGTATGCAAACACTTACTAATGACTGAGGTGGTGAGCATGTGTGGATGACCAGCTCACATTACTGTAGCACGATGAGTGCGAACACCACAATTGGGAATAATGTCATTGCCCCGTGACATACACTAAAGACAAAGACCGTTAACAGATGCATTCACATTCCGTTTATCTCGGTGGTCAACAAAAAAGGTCAAAGGTTTCCATTATTTTATAATAAAAGAAAAGCAGAGCCTAATTCTAGTGCTTCAACATTTTTTGAGGTGTTTTCCTTAAAAGACAACAGCAGAGAAGTGAAAAGCTGAATCCAGAATGCTTTGTCCTTAATTATATAAAAATAGAGTAAACATTTCAGGGCCAAGAATTTAACCTAGTGGGACACCCACATTGACATGTAATAAGTTGGATCTTATTCTCCTGAGTTCAATCTGTGAAATAATTTCCAAACCACCCAGCAGCTTATTTAGAAAAAACTAATATTTAATCCATTCAGTTAAAATCAAGTGATCAGCAGCATCAAAGAACGATGTGAACTTGTCATTGTTTAAATTGGCCACACCAGCTGCTTTAGAGAGATTAAGGAGCTGGCCATGTTTGTTGCAGGAGCTGAATGGCCTCTGTTGTAGCAGTGAAAACTGAGAAGCGACCTGCAGCTGATTCTCAGGATGCAGAGTCGAATGCTAAAAAGCCCAGGTAAGCTCAGGTGCACCTGCACACTGTTTCTGTTACACATTCAGGATTTTTCAGCAGAGCTGATTAAAATCTTTGCTATTCCTAAATGAAGGTAGGTTTTAGTTACATGTTGCATGCTAGCAGGCTTGAAAATGCTTTGTTTAACCTTCATGCTGTCGGAGGGATTTGGGAAGCACCATATTTGGAACTGTCATCTATCAATCTCTGCCTGCCCCAAAGGAAACTGCTGCCCAGCCTAAAGACCAAGCGAGCCCCCGAGCTTGTCCTGGTGATTGGCACCGGGGTGAGCTCTGCGGTAGCTCCGCAGGTTCCTGCTCTACGCTCTTGGAAAGGGCTCATCCAGGCCCTTCTCGACGCAGCCAATGACTTTGACCTGCTGGAGGAGGAGGAGAGCCGGCGTTTCCAGAAGCACATGCAGGAAGACAAGAATTTGGTGCATGTGGCCCATGACCTCATTCAGAAACTTTCTCCGGTAAGACCGTCTGAGTCTTATTCCTTTCCTCCCTTTGCTAAATCTCTGTTTTGCACATGTAGGACTGCAAACACTGCCGCTGACCTTTCCTGAACCAGGGACATTCAGTTTTTACTTCCACAGATTCATGTCCAATCATTGTATCCCTACCTTCTTAAAGAACTTTATGTCATTACATAGGGTTGCTGGACTTCTTTTATTCAACATGATCAACACTAACAGACATTATAGACATTTTATCTAGTGCACGTAATTGACAGGTTTAGGCACCTTCCTTTGGAGGTTTTCTGGGCACGTCCCACTAGGAGGAGACCCTGGGGAAAAAACAGAGCTTGCTGGAGCGACTATATATAACCCGTCTGGCCTGGAAACACCTTGGGATCCCCCAGAATGAGCTGGTTGTTGTCGCTGGGGAGAGGGACGTCTGCGGTTCCCTCCTGGACCTGTTGTGGCCGCAATCTGATCTCGGATAAGCGGAAGATGATGAATAGATGGATGGAAGGTTAACGGGTTAAGTGTGTCTGTGCAAATATTTTAAACCTTCATGTGATTTCTTCATTGGTGGCTTGCAAAGATTTTGATTTTCTTGGAACCTTGTGTTGAATGACCAATGATCAGTAGTTCTGGCTTTGTGAAGGTCTACCTGGTTTTTGTTAAGACGTTTTTGATCCTCTATTCGGTGGCAACGTTTCTGTCTAGAATTTTTTTGGGGATTTTTGAAAACACATTGCTAAAATAATATTTTATCTTCGTCAAACAATGTTATAACTGCAATAATTCATGAATTGAAGTAAGGAAATGTTAACCTACTAACGTTTTGTTGAAGAATGCTTTTAACAAAGATCTGTTTTAAAATCAGTTCTTTGCTATGGAGTCAGACGTCTTATAGATAACACCAGTGTGTCTCTTGGGTTTATGAGGCTTTTTATGACAGAATGATTAATAGGTCAGAGTTAAAGTGGCTTAACAAACGCAAAAGTGTTCTTCTGATGTCATTTACTGGAAGGTAAATAAAAAAGTTCAATGAAAACATTTTAAATGAACTTTAGAAATTAGAAGAAATACTACTCAAGACGAGTAGTAAGTCTGGCTTCTTGGAAGGAAAGAAATCCGGGATTATTAAAACAAAGAATAGTAAACTGTGTTGGGATGAAGGATATGGAAGATGCCACTTTGCAGTGACGGCACCATCTTGTTTAATCGTCAGTCAGTCATTTTCTATCGCTTATTCCATAGTGGGTTGCGGGGGAGCTGGTGCCTATCTCCAGCAGTCTATGGGCGAGAGGCGGGGTACACCCTGGTCAGGTCGCCAGTTCATCGCAGGGCAACACACAAACAACCATGCACACACTCATTCATACACCTAAGGGCAATTTAAAGTGATCAATTAACCTAACAGGCATGTTTTTGGACTGTGGGAGGAAGCCGGAGTACCCGGTGAGAACCCACGCATGCACTGGGAGAACATGCAAACTCCATGCAGAAAGACCCTCGGCCAGGAATCAAACCCAGGACCTTCTTGCTGCAAGGCAACAGTGCTACCAACCGCGCCACCGTGCAGCCCTTGTTTAATCGTATTTTTCATATTAAAAACTAAATATGCCATTTTTGCCATGAAATCTTAATACTTGATGAGAATCTCCTAGTGGCCAGACAATTATTAGCAGAACTGTGTATGCTGCAGTGTCAAATGCATAGCAAAGCTATGGTGGAGGATTATTTTCCTATGATATTGTCTTTTCATATAATAAGTAAAAGATGGATAAATAACAACTCTGTCGATAACGCTTAAATCCAGACTAGATGGTCTCAAAAGGTGAAGCTAAGGTCTAGTCTTAGAGGGGCCAATACAAAAGCTATTTTCTACTGTCTGAAATCAATTCTCAACAGTCTCAGAAACATCGCAGGAGTTTATGCAAGCGCTATTTTACGAACCTTTAAACGATCATTATAGTGCATTGGATGAGTTATGAGTTAGTGCATTGAAGAGCGTTATCTACTGCAGGTGAGACACTAACTGCTTATTGCTGCTTTTAGCAGAACCTCACTTCAAAAATTCAGAACTAAGTTATATGACCTTAGAATGGCCCCTAATATTTATTAACTTCATACATCCCTTATTTGTTTTGTTTTAGGGTTCTGGACAAAAATGGTGAAATGAAACTGCTCTATTGACTAGAAATAGAAAGTATCTAATGTCATTTCCTGCGGCTGTGGCGGCGTCTGTTGTTTCTGAGGCCAATAAACAGACTGATGTTTGTATCAAATAGGAGTTGTTCAGTACAAGCAGACACACTTGATTTGGGCTGCAAGTTGCATCAATAGAACTGTGAAACCATGAAAATGTATATCCATAGGCGTGACATAAACAAGGTTTTCAGTTAATTAAAATCTTAAAACATTTCCCATGTGGGCACCAATCAAAGTCACATCAATCCCAAGGAAATTCCTGCTATCCAACCATGACGTCACATTACAATCTGACCGTTTGTACTTGTACAGGGATTCGCATTCTTTTCGAGACAAAACAGACAAATTTCTGGAAGGTGGCTCATAAAAATGATTTAATTCCTGTTCTTAAAGTGATTGCTGCAGCTTTTATGAGTTTGGGTTGTTATTAATAAATCCGTGAAAAATTCAGGAGGGGAGAGAAACCATGGGATTTACATACAACAGAACCGGTCTGGTCTGGAGCGGGGCTGGCAGATGGGAGTCTTAATACCGTTTGCCTCCTGTGTTAGTCATGTCTCACCGCACCTTTGACATTGATAAAAACATGCTTTGTTTCAGCCCTCTGCCTGTCAGGACAAAGGGAACAAACAGCGCTTTTATGGCTTTATCCATCGTGTTTATTTCGATCCACAGTCGCGCAGACACCAGCCCACTCCCATTGGCCGCAGACACAGCGGGGTCCAGAACAGCGGGTCGGAGGGAAGAAAAAAAACAACAAAACAAACATGGAATAATGTGAACCAGAACCGCCACCCCCAGCCCATTCCTCCCCTCCTGTAGCCCAGATTTTCTGTCCAGACAGATTTAAAGCTCCACCTATGACTACAGTGGGTTATAGTAGAGCATGTGAACACTAACTCCATTCACAAAACACAAGCAGATAGTTCATCTTGTTTCATTGAACTTTCACTCTTCTTTGGCGCAGTAATCCTCTGCAAGAGTTGCCTTTAGAGAAAGACGTAATACTAAATTAAACCTATTTTTTACAACGGTGTTTTACCGTTTCCATAAACTCCAGACTTTATGTTAACAACTTGTCCTTGGAATGCTAGTATGTGTCTGGGTGTGAGACACCTGCCTCATGGCCTGTTGGCGGTTTAACCCACTTTCATGGATTTGTGTATCGGCCAGGTTTCTGTGCTCTGTAGAAGTAATGAGTGTAATCTGATGTGAAAACTCTTGCTTTCATTATTAATCCTTTCACACTTTCTGCCTTAGCAACAGCAAGGCTCTTAACGCAAGAACATTTTCATTCATCTGTCATTGCTTATTGCTTAATTCTCATCTATTATGTTCGACATATTCGTTCAAATAGTGAAAAATATATCTGCTGAAAGCAACCAGTGGGGCTTCTTTGTGACTGAAAGATCATTTTATCACTTTGGGATGGATATTTTACATTTAAAGAAGCAGGGCTATTTACTTGTTCTTTAGTTGGTTATTACATAAGCAGTGAGTCAGCCCAAGGACAGGAGTGATCAGGATGGGTGCTGTGGACACTAGCTGTGGATAATGAGCTTCTTCCTATGGAAAGGACTCCTGCTGTTTAGCCCATTAGAGCTGTAATCTGTGGAAGTCAGGGCAGCATTTCCTTCCAGTCTCGGATCACCTTGGTCACAGCTCAAGTCTTTGCTATTCTTAGTTACCAGCGTCTTCCTCACTCTTTGTTTTTTGGGTGTTACAACACCCTCAGCAAGATTAAGACCAGATTTACGCCCCACAGTGACAGAACATAATCTTTAAGCAGAATAATGCGGTGAGTTGCTGCTCAAGTAACTGAGGAAAGGATCAGAGAGGGGAATGGAGTGTTGGACTCATACAGATGTTTTAAGGTCCAACACACAACTATGCATTAGCAGGGTTAATATGCAGCCTGAAGAGTCTGGAATTTTAAATATTGAAGACATTTGTATTTCTAGACTTTATTCCCTACCCTATTGTTAAATTGTTTTGTCACTCCAGCTGTCCATTTGTCCACCATCCTTACATCCATTTACAATCTGCGGTTTTAGCAGATTCAATACCAAAAGCCTGACCTCTGTAAAAATATCTGCAGTAATTTTCTAGTGATCTTCTGAAATGGATTGAGAACTCTGAAAAAATTAATTAATCCCATTTTTTGTAGAACACAAAATCAAACATTTCCCTTTTACTTCCTTGTTTTTCTATTTTTCTGCATGGAGTTTGCATGTTCTCCCCATGCATGCCTGGGTTCTTTTGTTTAATGAATGATAATTTTATTTTGATGTGATCTATTTTTTATTTTTACCTGCTCAAAAACAAACTAAACACCCAATGTTTCAGTGAAACTAATGAAGTAGTCAGATTTTTGTGGGAAAGGGATCTGTCAATCATTGTCGACCCAAAACATAAGAAGGATATCACAAATATGTGTTATTAAAAGAACAGCACAGAATTTACAGGTCTTTTTTTTGTGTAGATTGTTTCCTATTTACTTGGTTTTGAAAGAAAAATAAAATTGCCATATTTAATGTATGGGTGTGCCCCGATCTGCTTTTGAATAAAAGCTGCTCTGTTTGTGGCCATATTTAGTATATAATTTAAATTAAGCAAAACACCTGGTTAATAATAGACACATACTTTATATTAAACCCATTTTCTTCCATTTTAAGATTTCAGTTTGTTAGTAAAACTATTGCTGTTAAAAGTGCATATACAGCATTCGCTGGCAGGACAAATTTGTTTAATTTTTTTAAATTCTGGTTAAATGCCGCACAAAATCAAACTGCAACCAGGGGCTTGTCCTCACACACAGCAATTTGGAGGAAAACAGTTAAGAAAACGATTATGTCCATTAGTCGCGACAGCCCTACATGCTGATAAAGTAAAGCAGTGTGCTGATCATCATACATAAGGAAATGCCTACCAAAAATAGCTTCTTATCTAAAGTTGCCCATATCCTTAGTCTGAGCATTCCTCAAAAAGATTAAAACAGCCGATAAGGTAACAGGCCAAGGTAGGTAGAGCAGTCAAAGATTGTACTCAAGAGTATCATTATTTTAGTATATTTTTACTCAAATACAAGTAAAAAGTAACCATCAAAAAAATGACTCAAGAGTGAAGAAGTATTTGGTAAACAGGCTACTCAAATACTGAGTAAATGTTTGATCATGAAATTTGATTTAATGTGTGAAAACGATGTAATCAAAGAGAAAAATGTACAATTATGTGCAAATTCTGGTATTTTGAAGAATAATGTTTAAATATAAAGGTTGTGTAACCAGTACTTACAGGAGATAATGTATATATGTTAGAACAGTGCAAATTACTTCCTGTGGCACAATATACACTATTTACTGTTGATTCACTTGACCTCCCAAAGGCACAGCAGATAGAAAATAACAATAAAACAATAAAGCTCATGCACAAAGAAGTCTCACATTAACAGAAACTGTGTAGATGTGTGTCTGTCTTGTGTCTGGTTAAAACATCCTTGTTCTTCATTCAGTCAAGTGACTGGATGTGGGTACATTAGCCAGAAATTTAAAATTATATTACTCAAGTAAAGGTAAATGTATGCCGCAGTAAAACTACTCATTGGACATACTTATTAAAACTCAAGTAAATGTAACTAGTTGCTCTCCATCTCTGTAGGAGAACTCATATTTAACTTGTAGGGTGCCGTATGTACCTTTTGAAAAGACATTTTTTTTAAAGTGCTATGAATGACGCGTCATTTTATGTTTCCTAGAGGACGGGAAATGTGCGATCCACGTTCTTCAAAGACTGTCTGTACGAGGTGTTTGACGACTTGGAGTGCAAGATGGAGCACGCAGGGAAACATCTCCTGCGATCGGTGCTGCAGTTGATGGAGAGCGGCGCGCTGGTGCTCACCACCAACTTCGACAACCTGCTGGAGATCTACGCAGCCCACCAAGACACCAAACTGGAGTCTTTAGACCTGACGGATGAGAAGAAGGTAAACTCTGCTTACACTGTTTTGTGGCACTAATTGATCTTTCCTCCAACAATGCATGATGTCAGCTTTTTTCGCAAACAAGCGCAAAGGTCACTTAATCATGCGCAGCAGTAAGCAGTGAGTTCTACTTTAATATAGAAGTCTCCTAAGGTAGCTTAAAATAATGACCTGTAACTAATTCAGGTTTGGTTATACATCTTATCATTGCTCACGCTATAAAATGCTTCGAAAAGCAAGTTTCTGCCAAACATGATGTTGAAATTGCATACAGAAGTGACAAACTTCCCATTTGTGACATTGCATGTAAATCAAGTTCCTTGATGGCTGCTTTAGGGGAAACAAAGATAAGCCCTTTTTGGTTCCGACAGGTGGAGGAAAGTTAAAGTTCTAGCCACTGATGTCAAATTATATAGAACTAACTGTATTTACCTTTGTTTTACCATTGTGCTGAACAGGAATCAGCCTTTCACAAAGAGCCGTCTAGACATTTACATTCACCTCAGCTTAGAGTTTAGTCATGCAGATATTAGATCTGAGAGTGACCTCATGCTTTGCTTCTCAGCCCTGGTATTTATGCCTGGTCTCCACTGGGGCTAATGTTCTCTCACTAATATTTAGTGATCGTACTCCCTGCCCAGCCAGAACAGGATTTTGTGCGGTGGACTGTTAAGTGTACGTGTGCTTGTCTGTTTCGAGGTGTTGGAGTGGGCTCAGGAGAAACGGAGGTTAAGTGTCCTGCATATCCACGGTGTTTACACTAACCCCTGTGGGATTGTGCTGCACCCTGCTGGCTACCAGAACGTACTGAGGAACACTGAGGTTATGGTGAGCCATTAACTTCCTTTTTTTTTAATGCTTTGGTCAGTTTAAAATACCAGCTGCTGTTTAAAGATAGCACCAAGTATTACTGCTTTTTCTCTTTTTACAGCGTGAGATCCAGAATTTGTACGAGACCAAATCCTTTGTGTTTCTCGGTTGTGGACGCACAGTGGACGATACGACCTTTCAGGCATTGTTCCTGGAGGCGGTAAAACACAAATCAGACCTGGAACACTTCATGCTTGTGCGACGGGAGGACGTGGGAGAGTTCAAGAAGCTACGTGACAACATGCTGGACAAGGGCATCAAGGTAATCTCCTACGGAGACGAGTATGCTGACCTGCCTGAGTACTTTGAGAGGCTGGCCAATGAGATCTGCAACCGCGACGTGTCTACCAATGGCTGGGGTAAGCTCCATGAAAGGCAGTGCATCTGGTTTTAGCTGGTTAAATTAGTTATCATGACATTTTAATTGGGTCTGTGAGGGTGAGGACAACTGCACTGGCTCTGAAAGAAACGTCATGCCATCTCTAAAGGAGAATGAAAGACTTAGGTAAAAGCATGACTGTTTTAGACCTTAAGCTATACTAGGAACTACTGTCCCTTTTGCATCAAATACTTTGGCTCAGCTCCATTTTTCTCCTTCTTTAAGCTGTACAAGATGTTGGTTTTAAACAAGGACTTAGGCAGCAATGTCTACTTCGCTGTGAAACACGTTTGTCTCCTTACAGAGATTTATGTTTTTGCATTTTTTTCACATTTAAAAGTTTCAGATTAAACCCATTTCAATGAGACAAAGTCAACCTTAGAAAAACCAAAACTTTGACTAGGCCACTCCAAACCCTTCATTTTCTTTGTTTTTAAGCTATCCACAGGTGGACTTCTTCCTGGTGTTTTCACTGACAGATCCTTGTCCTGGTGCACAATCCAAGTACACTCAAGCTTAAGGTCACAAGCGGATGGCCAGATTTTGTCCTTCGGAAATTTATGGTAGACTCCAGAAATCGTCATAAATTACGGCAAGTTGTCCAGGTCCTGAAGTTGCAAAGCAGCACACTACTGCCACCATGTTTGACTGCTAGTATGATGTTCATTTTTCTATAAGGATGTTAGTTTTCCATCACATGTAACAAGTGCACACCTTCTAAGAGTTCCACTTTTGTCTCATCAGTCCACAGATTCTGGGATTCTTTGTGTGCCTGAATAACCTGTCGGTGTAACTTTGGTAACCTGGCCTCTTCTGGGAAGGTTCACCACTGTTCCATGTTTTCACTATTTGTAAATAATGGCTCTTACTGCGTCTTGAATTTTTTTAGATCAAGGTAGGTTAGTGGCATTTTGAGATCTTCTAGCTTACTTCACGTTGCCCTTCAGGCTACATTGGGTGATAGTTAGTGTTAGGCAGCAATAAGGCCTGGATGTGGCAAGTGAAACATCAAAGTTTATTCATCATTTAACAAGGGAGATATTCGATTTTTTTCCCCCTGATAAATTAAATCGTGATTTGAAAACTACTTTTTGTGTTTACTCAGGTTATTTTTGTCTGATATTAGTTTGATTTAAAACTATTAAGTGTGACAAAAAAGCAAAAACAAAAGAAATCTGTAAGAGAGCCATTATGTTTTCACAGCACAGTATCTGCAGTAAGCATGGTCCAGTTTCCGGTATGGCAATGTTTTTAAACTTATATCAGATCTGCTAAAATGTTCCGTCAAACTGTTTTTAATTTTTTATCAGATGGCGGAGACTTTTTTTTTTTTTGTTCAGAAACTTAAAAACATGAACTAACATTAACTATTGGGTTTTTAAAAATATACAGGATGATGAAGCGGTTTCTTGTCTGCCCTAAATGTTGATGGTTTGCTACCCAAGCATGCAGCGTTATTTTCCCAGCTAATAACTTGTTATACCTGTGTAACTATAGAGTTTATTACCTATGAATAGATTTAATATAACATAAAGTACTTAAAAACTACTGCTAAATTTACCAGGTGTTTATTCCAGGTTTCCTTTTGCCCAGAGCTTTGTTTTTAAATCACGTAATAGTAAATAAATATTAGGTATTAGCAGCAGTGAACTCGTTTTTTACTAAATAAAAGCTATTAGATCATGTTATAGAACATTTTGTGTAAACGCAGTGAAAATGGGTATTTTTTTAATGAAGGTTATATTAGCGTACCCATCTCTAATTTGCAGCAGTATTTAAATTAGCGGTCTCTCTGAGGAAGCAAGACATCTTGAAATGTTACTACGATGTATTCGTAGTCACACACAGGGTATTGCATTATGCATAAATTATAAATCCATGAAGGTTTAATTCAGAAGTTATTTCTGGATGTGAATATATTTTTCAATGTGTAGTCAATTGTGAATATATTGTAATAACCTCATTAGAAAGTTTGGGTTTCTGTTGGTGGAAAAAAAAAAAACAAGGAAGAATTTAATGAGCTGGATATCAACATCAGAGAAAACAGTTTCTCCTTAACTATGATTATGATATTGTTTGATTAATCCAATGTTTTTTTAGACAGTCATGTTCTTCATGCCAGTAATTCACTTGACTAGTTGATTTACAGGGATATCATGATGGAAAAAAAGGTGCCAATGACTGCTACAGATATCCTGATCGCAATATTTAACAATAATATTGGAACTGCATGTGTTCCTAATACACTGCTGCACTAAATGCTTTCCTTTCCATTTAAGTGAGACTGCAAAGAAGGGTTGAATTTTATATTAATACATTTTATTTTAATCCACAGGGTCACCGTCACAAAATGCAGAAGAACAGCAGAATGGCTTCAGCACACAGAAAAACCTCCTCCAGGGTTAAGACCAGATGCAACTTTGAGAAGCTGCCGCTTTCAATAGACGTTTTCCGAATAACAACTACAACTTTGCCCAAAACTCTTGTTTCCTAACTGCATGGAAAGTGTCTGGAGTGCAAATCATCTCTATATAGTCTTTATATTTATTTCCCCCCCCCCCCCGTCAGAGTTGGTGGAAAATTTGGGATCTGTTTCTTCTTCAGCTTATGCTTGGTCTAGTTCACTAAGTGCTACTTAGTGTAATATTTTTTTAGATGACTCTTGGGTGACCTAAAAGCTGACGATATTCTTCAGATGCTCATTTTATTTCATTTTAATAAGTTAAATAAATCTGTCAATGCCAAAACCAAACACCTCAAATCCCATTTCCCAACATTTCAATGTCGCAGAAATCCTAATGTTTGGGGAAACTAAACGCGAGCGCACCACGCTCAGAGGACAGAACGGCGTGTTCTCACTTCAGACTTGGAAAAAAAACTCGTAGCCCTGTAACCAAACGATGTTCATTTAGATATGCATTTCTGAAAACGTTTCATCTTGAAGTACCTTCCTGCTTCTAGCCTCAAGGCAATAACATGCACCACACACTCCTGAGTAAAAACAAACCTTGCGTTGATGGATTGAACCCAGCTACCAGCAAGGGGACGGGTGGGGCAAAATGTTTCTGTAATTTGACAGGTAAATGAGTTTGTGTTACATAAAAAAGGTCAGGAGAGTGTTTTCATAGCAGTTCCACTTCCTGCCTGCAGCAATTCCTTTGCTTAAAACAAAGCGTTCTTTCTAAGCTTTTTTTAAATGTATTTTTAAAACCTACTTGTGTTTCTGCTGTGGTATTTATAAGAACCATTTTAAGAATAAAGCTTTTGGTATCCCACTCATCTTGTTTGTCACACTGACGACCACTGCGTGCCTCCTCAGTTTCAGCCCATAGTAACAGCAAGTCTCACTCTCCAGGCCAACTCGGCATGTAGCAGCTTTATTAAGAAATGTTTACATTCTCATAAATTAGTTCAAAATGCCAGTATGACCCTTGATTCTCTCATATTGCACTACCACACCTTAAAGGACGGGCTAAATATCTTTAAAACTTTGATTTACTCAGAAAAATGAAGAACAAATCAAAAGGAAAGAATTAAATAAAGGGTCACATAATATTGAGAGGAAGCAACAAAGTCTCGAATCTGTAAGACTGACGGAAGTAAAAAAATAAAATAAAAATGAATGTGTCTTCCAAAAGTATCCACACCTCTTGACCGTTTTCACGTTTTGTCACATTACAAACCACAGACGTCAGCGGTTTTTTTATCGTATTTTACGTGATAGACCAGCATCAAGTAGTGCATGATGTTTCAGTTGAAGGGACAAAAACATACTTTAAGATTTTCTACTGTTTGCTTTGACAAATACAATCCATTGACTCCACTTCAGAAGTTAATTGGTAAATAGAATCCAGCTGCTGTGAAGGCCCCAGATGTTTGTCAAGAGGACCTTAGTGAACAAACAGCCTCATAAAGACTAAAGAACATGGCAGGCAGGTCAGGGAGGAAGTTGTGGACATGTTTAAAGCAGGGGTTAATTTTTAAAACTCTCATGGATCCAATCATCTGAATAAAAAAAAAACAAAAAAACCTTTGGAGCAGCTACAGACATCCACAGCTCAGGTGGAACAACCTGTGAACGGAACGGTTTTTACTCGCGCATCACATCTAAACTTTATAGAAAGAAGAAAGCTAAAATGTTAAGAATATTGCTCCTCCTAGATGAAACCAAAATTGTACATTTTGGTCTACATAAGAGAAGCTGTGTGTGGCAGAAAACACTGCCCATTATGCTGAGCACACCATGCCCACAGTAAAACATATTGGTGGCAGCATCATGCTATAGGGATGCTTTTCTTCAGCAGGGACAAAGAAGCCGGTCAGAGATGAAAGCACAAGACTTTGTAGTGGGGTCGAGGTTCACCTTCCAGCAGGACAACATTTTAAAGTGTATCAATGTGGTAAAAATGGGCAAAGTCCAGACCCAAATCAATATTCTGTGGCAGAACTTGAACATTAATGTTCAATCTGACCGAGTTTTAGTTATCTGGCAAAAATGAATACTGAAAGCTGATAGACGTACCCCAAAAGACCTAAAGCTGCGATTGTAGTGAAGGGGTGGCTTTGCAAAGTGTAGACTCAGTAGGACTGATTACATCTGCTTGCTACATTTCTCAGTTTTTATTTACAAAAAAAATTATTTGAAATCCATAAATAATTTTCCTTCCAGTTCACAATCAGAAATCATTCACATAAACCCCAAAACACACACTGAAGTTTGTGGTTGTAAGGTGGCAAAATGTGAAAAAAGTTTAATGATTTAAATACTCTTCCTGTACAAAGTATTCTTCCACTTTTCATTAATAATGAATGGGGGGGGGGCATATAGAGAAGAAACTCTAGATGATTTTAAATGGAAACTTCCAAATGAAACAAGGACACTACAGTTGTTAGGGTGCTGTACTGTTCTGATTTATAGAAGACCACCATTAAGTCACCATTGGTCTTTCTAATCCATGCCTTATTTAGCTTTTTAACCAGTTTAGTTCAACCTGTTAATCTGTATAAATGCTGATTTTAACTCCAGCTTTCATCTGTAAACTGAGGTTTCTGACCTGAAACTGTATCCCTGGTGGGTAACAATCCATGTAATGTATTAACTAAGAGATCGAAAGAGAGAGGCACTATGGTTGCTAAGCTTTCCTTGGAAACAGGGAACCCAATTTCCATATGATGGAAAAAGCCGAGGGACAGCATGTACAAGTTTTGCTTGTGTGAACCAGTAAACGAGTGACTCAACCAAGGTCCGGTTAAAATGCCATGTTAGTTGACCTAAAATACACGGTTTTGGCCCAAAAATAAAGAATTATTCAAAGGAAGGCTCCACCGGATTTAATGGAAAACGTTCTCTTGAAGTGCACATCTGTCCGTCACTTGAGTTCATTTGATGCGAGGTTGGGTGGACAAGGACACGAGCAGGTAAAGGTGGGCTAATGGGGCACGAACATCTCATGGCAGCGTGGCAAATGTACCGTTGGCTCCTTTTGGAAAACCGATGAATACTGAGCAGAGTATGCAGCCGCTTATTAAGGCTTCATCAGGGAGCCGACCACGGCACGCGCGTTGAGGCTGCGCAGGTCGTTGTAGGTCTGCCCTGTGCCCACGAACACAATGGGCTGGCCAGTGATGTAAGTCATGGAGATGGCTGCACCAACCTGTGAGGGGAGGAAGGTGACTCATGAAGGGCTACTAGTTTCCTAATGCAAATTTATAAGACACATTCAAATACATTCTGAGGTGTGTGACAAGAAGAAAAAGAACATCTACCTTGTCATCAATGGTGTCAAACTTTGTGAGAACAATTCCATCAATGAGGCGAGGCTTGTCAGACATGGAGTGGTCTGCCAGAGCCTGATTAAACTTCACCTGAGGACACAAACAGGAGAACACTGAAATATTCAGCTGAAATCTGAGCAGGGCAGATGGAGGGGGAAAAAATGCATAAAGTCATCTTTTCAGCTAAGTGATGTTTAGAGGAAAGGGTGTGTGGAGGAGGGGGAAGCAACACACCTGTGTAAACACAAAAGAAATGGTTTACATGAAACAGCAGGTGTATATAGAAAAATGCAATGCTGCCCTCTGGTGGGCAGTTTAAACATCAGCCACCCAAAAACAAGGTTTTACATATTTTTGGCTAAGCCCGCTGAGTTCTTATTACAACTGTTAATAATAAGGAAGAGGACAGGGTCATCTCATTAATACTAATCTAATAATAATAATCTAAACCAGATGTCTCCATCAGGAATCTTACCAGCTGGTCAACTGCTTCGTTGCCCACCAGAGCCTCTCCAACAAACAGCACCAAATCAGGCATGTTGACAGCGATAAGCTTGGCCAGAGCCGTCATTAGAGGGGCATTGTCCTGCATTCGCCCAGCAGTGTCCACCAGAACCACATCAAAAACCTGGTTCCGAGCTGGGGGGAGGGAGATCAAACATGGACAGTTAGCATTTTATAACCCATACAGTACCTTGCAAAACAATTTATTACCCTTGACTAGGGATGGGTACCTTTCACATTTGAACCGAGACAGTATCGATGGCCAGTACCTGGGAATAGATTGGTACTCAACGGTACCAGTTTATGGTACTTTTGTGTGTGTATATGTGGTAATAAATGTTTAATAATAAAATCACCAGATTTTTCAATTTTATATATTTGTTTGTTTCAAACATTTCTTCTCCCATGTTGCTGCAGACGATGAGTCGCTAACCAATGCAGGCGTTGTAGCCGTAGATCTGAGGCTGGAGAAAATTGCTCTTGAGCCTTGAGATAAATCTTTTGCTCAACCAGGTGCTTACTGAGATTAGACGTTTTCCACCCGCTGGCCGTGCACAATCTGCACCGCATTTTGAAAGGTGGAGCCATACTTTTGAGCGCTTTCTATCAGCCATGCTTGCTTTGTTGACTGTACCAGCGGCTACTGACATCATTACGCTCGTGTGCAATGCTGTGTTTATGTCCAGCATAGAAAACCGCCCACTCTTTTAGTGTCACAGTGATGCGTTTAAGTGCCGAAACATGGTACCCTTTGATTTTATGAGAATAGGTACTCGGTGTTACCGACGGAATTCAGTCAGTACCTGTAAAAGTACCGAATTCGGTGCCCATCCCTACCAGTCTCTCCTTTGCACATCTAAAGACTGAAGTTCTTTGTAAAATGGATCAAGCTCAGTCAGATTGGATAAAAACTGTCTGAACATCAATCTTTAAAAGTCTTCTGACAAGTTATCTATTGGATTTCGGTCTGGGCCATTTTAACACAAATATGCTTAAACCCAACCCACTCCACTGTAACTCTGCCTGAATATTGAGGGTTGACATCCTTCGAGGTAAACCTCTTCCTCAGCCTGAAGCTTCTCACAGTCCCTAAGAGGTTTCATCCAGGACTTCTACATCTTCACAACAAGTCTAAATATAGCTGCCCTGTATTTAGGTGCCATGTTCTAGCAGAAGAAAAGCATCACCACAGTATGATCTTGCCACCACCGTGTTTCAGTTTGGGTGATCTGTGGTGTGCCGTGTCTGTGCATTGGAATTTATTTAGGGGTAACAGAACACAAGTGCTCCCCACACTTTCCAGATTTTGTTTAGAAATACCGTTTGAGAACCACCTACCATTTTCCTTGAACTTAAAAAAAATATGCGCTTTTTGTGCTGGTCTGTCACAAAAAAATCTCACCATAATAAACTCAGGTGTGTGGTTGTAATGTAACAAAATGTGAAAAAGTCTGATTGGATTGAATAGTTCTGCAAGACATTAAATGTAAAGAATTACACTTTGTTTCATGAGGGGAAAGCTCTGTTACCGTAGGCAATGGCCTCCATTGCAATTCCAGCTGCATCTTTCCCGTAGCCCTTCTCATAGAGCTGGACCACCGGGCGACCTCCGTGCTTCTCTGGGGGGTGCAGAGAGTTCAGGCGGCGCTGATGAGTACGAAGCTGCTCCACCGCGCCCGCACGAAACGTGTCACAAGCTGCGATCAGCACACTGAAACCATTTTCAATCAGCCAGTAGGAGATCTGGACCGAGACGGGGAGAAGTGTAACAATATGTGAGGCACAAAGAAACGCTCACAGATGAGATGGTAAGTCTCCCTTGTCATTAGTAATAACTCTGTTGTCCAAGTAGAAGGAGGAATGTGTGAACAATAAACAATTTAAAAGTCATTTTTAATAAAACTCGAGAGATATGGTCTCTCTGTGACCCCCCCCACCACCACCAAACATCAAATACTGTATAACCTTGAATGTCATCAAGAACCCATCACAAACAGAAGGCAAAGCCACCACAGGCCATTTAAGTCACCTTTGCTAGGTTGGTAGACTTTCCAACCCCATTGACACCACAAAATGTGATGACGAAAGGCCTGCGCTGGCTCTGAGCCTCCATGACGTCTCTCAGGATGTCCACCCTGCGCTTGGGCTGCAGGATCTGCACCAGGGAGTCCTGCAGGGCCTGCTTCACTGTCGAGGCCACAGCTAGGAACACACACAAGGTTTTGTTAGAAAACTTAATGCATCCCCTACAGAAAAATGCTGTTTATACTCCACAACAAGCTAACAGACATTGAGACTGATGATTATCAACACAGCTATAAACCTATGATAAAGTGACGTGTGCAAGAAGTTACCTTTAGAAGGTTCTTCTATTGAGCTCGTGTCTTCCTACAAATATCTGGGCATTGTGGCCATTGGAAACCTGTCTGCTTATCACAGAGCACTAAGGTTTATTACCAGATATAAACATGTTATCCATCACTGCACTTTGTATTCTTTTGATAAATTGCCCTCTCTTTCCATATGCAGAGTTATTAATCAATCAATCCCTGGCTTGTTGTCCACATATTTATCTTATATGTCACCCAAACGTACCGTTAACCAAAGGAACTGAAACCCTCTGATTTCTCTGGCTGAATTTGATATGCGGGGCAGTAATGTTAAGAAAAAGTCTGTATTAATCATGACTTTGTGATCATTGTTTTGAACACGTTGACACTGGATTTTGATATGCACTTGTGCCGTATTGCATGTAACTTTTATGATTTCATATAATGCTGGAATAGGTCTCTCTTGAAAATAATTTTTTTTCCTCAATACGATTTAGCTTTTATAAAAGGTTAGAAAAAGTGTTACATCTCTACACAGAAAATGTTACAGTGATTAACATAAAATTAGCAAAATTATGATTCAAGTCCCTCATTAACTGGCAATGGAAATCCGGAGCCTAAAATGGCGTTTTATTTATGCTCCACTCGTCTTTTCTACGTACAAACTGCTTTTCTGAGCTGTGGTTACGTCTTTTAACATGTGCCAAAATTCAACCAAAACTCAACTCCATAGATAAAGATCTACCAACAAGTCCGATTATGGAAAATGTATTTAAATTAACCATAAACAGGTTAAACAAAAACAGGATTTTCATTCACATATCTACTTGCCATTACCCAGGAAAGGGTCAGGACATGTGCAGCTTTCAGAAAACACAGAGGAGGATGCAAGGAGCATCACAGAGGGATCAGGACTGACCTCTGGTAAATGCACTTACTGGTGAACGTGCCCATGACTTTACCCTCCAGCTTCTTAGCAACAGATTCACACAGCTGGGAGGAAATATCAGCTGCTACATTCTTAGCTGGTGAAACATAAGAAAAGCCATGAATAGCTAAACTAAAACGACTTCCCACCCAGTGTAACTCCCAAAGACAGAAAGGGACATGCAATCCTACCAATCAAGTGGTCCCTCATTTTCTCCAGCACCGGCTCCATGTCCTCCCGAGAGAGGCTCTTAGACCCCACCAGACCCTTCAGCATCCCAAACATCCCCCCAAATCCGCCACGCTTTTTGGGACTGAGATAAAAAAAACATAAAGAATAAAAATTGGTAAAAGATTTTTGGTTTAGTTGAGATTTGACATTATAAAAAAAATGATAAGATCAGAATCAGCTATATTGGCATTGACTGTGTGCACAAAATAAACATTTTACCTCGTCTTGCTTGTTTTACTGACAACCACTTCCTCTTCTTCCTCCTCCTCCTCCACCTCCATCTCTCCCTCCTCACTGGACTCGTAGTCCACAGAACGCAAGTCGCCCTTCATGGAGCTGACCTGCATTTCCTGAAAAACATCCAAGAGCTTAGATTTTACCCTCAGAGCGAGTAAGGCTGCAGATAATTCTGCACTAATAAAACCTCCCTGGGGGTTCAGCCCAAGGTGAACTTACCGGGTCAAATTGTGCTTCCAGATTCTTTTCGCCATCTCCAGGAGAAGCCTCTCCATTCTTGTTGCTGTAGTCCAGGTTCTTGGTGCTGCTGCCTCCGTTGTTCCAAACACGGTTCTGTTTCTCCTTTGGCTTTTGGGGCTTTGGGGACTTGCTGTAAGCAGGGATTTTAGGAATAGCAAAAGGAAGAAATTAAAATATGAGCAACTGCTCTGCCTCTGGTTACTGTACTATCCAGTTTGAGGTCACTTGAATTCAGAAACAAAATGACCAGCTTTCTCACCTTGGTTTTTCACTAGTTCCCTTGACGTGCTTGCGAAAGAAATCCTCTCGTTTCTTTTGCATGATCTCCTCTGGAGTTAAGCCTTGGTTACCGTTCACCACAGCCTTCTGGCCAGGAGGTGAGGTCTTGCCTTGATCCCCTTTGGCAGGCTCAACTGCAGGGGCTTGACAAATAAAATTCAATTATGCACTGTCCGAGATATAAGAGACACACCAACTACTTAAAATGAGCGGTTCTGGAGCATCTCTTACCCTCCTTTTTGGTATTTTTATTCTTTTTGCCTCCTGGTTCCTTCGCCTTATCACCACCCTTCGTTTCAATCATGGACTTTACAGTTTTTTGGGATTTCTCTGACTCCTTAAAGGACCGCATGGGAGCGTGGCTTCGGGCTTTACTGGTTTCCTCCGCCTCTCTTTTGATACAGCAAGGAATTAAAATCAGAATGTGAAAGGGACAAAGCCAAACGTTGACAATTTCACAGCTCGTCACATACTGCAGACATCATTTTACCTCCTGGCAGTAGTCAAGGTACATTAAAACAAAATTAAGTCTTGATTAAAATACTGTTCCTATTATGCCCAAACAGGAGAAGGAATCTTGGGTGATCTGATCGCAAGATGACAGCACATTTCAGAAAATCCTGTGAAAGGTTAAAGTTAAAAACCCTACAAACTGCTTCATTCATGTGAGGTAAGTTCCAGTAAAAGATTAGTTGACTTTTATGTAGAGCAGTGGTGCCCAAAGTGGAGGGGGGGTGAATGAAATGAATAATAATCAATTTTTCAATAAACCAATCCAGCGTAATAGGTTTGGGAACCTCTGATTTAATGCGTACACTTCTGCAATAATAATGCAAAGCCCTACATTTAAATAGCAACAAATATTTGGTTCCTGGCAAAAGTATTAATACCTTTTGAACTTTGTAACATTGTGAAATGTGACAACAATGTTCCTATGGGATTTTATATAATACACCAACTCAAGGTAGTGCATGATTGTGAAGAGAAAGGAAAAGGAGGGGTGCGTGACGGCACAGTCGCCTTGCAGCAAAGGCTAGGGCCTTTCTGCATGTTCCCCCTGGACGTGCAGGTACTCCCAATCAGTCCAAAATGTTAAGGCCAGGTTAATTGGACTCTCTGCCTGCCTCTCAATGGTCAATATACAGAAAATAGATGTTTGACTGGAAAATTATACATGGGTTTCAGTTATTTTCTGCATAGATATCTGGGAAGTGTGATGTATGCGTGTGGTTTGAACTTTTTGGCCAAATGCAAAACACTACATGTTAAGAAACAGTAACACTGCATTTAAACCCTGACACATAACCCCACAGCATAACATGTTGGCTGTGGGGATCCTTCCTTTTACAAGGGGACAAGTTTTCACTCGATTGTGATGGTCCATCACATAAAATCCAAATAAAGTATGCTAAAGTTTATGGCTGTAACATGACACAAATGAGAAAAAAGTTCAAGCGGTAGGAATACTTTTGCAAGGCACTGTATTAACATCAGGTGTGAAACATTGTATAATTATGGGACTTCCTACTGCTTGTTTACCTTAGAAGTTTCTTGAACCTGTCCTCAAAGTCAAAGCTGTTGTTGAGAAGCTTCAGAGCTCCCTTTTGCTCCAACTCGTTCTTATAACGATCCCTGAAGTGAAGCTGGACATCATCTATAAACTTGTCCACGTAAGTCAGCGTCAGGATCTTTTGAAAACCCACCTGGTTTGAAGGGGGGGGGAATTAACCCAATTGACTTGTAATGATAAGGTAAACATACATGATTACAATTAGCACAAGCCTTCTGCTCCTCTGCTACTCTTTCCGTTGTCAGCTTCAGACTTACCACAAATATCAACTCAAACTCGTTGTCCAGCTTGTATTTCAGACTCAGAGCTTCGTGAGTGAAGGACTTGTTCCCACCGCGCTCCTGTTAAAACAACATAAACAGTGTTGACACATGATCGTGAGCCCCACATTCAGCTAGGTTTCAGCGTCTACAAAATTGTGGCAGAACGTGTAGCAAGTCGATTAGAAAAAGCAAAATAGTGCGCATTTGAAAAGAAAAGTTTGTTTACTTGACTCGAATGAGGCTAACAGCTAGCAGTTGCTACCCGCTAGCACTAGCTTAGCATTAGCTACCTAAAGCAGGGTGAGAGTTTAAGAAACAAAACGAGGTAAAGGTTCAAATGTCTGTGTGGCCTCACCTGGAGGATCACCGAGCGGATCAGAGCGTTGACTGGCCCTGTGAAAGACTCAGTTACACCGGCTCCCTGAAAGCACCACAGCACTATCCCCCCTTTGCTGAAGATGGTGAAGAAATCCAACATCTTGTCCCCACGGATCTGAGTTTAATTAAGCACACAGGCATACAATGAGATACAAGCAGAGAGGAAATCGAGTAATAAAATGTTAGTCCCGTAAACCTACAGTAAAACTATCAAGTCTTACCAGCCTACAGTTAAGCGTCTGATAAATATCCCACGCGTAAAATCCCTAATACCGGTGGAAAACTGTTTTAGACACGTCAGATGATCATTGGGGAAGTGACGTTCTCTTCCGGTGTTCCGCCAAAAACGGATCGGGTGAGATGGTGCGCGCCGCGGGAGTGCGCTCTGCCCTCTTGATGTCTGTTTTTGAGTGTCTTCTTTGGTGGTTTAGTTTTGGAGTCAAACAACAGGCCAATTAAACACATGTATGCCCGAGGTTACAGCAAATGTGTGTCACATTTCACCTTTTTCTCTCCCCTACAACTTGCTGTGTTTTCGCGAACGTGCCTTTTTAACGTGTTTTTTTTACGTTTTTTTTTTTTTGCCAAACTGAAAAAATTACTTTTGCTTAGAGGCATTGTATTCTACAGATCTTGCTGAATATAGTCAGCAGCACCCTGACAAAATGTCCATAAAGTCCATAAAGCAAGTGAAATATGACATTTTACTTGCCAAAAAGTAATTATGACCCATTTCCTGCCAAATGAGATGCAACTTCTGCCTAAAATGACTGTTTTACTCAGAGGCATTAGATTTCACAGATTTTGCTGACATTTTGCTTGTCAAAAAGTGATTATGACTCATTTCCTGCCCAATGAAGTGAAAGGTCTTCCTAAATTGACTTGTTTCACTCTGAGGCAATAGATTTTTCAGATTGCGCCTAATGTAGTCAGTCCTATACTAAAACAATGCCAATATAGCCAAAAATGTACGTTTTTTTTCTGCCAAAAAGTGATTATGGCCCATTTCCTGCCCAATAAAAATCAATTTCTGCCTAAAATGGCTCTATTTCACTCAGAGGCATTATATTCTACAGATCTTACTGAATGTTTTTATAATATTGCTTTTGAAAATTCCACTTACAGCAGGTCATTCTACTGTCCGAATCAGTTTGTCTGGTTTTTAAATGTACTTTTTGTAATAATTTGATTAATGTCCAAACAAACACACATATAAAACCCTTACCAATTAAGGATCACCATCGACATACAACGAAAACAAAAACAATACAGAGAAAACTATGTCATTAACATTATTTTACTATAATATTTTTTTATACAAATTGAATGAATTATTTTACTTTATATAAAAGTTGCTTTGACATAACTGATATAAAGCTTGTGTGTAAGTACAGTACATGTGCTGCATAATTTTCGTGAAGGCACCCTTTTTTCAAAGAGGCAGACAGCAATCTGCTCTCTGATGGCATTTACAATAGCTGAGTGTCTTCTTTTAGGACACACACGTGTATTGTGTGTTCTACTCACATCTCTTTAATAGCTGCATTTAAGCTCCATGACTTCATCCCTTGTTACTGTTACACTCTTCAGAAAATCCTTATGTCATTCACTATGGTACCCATACCTATTCGTATTGTCTTTGTGTACTCTGAGTCCAATACTTATTATAATTGCCAGCCAGTCTTGTACTGATTGAATATGCTTTACCCCTCTAGCCATTTTTAGAAAACATTTTGTACAGCATAATGGTATTTTTGGCAAATTGCCATGCAATACTTGCCTTTCAACCAACCACTCTTTTACCCCTTCCTTTCCTCTATTTATAAATAGTGTTCCATAAACCTCTCCCTCTGCTTGCATTACTGTTCACCTCAGTTTCTACCTTTATACACATTTTTTTTAATGTTTGAAAAGTCAGATCTGTATTTGTGTAAGTTTTGATTAAAACATTAAGTTGAAGACATTTAAAATGTCTTAAATTTCATTTTAGGCTGAAATTGCATTTATTTGGGCAGAAAATTGGCCATAATCACTTTTTGGGAAGAAAAGTCAGTTTTGATACTTCTGTCAATGTGGGACTGAGTACATTCAGTGATATCTGTGAAATACAATCCCTTTAAATGAAACAGAGATATTTTAAGGTAGAAATCTGTCAGTTCGACAAAAAAAAAAAATATTTTGTACTGTGGGCTACATGTGCTATAATTTTTCAGATTTGAAATTTTGGAATAAAAAACAACTTTTTTTAATCATTTACTGAGTTACATCTATCACAGTACAGTTATATGACAGAATGGCTCTAAATCTAAGCAAGCTTAATGCAGATGCATCATAAAAAGCTCATTTTTATTGCAAGTTTTAGGGGGAGAAAAAGGTTAACGAGACGCACCTTTGTTGTAGCCTTGGGCAGACAGATACATGTGTTTTATTGGTGTAACTATTATTTGACTCCAAGAACTAAACTACCAAGAAAGACACTTCAAAAGAGACACTCAAGGCCGAGCGCACTCCTGCGTCAAGCTGAGACCCACCTCCCTTCAGCTTTTAGATGAGTAATTCAAACAAACTGTGTTTTTTATTAAGGCTAGGTAGAGCAAATTTACAGATATCCTCCACCAGAAGCTCACCCTGCTAACAATGCCGACCTCCAACTGTCAGTGGATCACCAACTTCCTGACTGATAAGCAGCAGCAGGTAAAGCTGGGAAGCGATGTCTTCTTCCACAGTAACCATCAGCATTGGCGCCCCCCAGGGGTGCGTTCTCTGCCCACTCCTCTTCCTGTACACAAAGGACTGTATCACAGCTGACTGTCTGTGAAACTGAAGTTCTCAGATGACACCATTGCAATTGGCCTGACAGGAGGTGGAATCGACTGGTCCGCTGGTGCTCTCAGAACCAACTGCAGCTACACAATAGACGGTGGAGATAACAGTGGTGGATTTCCAGGGAACACACCTCACACTGCCTCCCCTCACCATCCTCAATAACACTGTCTACTGTGGATCACTTTCAGTTAATAGAAACCACCCTTTCTCGGGACCTGAGGTGTTCCCCCACACAGACACAGTTTATAAAATGGCCCAGCAGTGGTTCTACTTTCTGCGGCAACTCAGGAAGTACAACCTTCCACAGAAGCTGCTGATCATCTTCTACACTGCCATCATTCAGTCTGTTAGGTCTACTAGCGGATCATCAGGGCTGACCAGGCTTACTTCATCCAGAACAGGTCTAGGTCCAGGAAAAGGACAGCTAACATGTCTTTCGACCCTACACATAGGCTGTTTAGACTTACACCTTTAGGTCAGCACTAATGTCAAAAACAAGCTGCCACAGGCAGTTTCTTTCCCCAGGTTGTCTCTCTGTTGACCTCACAGCCAGAGCAGTCAGCTACTCGGCCGGAAACAAATTAGCATCCTGCTCCACCACAACTGCCCACAACCTCTTCTTATATAATTATTATTATTTTTATTTTTTATTTATTTTTTTTTTACCGTGTCCTGTCCGGCAGAGTAGCGCTCAGAATTGTTGTCTGAGTGCCAAGAAATTGCCCAACAGATTTACTTTCACAAGCGGAGCATCACAGCTATTGCTTTAAGGCTCTGCTTGATATTTATAAAAGAAACTTTATTATAAACTTCTTTGGGAATATTTCAATTGTTACGGACACTGAAATGAAAAGGAAAACAGAAGCTTGACAAAGAGAGAGATGGGGCAAAAGGGAAGAAGGGGAAAAAAGGAGGAGAGAGTGGAGGAGAGAAAGAAGGATGAATAGAATAAAAGATTACACCCTGCTTGCTTATACACAAAATAACACATGGTATTTATGAATGTAAAATGTACTTAGTGAGAAGTGCAGCCCAATATAGATCATCTGTGTATCTATCAACACCTGTGTGGATGCGCTTTGTATACAAGGTTTCTCCACAGAAATATGCAATAGCGAGTGTGAGGACCCACCGACCTGCCCCTTTGGTCCCCAGGCGGACACTGAGGAGATCCGAGCAACAGACATTCAAAGGCCCCACAAAGCACAGGAACCCCAGAAGAACCACCGCCGGGACTACCGCAACCCCCCCAGAGAAGAGCAGTGGAGAGTCCCAGGGGAGCCACCCAGCAGCGACAGTGCAGAAGCCCCAGGGAACCGCAGCGACGAGCCCACAGGCCCCGCCGGCAGCCGTCCACTCCCGAGCAGATCCAGCCATGGACCCAGAGACCCAAGACCCCGGGACACGCCACCCCCAAGACAGAGGCCCGACAGAGCCCAGGGGTCCAGGCCCCGGCAGGCAGCCACCGGGAGTGAGCCAGCACACACCAAAGCATCCAGCCCCGGACACCGAGAACCACAAGTACACCAGCGGGCAGAGACTCCAACCACCGGCAGGCAGGGTGGCGGGGAGGAAATAGGCCCCCCATAATATGGGGGGGCCTAAGCTGATCCAGGAGAGGGAGCAGTCCAAGACCCGACCTGTCACAAAAAAAACAGGCACTCACAGTCACCCACTCCCACCCTCATCCACACACATAAGATCACTCGCTCCCAACGTAAAGACAAACAACAATGGACGTCCTACACTCACTCACACTCCCCATGCATACTCTATACTCCAAGGTCCGGGCGCCGGCAGCCCCTAGGGGCAACCAGCCCCCGGACCAAGGAGGTGGTCCCCTTCCCTCCCAGGGCAGAGACGGGCAGACAGGCCCAGACCCGGGCGGTGTATACACACACACACACACACACACACACACACACACACACACACAAACACACACACACATGTATACATACTGTTCTTCGTCCTAATTGTGGTTGTTGTTGAGACTAATATTGATATACGATGTGAGGGATAGAGACCGAAGTCCAATTCCTTGTTTGTGCACACAAACTCAGCCAATAAAGTTGATTCTGATTCTGATGTTGTAGGGATTGACACATGTCGTGGACTGGGTGTGAGGTGCTGACTGACCTTGAACTGCTCCGAATCATAATCTGTAAATCTGCCAGAGTCGGCTTCCACCCCAACAACATTGCTGGCCTTGTAGAGCAGTTTATTTAGCCTGTTGTCATCATCTACCGTCTGGCTGCTTGTCAAAGCATTAGGAATATCACCCTCTAGACTCTTTTTGAAATGTGGTATATTTAGACTACTTCATGGCAATGTTTAACTGAAATTAACAAAATGTTCTATAATAAAGACATGGTGTAAAATTGAAATAAAAGCCTTGATCATATGCAACATTTCACAGATGTAAAAGCTATTGTGTCAGGTTTATTAAAACAGCAACTTGCCACATTGGATTCTGCTTTTTAATTGACAAGAAGTCAGATTTTCCTTTTGTTTTGATGTAATGCCCATAAATATAGTTGTCAAAACTGTAGCATTTCAATCTTTTTCATCCATTCTGAGCTTGCTCATGGAAAGATAAGTTTAATATGTCTAGAATCAATAATAAACAAAGCAATCTCTTACAACTTAATCGTTAATCCCGAATGCAACAAAGTTGATTAAGATTTTACGACTAAGTTGACCAAGCAGGCTCTGCAAAGCAATCACTAAAACAGTGTGACTTGTGAAATAATTTAAATTTAGACTCTGCAAATATGAGACCAAGCTTCCTGTAAATGTACACGTGAAGATAAAACCTGTGGTTTCCTTTTCCTCCCTGTGAATGTGTATTCAAGGTGGAATGAAGTTTTAAAGAGAATGTATTTAAGTTGTTTTTTGATTTTGTTTTTGTGATTAAGAGCTTTACTCAAGCTTTACTCAAACGACCAAAGATACAGAAATCAATTTTTACTTTTCTGTGCATTTACTTACTCTACCTAAGGGTTAACTGCATTGTCAGTGAAGCATACCGCTAGAATTGACTTTGCATTTGAAAATTTATGGCACATGTCCGGGTGTCTCTTTCAGCAAACAGTAACTTCCTCTTCTTTTGGGGTGATGTCAGTTACTTTGTGCTTTCTGTTTGTTTAGCTTGAGTATCTCAGATTAACATGTGAGTTAACCAAATGGAGGCTACATGAAGTTGCGTCTGGTATTTGTTTAATGGAAAGATTTTGGAGAGAAGGACAACAGACATGAAAGTATTAACGACATGCATGGTAAGTTATTGGATGCTATGGTTTTTTTTTTTTACATAACTTTTTAGAAATTTTTTCTGTCCTTGGAAATTTGAGAAGTGCATGGGTTCTTTAAGTTGTTGATGACTTTCAGAAAATCAGAAGGTTTGAATTGGCCATGTGTGTTACATGGTGTAAACTGTTATTCCCAACTTGTCCTGTAGCCAGGCTGTGAAGGATTTACAAGAAACCGTATGGATTCAGTTGAAAGAAAAACTGAAATTACACGGATCTCCATAAGAGAGCTCTCTGTGTGTTTACACACTCCTGTTAAGATGCCAGGAGCTTGTAACATAAAAAAAACATGACCATGAATAATAATTTTATTCGTTCAACAAATAAAAAAACAACTATGAACAACATTGTTGCATTTTCTTGGCTACATAAGTGTGCACTCCCTTACACTATTACTTTTTCACAGCACTTAAGCATTTAGTCACCGACGCCTTCAGATGGTGAGGTCATCTAGTTTCCACAGCCACTGTTTCCACTGTTCCTGGACTCTGGCTAGGCTAGTTTGAAACTTGAATGTACTTCTTTTATTCATCTCAAAGATGCTAAAGAAGAAAAATCCCTCTTCGTCATTGGCTTTCTAGCAGAAGATTCTGGGTCAGTTTTGACCCTTTCTAGCAGAAGATTCTGGGTCAAAACTGACCCAGAATCTTCTGCTACTAATGCAACTAATGATCACTTCAACCTTGACAACAATGCCAGTGTTGTTTTTGAACCTTAATATATCTTTTGGAATTGTGGCCTAGGAGTTCAAGTTTGATCGCATCAGACCATCACACTTTCTTCAATAAGGAATTTAGCCAGGCCTGAATGTTTTCATTGGAAGAAAATGATTCTGTTTTGCCACCCTAATCGTAGTCAACACATCTGAAGAATACAAAAGATTTTACTTTGTTGAAATTGCTGCAGTTTCTTCAGTGTTGCTTTTGGCCTCTTAGCAGACCTGATCAGTTTCTGTCTTGTCTTTTCATCCAACGAATGATATTTACACACGCACACATACACACACACACACACACACATAATATTACACAATATTTGGTGTGACCATCCTTTGCCTTCAAAACAGCATCAATTCTTCTAGGTACACTTGTACACAGTTTTTGAAGGAACTCAGGTGACAGGTTGTTTCAAACATCTTGGAGAATTAACCACAGATCTTCTGTGGATGTAGGCTTTCTCACATCCTTCTCTTCATGTAATCCCAGACAGACTCGATGATGTTGAGATCAGGGCTCTGTGGAGGCCATACCATCACTTCCAGTAGTTCTGGTTCTTTTTCATGCTGAAGATAGTTCTTAATGACTTTGGCTGTATGTTTGGGTTTGCTCACTTAGCATTTTGTAAATTGATAAATATAAACAATTATCATTTATATTTCTGAAAGCATTCTTTGTTTACAGCATTTTTTCACTCCTGCCTAAAACGTTTGCACAGTACTGTATATATGCTTCTTCTTTTGCTTTTGCAACTGTACCACTACCTGTTTTTCAAATCCCATGAGAGATTTTCAAAGAAACTCAAGAAAGTCAATTGATGGTCAGTCTGGTAACTTCCAGAACTTCTTCTGAAACCAAGTCTTGGTGAAATTTAACATATACTTTAGATCAGTGTTTTACAACCCTGGCCCTCAAGGCACGCTGTCCTGCATGTTTTAGAGGTCTCCCTGCTTTAGCACACGTGATTTAATTTGATGGCTGATTACCAGCCTTTGCTGAACTGCAATCATCTAAGTCAGGTGTGTTAAAGCAGGGATACCTCTAAAACATGCAGGGCAGTGTGCCTTGAGACCCAGGGTTGAAAAACACTGCATTAGATCATGGTCTTGTTTAAAGGTCCTGTTACGCCCAAACTTCCGTTTCTTCACAGAGGGCATAATATTTTCTCCCAGGATTTTCTGAGATTTGATTGAATCCATATTGCCCTTTGCACACGTAGGTTTTAAAATACCAGAGGAAGCAGAGAAGTCCCAGAGCACCACTGAGTGACTGCCATGTTTCACTGATGGCATGGTGCTCTTTTCATCATGTTGGCTTTACTGGAGACATGGCACTCTTTTCATCATGTTGGCTTTACTTTATTTTACTTTCAGATTGTGTTTCGAATTCCTCCTCCAGACATACCTCAGATCCATAGGCCTGAGAAGTTTCAGTTTTGCTTTATCATTCCAAAAAAAAAGTCCTGAAACCTTATTTATCCAGTCGTGAATAAATTGGAGTCTGTGGAATCTGTCACAGGTTTGCATGTGCCTTACTGTTCATACTGAGAACTCTGTGGTTGGTGCTGGCAAGTCTTGCTGCAGCTCTCTTGAAGTCATTTGAGGTTTTTTCACAATGCCTTGTCTAAAATCTGGGGGGAGTGTATCACACTTCTCAATTCCTCGGGCATCTTCTCACTATCTAAGATCTCATTGAACAGCCTTGTCAAAAACTCTACTGTTGTCTGTCCCAGACACTTCCATCCCTCCACTGGTATTTCATCAGGAGCAACTGCCTTTCCAGTTTTCATCCTTTTGAGTGCCTTCCCTACTTCATCCTTATTGATCTTTGCTGCCTCTGTCTTGATTTGAGGGTGTTTGTTTTGTTAAGTATTCCTCCAGGTGGTGCTAAAGTTCAGTCTTTTGATTGTGGTTCTTATTCTTCTTGTATTTCTGTCTATGGTGCATTTTAGTTGTGTTACATTTGCAAGATTTCTCATTCATGTTTTTGCCACCACTTCAGTCAGCTGGTGATTGGCCTCATTTGGTCCACCTGCTCCATGTAATCAGTGTTACCTACGCCGTGCCCTCTATATACCTATATACTCTTTAGTTCAGTTTTTCCCTCACTGGATTATTATGCTATTTTCATACCAAGCCTGGTTTTCTCCATGCATTTTCGTCCATGCATTTTCGTTTTGATTTCTTTTTATTAAATCTTTTTCACTCACCACGCCATCTGCTCCTGCCTGTCTGCACTTAGGTCCACTCTAGAAGCCACCACTTGATGGACATTGATCACTTCGTTTGCTCTTTGTTCTCTCTCATGTTCCTCATTCATCAACTGTTCCAAGTACTCATTCCATCTTCCTATAACACTTGTTGCACTTGTGAGTACATTTCCATCTCTGTCCTTAAGCATGCTAACATGCTGAACATACTTGTGATCTCTCACCAACCCAAATAAATCCTTCTGTCCCTCCTTAGTGCCCAACCTATCATGCAAGCCACTATATGCCCTTTGTTTGACCTTAGCTACCCCTACCTTGACTGTAACACTGTACTCCTGGCAACCCTCTTCAGTGTCTCACTTCTTCTTAGCTGATCTCTTGTACTTCCTCTTTCCACTACCAAGTCTCTTATCAACTTTCCTTCCAGAAGACATACCAAGTATTCTCCAACCTGTCTCCCTAATAGCATAAGCTGTAGTTGTCCAGTCATCTGGTAACACCTCCTGGCCTGCACTACCTTGGTCCTCTTCATCTTCGTCACCTTCAGAGACATTCTACACACCACCTTCCTGTGCTGTATGGCAATATTTTCACCTACAACTGGCTTGTAGTCACTGAGTTTGTTCAGATTACATTATCTACACAAAATGTAATCCACCTGTGTGCTCCTTTCTCTGCTGTCGTAAGTCACCCTGTGACTTATTCACTAAAGCCATTTCCATAATTTTTGCAAAGTCTACTATAATCTGTCTTTCTGCATTACTGTTCTGGATACCAAACCTGCCCATAACTTCCTCATCACTTCTTTTCCCTACCCCAACATGTTTACTGAAATCTGCTAAATCACCACTCTCTCACCTCTGGGGATATTCTGCATCACTTCATGTAACTTGCTCCAGAATTTCTCCTTCTCTAATTCACATCCCACCTGTGGGGCATAACCACAGACAACACTGAACATCACACCATCAATTTCTTGCCTGAGACTCATCACCCTATCTGTCATTCTTTTCACCTCCAGAACATTCCTGACAATCCCCTTCTTCAAGATCACTCCTAAACAATTTTTCTTCCCATCCACACAATGGTTGAACAGCTTGAACCCTGCTCCTAAGCTTCTAGCCTTACTACCTTTCCACTGGTCTCCTGAACACAGTATGTCTGTCCACCTTCCTCCTCTGCATCATGTCAGTATGCGTATATATATATATATATATATATGTGTATGTGTGTGCGTGTGTATGTTTATTTATATAATGGATGTATGTATGTATGCTTAACTTTATTTTTAATCTAATTTCACTTCTTTTTGAGCCAGTGTTAAAATAAATTTTCCTGCAGGCATAATATAGATGAATCTAAGTGACCAAGTCCTAAATGCATTTTTTTAATTGCATTTTCTTTTCAGGGTGGTTCCAAAAACTGTTTAAATCTAGGAAAACATCATCAATGGAAAACGAGAAAGACATTGCAGGTGAAAAACCAGCAACGGCCATCAGCATTGAATCTGAATCATCTTCATCTGCGTCGTCAGAAGGAACAGCACTTACTAAACCACAGCGATTAAAGGTTGCTCTCAGTTCCGAGCTGAGATGGAAACGGAAATATGACGTGTTTGTGTGCCACAGCTCAGCCCAGAGAGACATTGAGGAGGCCACACGCCTGGTTTTGTTCCTTGAGACTGTGCCCCGCAGCCTCAGGTGCTTCCTATGGCACAGGGACTCCTGTCCAGGAGGTGCCATATCCACAGAATTTTGCAAGGCCATGGAGAATAGCCACATACGGGTTCTGCTCATCACTCCCAGCTTTGTGCAGGACGGTTGGTGCAGTTACATGATGCATCAGGCCCTGGCAGAGGGACCCATGTCCAATAGGATGATACCGCTGCTTCAGGGCCTAGCCCACTCTCAGTACCCACAGGAACTGAGATTCTACTACTACATTGATCTGAGCAGGAATCCTGACTATGGCTTTAGTGTCGTTAACAAGACCGTACAAAGATGTAAGTAATGAAAAGAAGATATTTGGCAGCCAACAAACAGTGTCTTGCTCAAGTATTCACACTTCTGAACTTTTTATATTTTCCCATATTACAACCACAGATTTTAATGTATTTTATTGAGATTTTATTAGATAGACTAACGCAAAGTAGTTCATAATTGTGAAGTAGGATGAAAAAGATATATAGATTTCATTTTTTAACAAATAGAAATCTATAAGACTTACTGTTAATTTCAAGCAAACTTTACTTTCACTTGGTTAAATAATGGCCTTCAGAAGTCAGATTTTTTTTATGTGAAGACCTCATAGTTTTGACATAAGACATTAGTTAACAAACTTGGTGAAATGCATTACTGGACTCATGAAATATGTTTAAGTAAACATTGACTCTACTAGGAGTTACACTTTTGGTCTTTTAGTCACAAATGAAAGTGAGAGAGAGCTTGGCTGCATTAAATCCCATTCTGTGGTGGAAGAAATCTAACAGCATTTTTATGTCTTAGATCTGGAGAAGCTGATAGAAAACGAAAGGAAACTGAGTTGCAGCCTGGGCGGCTCAAGCAATGGATCAGATGGAAGAGACCGTATGCAAGAAAGCAATGTGATGTCAGTGCATAACCCTGTGGAGACGTCTACTCCACTTGAAGGGATACAGCAGAGAGATGAAAGCATCAGACATTTGCTGTGACCAAGACTACATTAAATATATGGTGCACTAAACACACTGCTGCTGATGACTACACCCCAATTCCAGATCCCCTTGGATCATGCCCTGTATTGTTTTGAAGAACTGTTCTAAGAACTGCTCTGCTCGACAATATTTGTCATACTTGTGCGTGTGTGCTGAGGGTGATACCTTCTCTTTGCACAGCATAGTGGCTTATTTTCCTTTGCAGATCTAAAGAAATAGAGCAAGAAACACCCACATCATGCTATGCAATTATGTGTTTAAGCTTCGCCTGAAGCAAGAATTAAGAGATAAGGTTATTATTATTATTATTTTTTTTTTTAATAATATTGATTCTCAGAATTATCTCAATAAAATATTTATCAGATTTTCAGCTTTTGTGTGGTGTTCAGTTTGTTGAAAAGTGACTTTTGAATCATTTTTCATCTGTTTAAACTTTACATTTTCTCTGTGCGTCCTTAATGGCCTATCCTGGATGCAGTCGTGGAGGTGCACCCAAAAGCCAACAGGAAGCAGGTAAGTTCATGAGAAGTTGGTTTTGACAAGAAAAATAAAGGGGGGGGGGGAAACAAGCAATTTGCAAGACTTGGATATTTTAACAGATGGATCTGACAATAAATGTGAACCTGGAATTTATGGTAAACACATAGGAGAGGATTAGCTGGACAAGGATCAAAAGACTCCAGTTACATTGATGCAGTACAGCTGAGGTATGGTGAGAGAATGACTAGATAATACTGCAAGGGGAATACAGGAGAAAAATAACTGACAAAGGAGACACAAGGATACAGTGGGATCAATGGAACCACAAATAAAAGGAAACACGAAAGAAACAAAGAGTTTAATAACCAAAACAGGAATAACTGAAACCACACAGATGGACCCAGAATTATTGAACCCCCACTGCAAATTATGTTTATTGGTAAAATATACAAACCATCAATAGTTTGCTACAAAGACATCAAACAATAACACAATTAAAAAGCTTAATACAAGTAATATTACAAGTGGTTTCTCCAAATTAATCACTTTATCCTAATCTTCATGACTATATTAGCAAAATTATTCAACTCTTTCATGACAATGATCTTTAGTCATTAGCAGAGTTCCCTTTTGCTGTTACGGAGTGTTGCAAACACAATTCATAATCAGACACGAGCTTGTGGGATTGTCACTGTGTCACTGATGATTCTTTTGAAACCAAGCCTTGGCAAACTTTAAGGGCAGTAAAAGTGTACATCTCTAAGTTTAAGCATGGAGACTGTCACTGTTGAGCATGTGCGATACTGTTCATACTGATCCCTCTGTGGTTGGTGCCACCAATTCTTGCTGCAGCAGGGGATTTTTTACCACGCCTTATCTAAAATCTGAGGGGAGCCCTTGATAGCTCTCTCTTTCTGCCACGCCCAAGTGACTTTAACTTCAAACATTCAGGGCCTTTGCTTTTAGTTTCCCTTTTCATGCTTGTGCTAAGTAATTAATTTGGGCAATTCTTTTGATGTGTCCACATTTGCAACATAGTTGAAGTCCCTGATTGGTTACTTGATTTAAAAATTCCATATAATCTTATATGAAATTCTATTCCGGGTGTTAAGTAATAGAGACTACAGTAGTCATTGAAAATAGGGTTTAGTGCTGAAACTGGGTAAAATTCTAAAAATATTAGTTTTATTTAACAAATCTAAACTGTTCTTGTGTAATTTGTTTATTGGACACAACTGAGCAATTTTAAACTTTACCAAAAAACCTGACTCGCATTGATGGTGTGCAACTGAACTACAACACAGAAATAGGACAAAACTAAAGTCAAAGTCCAACAGATCAGAACACAGCAGGCAGAATCCTGACTCATGCAGCCAATTATTCGAACAAAAAGAGCATGTTTTCTTCTTAGAATCAGATAGCCTATAAGGTCTTTGTTAGGGATCATTGAAAGTCCCTGGCTACACCCTGTCATCTTGGCAGTTGGTATTCACTCCATTTTAAAGGAGTGAATACCATCAAATGTAAGATAATCGTTAAAATGTAAGATAATCATTGAATAAAAGGGATCATAAAGTGTAATGCAGGCAGATCTTCTTTTATTTCCCTACATGACATCATTTACCTCTATGTCCTAGATTTTATTAATGCTATCTCATCTTGCCTACTTCCCTCTCCCCCTAAACAACAGCAGACATTTAGCCTCACAATAAAAAGTCCCCTATGATCACCCTTTTTGTGGTGAGCCAGCATTTTAATGGTGAAAATGTAAGTAATCTCTAAAAGGCACAGATGCTCTCCGAGGCTTTTAAAACTCCTGTCGCGCACACACTTACCAAAACACACACACATGTTGAGTGGTTACAAAATAAGTATCAAATTTCACATAAAAAAACTTTCTCAAAAGCAACTTTAAGGCAATCTCAAACTTCTTAGAGGTATATCACACGCTTTCTCTGCTGGATGAAAGGTTGCAATCTGTTTTTCACAATAATAAAATGTACCTTTGGAAAAAAAATAAGAAAACTGGGACAGAAAGTCATTTCATGAAACGCTGCATGTCTCCTGTTTTTTTGTTTTGTTTTTACTTTTTCACTTCAAAATCTCCTGTTCTATAAACCTGAAATTAGAAATCTTCAAAGTTTACACTAAAGATAATTTTACTAGTAACACTACTCAATCTGGTAAAATTCATTTAACATCTAAACAGCAGGGATTTAATATCTCATGACATTACAGATAATCAGCAGTCCATTTGTAGCTCTTTCTGTGAGTCATTTGTCTGGATTTTAAGCTTTTGGTATTTTTTATATGATTTAGTGATTAAGGGCTAAAAGACAAAAATCTGATGTAATGACATGCAACATGACTTGATGTGTTAATACCCGTAAGACCAACCCAAATTTTGATTGGCGGTTTTGTGCAAAGAGGCTAAGCGGGAAAATCAGGCTTCTGAGCCCTCCTGAGAACCTACTCTCTTTCTTTGCAACTTAGAATCTGTTGCTTATGAAATTTACTTTTAACTCTATTAGCTGATTCTGTCACATCGTTGGTAAACTTAGTTTTTTCTTTCCTTGTACTGACTGGTTTGACTCATGATGACTGTGATTTAGACAGGCTTTTAATTAGGCTTGCTTGTTTGCTGAATATCTTTTTATGTCTTTACTATTACCTCTTTTATGATAAAGTATTTTGTGAATTTTATCTGTTATAGATGGTCTATAAAACTTTTATTGCTTTACTTCTTAAAGCATGTGGACTGTAGAAGTATTAGGCAAGCAATGACTGACATCGAAACAACCTTGTGAATTGTAGGTCTGTGGCCTCTGTTTCTATGTATTCACAAACACTTCCTTAATTTGGAGACACCTTTGATTGGATTAAAATGTATCATATTAACACTGAATTTGGGCATGTCATAAAATTTTTAATAAAATATTCTTGCCAAGAGGTAACCACAGGCTTTTACTGATATATAAAATGACTCAAGTGTTAAAGGTTTCTGCTGTTTTTTTCCATCTCAAAAGAGAAATGATTCAGAGTTTCAGCTGAGCTAAAGTAGGTTAAAACACACAAGTTCAATTAAACTTTCACAGACGTTTGCTGTTAAATTAGATTTCAAAATGTTGACTAGTTCAGAGTGGGAAAGGCTCCATGGTCTGGTGTAACCATACATGAGCTTTCACAATGTGTGAGAAGTGAAACAGATGCGCACATTGACTGTAGAACACTTAAAGCCATTTAATGAGATCACAGATAATAAGAAAGAGTATTCGGTTAGGTGACTCAGAACTGAACGTGTCCTCAGTGAGAAGGTTCAGCTATGAGACAAAAAAAGAGACACTGGGTACATTAGCAGAGCAGATTAGGTAGATAATTAACTAAACTGATTAATTAGTTGTCAGATGCAGTCTAGATCATCATCTGTGATCTGTGGAGCTTTGCGTTTTGTCATGTTGGTTTAGTATTTTAATTATTTTGGGCTGTTTTATTTTTAGGCTTTGTCACTTACAGTGATCCATGGTTCCCTTGTTTGTTTTGAGATTATTTCCTCTTTCAGCTGTACAGTATTCTGTTGATTGTACTCACCTGGTTACCATGTCTCTGATTACCTACCCAGATGTTGTACACCAGGGCCTGTATTCACTAAGAATCCTAAGACTGAAAGTACCTATTAGTGACGTCATTCTAAGAAAAATCTTATAATTTCTTGAATTTTAAGTTTTTTCTTAGAATTTTGCCTCGGTACGATAAAAGTTATTCATGAAGCATCTTAAGCCTTAAATGAGCTCTTAATGTGAGGAAATGTTGAGAGTAGTGAGGAGGACATTTAGTGATCCTAAATGGAGAGATATTCTCCGAACAATGAACAACAGCGAATTAATAAAATGCTACCAGCTCGACTGTGCAAGGATCCACCCCCTAAACAGTCGAATAAATGAGCACATAAACTTTTATAACAAACATACAATTATTAATACAGAGATAAGATAAACCTTTTCATTCCTCAGGAGGAAGTTAAATAGTTTCAGCAGCAGGACAGGTTAAACTTGCACCTCTAGTAAGTTAATATTATTAAGGATAAATAAATAATAGAAACAATAATGAATAACCATGGATGAAAAGTGAACAAAACTACAAACAATATATGTATTTATTTATTTTAATACTTACAGACTGTAAAATACTTTCAAAAATAAAACTTTGGCAAATTAGAACTCGAAAAAATATATATACATAAATACAAACTCAAGATACAGTACAATAATCTAAGCACTATAGACATAGAAGAAAGATGTAAATGAGGTGAATAAGTAATTGTTGTGTTGTTCATGATGATGTCAGCAGCCTAAATGGTCATCTACAACACTCAGTGGAGAAGGTTTGCTGCTATCTCCTCTCTAGCTTCTGCAGCAGATCCCAGAGCTGATCACATTCCAGGCTGGTGCTGAAAGCAGAGGGAACGACGCATTGATCTGCTGGGAATGCCTGTTTGTTGGCACCGTGATCCCAGGACTGAATCTACCTTTCAACACTCCTCTCCTCTCCTCCACCAGCAGGATCTGCTCCTCTGTTCAGTACGGTTTTCTCCACTTTTTGTTCCCCTCTTTGTTTTGGTCATTTTACCAAACTAAACCTCATTCTACAATATGGTGATCACATGAGAATGCTGATATCTCGAATGAATGACAAGTAAAGCAAAATAATGATGAACATGTAAACAACATTTTGATGCTGTTTGACAATTAATTTAATCTTGCTAAGTTTTATCATCATGAATTACACATTCCTGAATCCAGTCTAAATTCTATCATCTGTTAATTTCTTTCCATTGATTACTAGGAGAGCATTTTTTTGCTGTTGTTTTGTTTTTTTAACAACCAATCACAGCTCTTAGAAGACAGTGTCACTCCTAGCAACGGGGTCAACCACACCTCCTCATTAAGATAGGACATTCTGTCATTTCCTCGCTCAGGTCGCTCTCAGCAGCAAACTGAATCATTTTTAAACTGAGGCTCCTTGGCAGGAATATTTAGACTAAGATAGGAGGTCTTTCAGAGGACTCTGAGAATTTTTGTGAATACGGGCAGATAGTTTTCTTTATCACCTGCCAGATCCTTCAATTTACAGGATTTGCTATTTTGGTTTTCTTTTATGTCCTCGTGGTTCTTGCCACAGCTATTGTTTTGCATCATGATGTGTTCCCTTTTTGTTTTTGCTATTTTTGTGTTAAGTGTTTGGATTTTTCATAGTAAAAATAATTTTCATCATGGGTATGCTGATTTCCTGTCTGTATTTGGGTCCTTCATCTAAACTTCAAAACATGAGTTTAAAGCAGATGCGACTAAATGCAAGGGCCAGTTGCGGCCCCTGGGAATGACATTGTGTGGCCCACCGACAGCAATTCAGCAATGGTACAATTTTGCCCTGCCAGCACAGGCAGTAAAAGCAGATGGACCATTTTTTAAAAAGTGAGAGATTTTCACTGTAATGAAAATCTTCAAATGGAAAATGTTTGGCAAAACAAAAGGTACTCATCCTTTATCATGCTTTTTTTGTTTTACTTTAATTTCATGGTAGGTATAGGACCACAAACATCCAGCAACTGTTACTCAAAAGCAGACTTTGGCACACCCATTCATTACACTTGGCTAAATGCAGCAGTGTTTTCCAATGAAGGGTGACACTTATCCCATTCTAGCTGCAGAGCATTTATTATATTAATTTTCTTCTACACCAACAAAACAGAAAATGATCTACCTACAGAAATTTAAGAAAATTGTATTGTAGGAAATTGTAATTTCTTTTACCAAGTATAGTATTATACTATAAGTATATGTATTGACCCTTTTATGTTTTGGATCTACAATGATTTACCTTACAGACTCCCTCTTTAGAATAATCTGACTTTTTTTGTTCATTTCATTAAAATATTGTATGTTTAGTACATTGTTGAGAAGGTAAAAACAAAAAAAATATAGATTTTTGCATTTTTCATTGAAACAAACTTATAATACTTATTAATAATAAAAATAATAATAAAACATTTTATTTATAGGTGCACTCAATGTCACCTTGCATCATAAAACATGAAAGAGACACAATATATATACAATATATTAAAAATAGACAGTGCAGCTGTGATCGGAGGGAGTAAGCTAGTTTAAACAGATGAGTTTTGTGTTTGGATTTAAAATGTGGTAGTGGATCTGTGTTACAGAGATCGAATGGGAGTGAGTTCCAGAGCTGGGGATAAAATTGACTGAATGCTCTGCTCCCCATGGGAACAAGACGGGCAGAGGGAACAATAAGATGAATAGTGGATGAAGATCTGAGGGTGGGTGCGATGGGTGTAGCAGTGTGAAGGAGGTCAGAAAGGTAGGGAGGGGCGAGGTTATGGACAGCTATGAAGGTGAGGAGGAGAATTTTATAGTTGATACAATGTGTGATGGGGAACCAATGAAGCTGCTGCAGAATATGTGTGATGTGATTGATTGAAGGGCTGCGTGGGATGATACGAGTGGCTGAGTTTTGGACCAGTTGTGATTTATGAGGGGTTTTATGTGGAAGGCCGAAAAGAAGAGAATTACAATAATCTAAACAGGAAGTTACCAGACAGTGAACAAGAACACTTTTAGCTAAAAAAAAACATCCTATATTATTTTTCACCTAGCACCTTTGGGCTGGTATTGACAGAGAAACTTAAAAAAAAATAGTATTTTTTGGCCTTCTTAAAATATTTGAGTGGTTTACAATTTGAGATACTGTTTAAATACAATAATAATTTCTTGTAGTAAAGACAAAAGTTAAGTACCTTATCTGAGTCTGGTAATAGCAATAATAAAGCACATCTATCATTAAAAACTGCTCGAAAACATTATTAACTATAGTGACATCTGGTGTTATGGGTCAAAACTGACCTGTATGGATTGACGTGAGAGGAAAAGACAGAAAATAAACTTTCTTACCCAGAATAGCGAACTCACGTTGAAATTAAACTATAGTTTGAATAATAAACAATATGGTCACTGTGTATGTGTGTGGGGGTGTGTGTGTCTGCCTGTGTGTGTGTGTGTGTGTGTGTGTGTGCGAATGATAAAAAGCAATGTACTGAATCTCAATGTGTAATAGTCATGGACAGGAAGGTGTCGATTAGGAATCTCAAGATCTCATGTTTACTTTTACATATGATGTGAATTTTGTAGCTGCTTCAGTAGCTGTCTGAAGCCATTGTTCTCAACCAGAAAAAGAATAACTGCTTCCTCTGGGTGGGCGTCTGTAAACATTACTCAAAGCACAATAACCCAGATACAAGCAGCTTAAATGGACTTCCTCTGAAGGGAGGCTAAGCTCGGGCATATCTGAGACATAACATCACAAATCCCTTTTTTTCATTAGATAACTTAAGAATTTACTAAAACAGGTCAAATTCAACCTGTACACAAGTTAAGGGTCAAGATCTGGTTTCAGTTTGTTTAAAGAATCCCAACACTGTCCTTGATCCAGAGCAGGCAAACATTTGCTCACCATGAAACTGTAATGTTTGTTTTTGTGCAAGAAGACATTTGAGACTAACAATTAGAGATCACACTCTAGATGGTGGCATTATATGACCTAATATATTATTTACGCTTATAATACTAGCCATTAAAAAAGTAACTACTGTAAATAACAAAAAGTACTCAGAGTGTTCAAAATGTCTTCTTAGTGAGTTTCAGTCAGCTGCATTACACCCACGACCAGTAAGACTCTTAGATGTTGGTGTATTTGAAATAAATAAGCTGACTGGATTTGAAGGGTTGTCACAGTTTGTTCAAATTTGCCAAGGGTGGCTGATCTGGAAGAGTTCAACAACTTAGCCAAGGCATTTGGATATGTCCGGATCAGCTTGCATGAGCAAAGTTCAAAGTGCATAGAGGATCAACGGCAGCCTCTAAAACATATTTTCATGTGGCTTTTCTCATGTTTAAAAGCAAGCAGGATTTATCTGTTGTTGGGTAGAAACTACCCTCAGGACTAGCTGAGCTAGCTGAGACCCCTCCCCTCACAACAGGCGTCTTGTTGTCAAGAAACAGATGTGACATACAGGAAAGTGTGAAGGATGGATCTCGGAAGCTGCTGGCAGCAACGTTTCCATGCGGCAGTTGCAGATCTCTTGTAAAAGTGTATTTTAGAAGCAAATTAAAAAGTTTTGTTTTAGACACATTATCAGTGTGAAAAAAGTAAATATATGAAATTTTTGAAATATACAAAAATGTTTTAAATACGGGTCCTTGCAAGGAATTCATGCCCCTTAAACTTTGTCACATTACAAAACATTAGTATATGTTTATATAACAAAAACGAAACATAGCCACTATAATTCACTAGTTTGTGTTTTTTTCTTTAACAAAAATTCAAATAAAGTACCTTGAAGTTTTTGGTTGCAATGTGATGAAACTTATAAAAATTCTATTTTAAAAACCTGAAATCTATGATGTACATCTGTATTCAGTGTTACTGTATCTACTTTCATATTCAATAAATCAGAATATTATTGAAAAGTTTATTTTGAATTGAATTTATTTCACTAACTCATTTCACTGACTGAAGCACATTATATAGCTTAATTGAACACAGACTGATGTTTCGAGCTTTTAATTCTGAGAGTTTTGAGGATTTTCTGCTTGCAGCAAATGAAAACAAAACTTTAAGATTAGAATATTATGTCAGACCAATAAGACAATAAAACATTTCTAATACAGAAATGTGGGCTCTTTGAAAATTATTTTCAAAAGGTAATTTTAATTTGACAAATGAGGCTCATCAGAATGCATATTCTAATTATCACGTTAAACTTTGTACGTCTGAACTTTAACTAGAACACACTAACACAAGGATATGCTTGAAACTCATCCCATTGTCTTCACAGGTCTCTTGGTTCCTTCTCTTAATGCTTTCCTTGCCTATCTTTGTCAGTTTAGATTGAAAGCTATCTCTTAGTTGATTTACAGTTGTGCTGTACGATAATGGATTGAAAGGTGCTCAGTGACCTACTTAAAGTGTGAGATATTTTAATCTAACCCTGCTTTAAACTTCTTTACAACTCTAACCCTGACCTGTCTGCTTTGTTCAAAGAAAAGTTGTATTTATACCGAGATTGTAGACTGTATTTGCTAATAAGGGGACTTCTAATGGCAGCTGATTGCACTCAATTTTATTTAGGAGTACAAAAGTAAAAGGGAAGTGAATACAAATGGACACCACACTTTTCAGATTTTTCTATGAAAACCATGTATGTCTCATCTCTTCACACATAATTATCCACCTCTTTTGTGTTAGCTTAAAACAAAAAAATCCAAAGAAAATATAATGTGTTACAATGTGAAAAGGTTAAGTGGGTATGAATACTTTTGCAAAGCACTGTACTTTTATTTTATTACACATTTATCTCTTAACGCCTTAATTTTAGGTTAATCATAAGCATGTGCACAACTGTTAGGAACACATTTACATATTTAAAAACGTCTTTATATGTGTATTAAATAAAATAAAATCTCCTGCACAGAAAATAAAAGTAGCCTACTGTCACTGTAAGCTGGGAAAAATCTACATGAATTTGAAATCTGAAAGACACATCATATTTCATATATTTAGTTATTTTCAAATCACTTAACTTATCCCAGAGGTGCAATTTAAGGCAAGGTGTAGCAACACTTTTACATAAACAAGAAAATACAGCACACTATAAGACACAAAGAAAAAAAGATGCATTACTTACGTAAAACGAGTCAACCATGTATGTGTAGCGTACCAGGCTGAACTGGTCAGATCATAAGTGATCGCTTCTAAAAAAGTTGTTACGAAATCCTTTTGGTCTGTTCGATTTATTCCAGCAGAGCTGCAGCTCCTGCTACTGCCGCCAAAAATGATAGGCAGAAAAAAAAAAAAAAACGTATTATGAGTCACCTCTAACCAGTTGCCGCCAACATGCATGCACCTGCAGTAAAATCATCATCATTTCAGCCAACACCTAAGGAAAAATACAGAAAATTCCATCACTCAGCCATCAGAAAGACAGGAGTTGTTCAGGTAAATTAAAGCAAAATATAAGATTTTATAGGCGCCACAGTAGAGTCAAATAAGGCAGTACAAGCCAAATACCCTGTTTACTTCATTTATGCGTGATGTATACGCGTAAATTTAAAATTACTCAAATTTGATTCAATTTATACTTCTGTAAACAATATTATCACCGTTTCCTTCGGCTGAGGGTGCGCATGCGTCCTGTGGCCTACTAGAAGAAAAAAAACAAGAGGAATTCGCTGTTGAGAGAGAGAGAGAGAGACTTACAGTAAACCGCTATCTGTTGGCGACATTCACATCAGCCAGGGTTTGAACCAGCCTGAGGTTTGCACGTAATGCGATGAGCTCTTTATTCCCACGGCATCTCCACTTCTGCCACTCGCATGTCAAGACTACAGGCGTGTTTTTCCTCGTTTCTTCCCCACACAGAAGGAGGTCCACAAAAGCACCGTGAACCAGGCTGCAACATCAACCGCTGCAGATCGGAGAAGGTCTTCTGCGTGGATTAGGTCGCATCTCGCTGGTAAGTGGGGGCGATTTTAACCGCTTTAAGTCGAGCAGGGAGGAGCCCCCCTGCTCGGGGTGTTGGAGGAGTAGCGTGTAGAGACAGATGAAGCAAAGATGATCTTCTGATCACAACAAAAGAATGATGCCAGTCTAGTGTGTTGGGCACATCATTAATATATATATATGTATAATAAATAGACAGATGTTTTTCTGTTTATGACATTTATTTTTCTGCAGTTGTAGCTATCAGGTTGTGAAAGTTTTGAAGATGAACTTCCCTGGCATTCTTATATAAGCAATTTTGAGGCTTGCAATTTAAAACCGTTCTCTTGTTGCTTATTTTTGCCTAAACAAATAACTGTTTATAATACACCAATAATTCAGGAATTAACTTTCAGATGGAAATCTAGGACAATGAAGCTGAAATAGTAGTGGTAAAATAAAACAACTCTTATGTCCCTTAAGAAATACATTCTTACCTTCCTTTCTTAACAGGAGGAAGGATGCAAGTTGCTTTTAAATTGAGATCTATTGGAAGGACATCTAATTAGTTATGTAACTCAGACAGATGCTTCTCTACTGTATATTAGTCTTCCAGAAATGATCTCTTAAGTGATGAGATTTCCTGCCAGGCCTTGTGCCACTAATCTTCTGAGCCGTATCAGTTGGATTGTTTCTTAGACATGATACAACGCAGCATGTCAAAGTTACAAAGTTTAACACTCGTGAGTGAAAGCTTTGTGGAACAGGGGTTATTGACATCTGGTGTCCCAACAGAGCATACCAAAAGTCTGACTATAACAGAAACTCTGTGGAAAGTTGTTTTGGTTGTAGCTGTTTCCTGAGGTGTTTAGTACTAATAGTGGTCACGATACAAAAATGTAAAACTCGATAGCCATGCTCTTAAAATGACACAATTCTTGACACTGGGTTCTTTCTTATACAATTCTGAAAGATATAATAATAGTGTGACAGTATTTTGATTGTGTTGATTAGTGCCAGATCAATAAGTAGGATTTAGATCAAAGTAGGGGTTAGGAGCCCCTGAGAGGGGGGTTGCGATACACCAGACAGGAAATCACGATTTTTAGAATCATCATGATGCGACAGTTGAGGGTGTGGAGGGCCAAAAGGGACAAATTAAATAAATTACTTTAAAATTGAATAAATAAACGTGAATTTCCCGTGAAATAAATAACATAACCATGGCATTTCATTAAATAGTTAAATAATATATAAAAAAATAAATTAAAAATTAAATTAATTTAATTTAATTAATTTAAAAATACATATAATTATTTCAGTCTATATTTTATAAATAAAATAGAGTGTAAAGAGTATGGGGTTGTCAGTCTCTGGCACTGTTATTTTTGGGGTCACAGGCTGAAAAGTTTGGGAACCCCTAATTTAGATAAAACTAGATAACGCTCGAATTGTTAATATCCTTGAAGGAAGTATGTACTTTAGATTTAGTGGAACAAGTAATTGAAAAACTTTTTTCTTAAAATGTTGCTAAAAGTCTGGTGCATTAGGCACGCCGTTGATGCAGGGGTGAGATGCTCTACCCATATTCAGAGGCTTTAGTCCTCAACGCCGCCATCTCGAGTTCGAATCCCGGCCCAGGCGACCATTGCTGCATGCCTTCCCTCTCTCTTCAGCTCTTTTCTGTCCCCTTACTGTCATAAAAACTGTAAAAATAAAGACCAACAGTGCCACAAAAAGCATTAAAAAAGTCTTGTCCATGCAAAAATAATTAGCAACACCCCTGTTCAGATTTTGTGTTTCTTGTAATTTTACATATTTTTTTTGGTGATTAATTAGAGTCAGCAGGGTGGGTTCTGAATTTGTTTTGGTCGACTTCTCAGATGCACTCTGGACCTTTAAAAGAGAAATATAAATCACTTTTTTAATACACGAAATTCTGCACTTCTTAAGTGAACCTCGTTTGTAATTTTAAGAAGTGAAGCACCTATAACGTGATCTTTAATGTTGCTCGTCATAATTTCAGTCATAGCTGCTAATTTCTTTACTACTAAAAAAGCAGTAATGGCTAAGGCTGTTGTGACCAGTGGGGTTGACATACCGGCCCATGTCCTTGTGCATTGGCTGCTTGGACATCGCAGACAAGCACACGCTTGTTTTAATACTGTTTTTAGCTCAGGTGAACAACTGGGCTCCACTGAGATATTTAAGTTTTTTTTCTACAGTTTCTTAGAGGGGCAGTAATGCACTGGTTTATACTTTGTCTACTCAAAAGAGGAGAAAAAGAAAAGAACTGAAAAGAAAAAATGAAATGGTTTATTTCATTCAGAATAGCAACGCAGTTTTGTGTTCCCTGAGATAAATTTAATTACACAAGCGTTGTTGTTTTTCTGTCTTCTCATGGTTTCACTGCTGTTTTCTTCATCTTCTATATTCATTTTATGCTTTTTTTTCTGCCTGGTTTCTTTTTGAAAGCGTTGTTGGATTTTACCATTTTTTTGTCATGTTCTGTTTAATAACAAATAATCCTCAATGCTATTTGTTTCTTTAAAAAGAGAATGTTCCTGTTGATGTAGGCTTTTCTAAAACAAAGCCGTTCTTTCTCAGATGTTGGATTTATTGGGGCTTAGGGTTATGGCAACTTGCAGCAAATCAGCTGAAACACATGATCTGCCCTTTGCAAAAGTGACTCATTACTACCTGAATCAATTAGCGTGACTCAACAAATTTGGCCTTTAAATGTTCATCTTGGGGATATGTAATGCTTTACCGCTTGGCATTGCATTAAACAGCCACTGGTGTTGATGAGTTGCTCAGAGGGTTTTTATACATTGCTTCGAAACAAATGATTGCCATGTAATTAGGTAAATTTATGCATAATTACAAAGTATATAAAAATCTAAAAAATGTATATCATAATATAATAAATAAATAAATCACAAAGAAATTAGAGGTAAATTAATTAAGAAAATGAATAAGTGCCACAAATAATTATTTTAAACAAACACACCTGCTCACATTTTTTTTGCTGCTCATTGCACACATAAGATCTTTTGCATTGTTCTCCTAAAGCTTGCAAAACAAACACGACCTGCTGCTGATGCTCCCGTCATGACATAGCCTGTTGTTAAACAATACTTCATTCAATTTACCAGTGAAGCATTTTTCTGCATTTTGGTTTAGCAAAACTTAGTAGCCCCCTTGCCTTTTCAAAACAGCATTGCTCAGGATTATAAATATAATACCTCCTGCAACCAAATAATCTCTTACTCTGCTTTCTGCATGTTGGGAACCATTTGCAGAGCAACGCACAGGAAGCAGTAATGCCTCAGGTAAATTACAAGCAGATGTGTTACAGTTGTTGCAGATATTAGATAAGAAGGACAGTGAATCCTGAGGATAACAGTGATAAACCGCTGAAAAAAGGGTCAGCCGCTAACAAATTGGAGACGAGCAAATTTCTTCTTCTATAGACACAACAAACATTAGATTGGGTTTCAAAGCATTAACTGGAATTGCTGAGTCATTAAAAGTTATTATCCCGGATTCATTTATGTACACTCATACAGACACACCTTATAGCAGTTAATAAGTTTCTTACATTATCCTGCATCTGCTTGCCGGTGTCAATATTGAGTCACTGTAGAAAGGTGGGATGAATTGTTATTGTTTTGGAAATTTACACTTATGTAAAGCTAACAGTTCAGTCAGTCATTTTCTTTACCGCTTCTTCCATAGTGGGTCGTGGGCTAACAGTTCAGTTTGCGTAACTTAAAACTTCATGACATCATGTTCATAGTTTAACATTTGAAATTTCTGAGCCCGTGATAACAGAGTGAACAAGTTGTTTAATTTACTCGTAGTTAGTTCATGTAACTCATTAAGTTCCATTGTTTGGAACAGGGCAAAATTTCATGGTTTTTTGGTCAATACTGAATTCCAGATTTTTTTAAACATTTACACCTTGCGTTCAGAAAAATAATGGATCTGTTGCACTTGAAGAACGGTAAATTAACAAGAAGATACCTTCTTTTTGAATCTTCCCTTAAAATGACAAAGTAATTATTCAAATGAAGGATATCATATCTAAATAAAATGTGTATTTTATTGTGCTTCAAAAATCTCTGGAAAGCAAAATACTAAATTGAAACTTAATTACAACATATGTTACAATTAAAAAAATATATACTAATATAGTAAATATATAAATCAGAAAAAAATTAGAAGTAAATAAATAAGAAAATTAATATATGCCATGTCTAGTTATTCTAGACAAGCACATCTGCTCGTATTTCAGTTCAATGTCTGTGACTGAAAAATCCAATACATTTACTTAAAATTTTACCAAAATATGTCATTTCCAGTCACTTTTTTATTTGCTAGTAGATCACTCAAATTTAATTTAAAGTGGTTGAATGGATTTGTTGCTAAACCACTGAGTCACAAAACTGGTACGCCATTTGGTGTGTACCCACACAAATGGGGACAAACACAACCCATAAGTCTTATTAAAGTAACACTGCTCTAAAATTACACCTATAGAAAACACTGTTAAAAATGTAATGATCAACATGTTCTGTTTTTTAGCAGCAGTTTTTAAGAAAAGCTGTCAGATCATGCTATTCTTTTCGGTTTTAAATTAGTGTGTAAATACCGAGACATCCTGGTGTTTTTAACCTAAGATTCTCATACTAGGAGAAACATGCTGGCTTATATTTACACCCCAACATGGAAAACAGAGGCAGTGCCAACAGAGGCTGTGCCATGTGCCAAAACATGGAAATACAGCAAATCTTCGTGGTTTGCAAAACATGTTTTTAAATTCAGCTGTGATAAAGTTTAATCATAAAAAAAGACGTGTCATGTACTTTAAGAGAGGTAGTAATTATATATACACCACAGCACATGTAATTTTACTCAAATCAAAACAAAATGCATCAGACATGTTCTTTATTTATGTGTTTAGAGAGAAAAGCGATTTTTCAGTACTTGACCTGCAGGTCCCCATTCAGAGCCAGTCAATAGAAATTAAGATGGTTTATATCCCTTGAACCACTGATTTCAGATTTGAAGAAATAAAACAAACAAAATACAATAAAACCAATCAAACATGTTTAATTATATACTTAATGAAATGAGTAGTTTTGTCATTATCCACAGGTGCTTGGGTTTTGGTTTTCTATTGTGTTAGTGTTTTCTTCATTTGCTTGTTGTTTTTTTATGTTCTAATTGTTTTTGCCATATACACTTGTTGGTTTTGCCATATTATTTCATATCTTTGTGTTTAGTGTCTTTGTTTATTGCTGTGTTCTGTTTGTTGTACATTTAGATTTATTTCTTTTAGATCTCTGTAAGTCTTTACCCTTTGGTTAAGTAGTGTCTTAGTTCAGCCCCATTAGTCTGCCGCTCTCAGTTTTCTTGCTTTCCTTCTGCCTCAGGTGCTCCACATTGTCCCCTGATTAACTCACCTGCATTCAGTGTCATTCTCAACTCTTCCCTGAGTACATTAGCTTAGTTGTGGTCGTTCTTTGCTGGATATTCTAGTTACACTGCTTGATTCTCTGCCTGTTCTTCTTGTGCTACTCCTGTAAGTTTTTGTGGGTTTGGGCTAGCTTCAAACCCACAACATTTGACAAGTTCCTTTAAAACCTGATTCTCCTTTGGTATTTTAAAGTATTTACAATCTGCTGGATATTAGGAAGAAGAGTGATTTAAGTTTCAGACCTAAAACCAAGAATACCTTCTCTCTAGTTTATTCTGCCAACCCAATGTGTACATTGTTTATTTGTACCAATCATTTAATTCAATGTTTGCAACCTTAGACAACCAAAGGATTAAAAGCTGGTTTTAAAGTACATTTGCATGGATTGAAATACACGTTTTAAAATAAACGGTAATATTTCAGACTAAGCTATAAGAAGGAAAACATTATAGACAGGAAACATGAGGCGGGTGCGGATGTTACGCCTAAGGGCTCTGTTATCGGTAAACCACAGTACACAACAATACTCTTTTTAGTAGCCAGTATCTGCAGAATCCAAAGAGAGAAGCTTGAATGTTGTAGAAAATGTAGCAAGTTCTACAGTACATTCCACACACTATTTGCCTGCAAAGATGCCTTGTCTCATGCAGATGCTTTAGAAAATCACAATGGGTGAATTAAAGTGAGAAAAATGTTTTAACACAGTGCTCAAAATGTCAGAGGTGGTCAAAAGATTAAGTGTGTTTGACTGGATTAAAATCGAGGATTATAAATCCTCTAGGTATTTAGATTTTCTATTCTGAAAGAACACACGAGATTTTTACTATTCCATGTGTCTGTGGTTTAATGGTAGCAGCTGGCAGATGAGAAAGGATTTTAGAGAAGGTCTTTTACTGAAGGTCATAATTTATATCAATCCTTAGTTTTTTTTGCCAGAACGTCACCACCTATACAATCAATCTAATAAACTACACAACAGTCTGTCAGCATGGGATGCTCTGTAAAGTGACTGTTTGAGGGCCCCATTGCCTCTGTTCAGTAACCGTGATAGGACGGTCTCTCACAATAATTTCTATTCCTATATGCAAAACTACCAATACATGGCTATTCACCTAAACTGACAGACCTGGAAAGGAAACTATTCATCATAGAAGCAACCAAGAGGCCCATGGTAACTCTGGAAGAGCTACAGTGATCTACAGCTCAGGTTGGAGACTCTCTTGGCTAAATAACTATTAGGGGTACACTCCACAAATCTATCCTCAGTGGAAGAGTGACAAATTTGTTAAACTGTTTAAAGAAAGGCAAATGAATTTACCTCTGCAGTTTGCCACAAGCTATGTAGGTGGGACAGCAAACCTATAGAAAATGTGCTGTTGTCAGATTTGATGAAAAGTAAACTTTAGGGCCTATGTTTTACACACTATGTGTGGCAAGAAACTAACTCCCTGAACACAACATGCCTGGTGTGAAAAAAAGAGGTGGGAGCATGGTGCTGTAGGAATGAGTTTCTTTTGCAGGACAGGGAATCTTGCAGAGTTAACTGGAAGATTAGTGGAGCTATACCTAGGGCAATCCTGTCAGAAAACCAGTTTGTGGTGCCAAAAAAGTTGAGACTCGGATGAAGGTTCAACTTCCATTTGGACAGCAAAGTAGTGGTTTTGATCAGTAGTGTCCAAAGTCCGTACTCAAGGGCCAGTGTTCTGCCAGGTTTTAGATGTTATCCTGATTCAACACATCTGAATCAAATGTCCTCTGAAAAACTAATTAGCATGCTGAGGAGGTAATTCAGACATCTTAATCAGTTGTGTGAGAGCAAGGACAAATCTAAGACCTGTGTGGTACTGGTGCTGGGGGACAGGTGCTGGATACTCCTGACTCAGATCAAAGCAAATCTATGTGTTGAAATGGCCTAGATCTAAACGTAATCAGTAACTGTCAATACTTGAAATGTGATGTTTTAATAATATAATTTGAGTGAGCTTGAGCAATTTTACAAAAAGGAGGCAAAATGTCACATTCTAAATATGTTAAGCTGTAAGGACTTGCAGCTGTAATAGCAGCACCAGCTACTTCCTCAAACTGGTAGATGGACTGAACACACAAGTTTGCATTGGTAAAACATATTTAATACCATCTATCATTCTTCTACCACAAAAAGTCATGATTTATTATATTAAATTGTGTGTGCTTGTTACATGACAATGTTTAGTTCAAGCAGGATTAATAATTTTCATTTTTAATCACCACATTGTCCTTTTCTTAAGTGGTCTGTCTACATTGCTGTCTTGACCAATGCTTACATATACAGAAAGGAAGTATGTCTTTGCTGAAGACAAAGTGTTTAAGTATTTCTTTGACTAAATATTTCTCTCTGCTGGTGCCAGACCTCTCCAGTGCCAGTCCGCCATCTAGAGTGCCTTGCGGTGCTGTATGCCCCTCCTTGTCCCAATCTGGCTTCCCTACAACTCTCTATCCTTGAACACGGTATCATAAGCACTCAGCTGTTGTGTTTCTATGTGTCTGTTGTTACTTTCTGGGTTGATTGGTGCTTTACGCCCAGGATAGTAAGATCATTAAAAATGGATTATTACTTGAGAGAGGACTTTTAAAAAGAGGTGTTAATAACACTACATGGCTTTATTCAGAGACTTTTATTATTTCAAAGAAGGTAATTGTATTAAGGGATTACTTGTTGGATCACAAATTGGGGAATTGGGTCCCGTGAGCCACTGGCCCCTACCCTCTATTCAGCTTAATGATTGGGTGGTTGTTGTTGTTTCTTGAGGATCCAAACGGGTCGCTACCGAAGCCATGTGATTTGTTTTGTACACAACTCGGGCTTCTGAGAATGTTCGGTCGTATCTTTCCAACAGTCACTGAAGTTTAAACAATATTTATAAACGTAAGAGACTTATAAGCTGTCCACAGAGCATTACTTAAAATCCAAAACATACCTTTTTAAATGAATATAATAAAACACAAAATCAGAAATTATAGAATTTCACAAGAAATATCTCTAAAGATTTTTGATGAATTACTTTGCCGAGACTGTTTCAGATGTATTTGTTTTTTTTGCAGGAAGGACCTTAAACCTATCACATCCAATCTTCAAGGAAACTGTCTTATGAGATGAAAACAGGGAAACAGTAAGTTTTTGTTTTTTTTAATATATTTAAATTTTGGTAAAATAGCAGCACATTTGTGGTGTTGGAACAAACAAATCTTCCAATTGTTCCTTTTTTACACAGGGAAATATCTTACAGAACTTGGAAGCATTTTACTGATCTGTTACCAGTATATATTGATGATTGTTGTATATTAATATACTTATAAGATTTGTAAATGAGTGATTCTGCATTATTGCTGAATTCCTGCTCAGAAAGTTGGTATGAATCATCAAATGCTATGGCATTTTGCCTCAGACTACGAATGAATACTATGATACAGTCCTGGCCCTGTCCATGTCCTGTGTTGACAAAGATAAAACACATAGTTGCCCATTTTATCCACATTTGAAGGTGTTCAACCCATTTTCTAAGCAATACTATATACATATAGGAAGGCTGTTGAAAGTCCTTAGTGTGAAATCTGCATCGTGCTTCTGTGGTTGTTTGAACTTGTCACATGGTCTCTATTTTGCTGTCCCTATGGGTAGAATTTGCGTGGTTTGGTGCACGATTTACACCAGTATTGCATTACTCCTATTACAACATAGGAAGCGCAGTAACACGTATCCCAAAATAGACAAATGATTTTCAACAATGGACCAGTTGTAAACCACCCTTTTTTTAAGGTACTCTGGCATCTGCAAAATGTTCAGTCTGAAAATAAATCTTGATAAGATCCATGTTGCACATGACATAATCAGTTGCGTTAAATATTCTTTGAGCTGATAGGCAGAAAACACATGAGTTCTCAGTAGAAAAGCCGAGACAAACTGATGTAGCGTATCACTCAGTGCAAGGTCCAGTTTGTCCTTCAGTCCTACTTGACTATCTAAAAGCAATAGTTATTTTTTTAAGGCATGGTCGTGTGGAATAGCAATAAGAAGTCAATGTCTTACTGCAGCAAACACTTGCCGCAAGTTTGGAGAATTACGAAGTTAAGCTAATTACTGCTCAGAACAGGATCAGTATAATTGAGTATTTCTGTCGTTTAAAACAGCTCTAGCTCCAAACCTTCCTCAGTTTTTGAAATGCTATAGTTTTAATGATTTTTGCACCTTGCCAGTTTTACCTGAGATATTTTTAACCAACATTTTAACACCCTGGCTCGCCGAATGTATGCATGGTCACACGGTGGCAGTGTCAGCAATACTTTAAAGCTGCTTTATTCCTTTTAGATCTGTTAGGATCAGACCATGAGTCTGGTACGTACATCAACGTCCTGTTGGTCGGCAAAGGATTGGTAAAACTGTCTATTCAGAGATATACAGTGTCCTTGTAGACATGCACAGTCCAAGGTGTCACTAAAATCTGGGCTGCATGTGGTCTTCTACAAAGACTCCCAATGGACACTGGTGGTTACGCAGGCTTTGGGGTCAACCAGAGAGTCGAGCATACTGGGTTTTATGGATCGGGTCTTAAATTTTTACACATGGAATCTATAGCAACCTTCAGTTCAATGGTAAATAATTGGCAAGGCCTACAATCTAAAATGGCTAACTTTCTGGAAAGCTTAATCTAAAAGCTGCTACTCTTAGATGATATTGTGCACATATGGTAATAAATTTTCAATTTTGTAGAACCCAGGGATAGAGAGATTTTATGACTATATGACATGCAATATATTTTTTCTCATGTTTTTTTTGTATTCTGAACTTAAATTTTATGGTTTCACCATAGTTGATGGTAAAACCTACATCGTTGAGCACATAGTGCCAATCTCTCAGGCAGCATCTGTCTTTGCTTATTTACCTTTTCCTCTTCTTGCTTTTCTACCTCGTCTCAATGTTTAAAACGTCCAACTCATCTGTGTAGGTCTGTATGTAGGCCTGTGAGAGCATTTAATGACCAGTAAGAGATGGTTGAACTAATTGTTTTTTAGAGAGCACAGTATTACTGTAAAATAAGTCTTGTCATTTGTCTGCCTCAGAGTAAGATCGTGCACTGTGGAGACATGATTGGACTAAGGAGGATGTGAAGATGTCCCAGAACACTTCTAAAAGTAAGAATTTCTTATAAAACCCTTTGCTTGGGAGTACATCTGATTCAGACGTCTGACTTGAGAGGAAGTTAATCTTCACCATTTGACTAATCTAGATCTTACTGCATTTGAACTTGGTCAGCAATGTCCTCTTATGGTAAAATGGCATACCTTTCTGTGTTCTATATTTTTGCTTAAGTCTGTATACCCAAATTCTAACAATAAATAAATATTAATAGCATCTTTATAACTGTTAACATTAATCTTGGATTATGTAAAAATTGTAGGAAAAAAGTTGGATGGACGGCAGGCAGACAAGAGAGGAAAGATGTGTGCTTTTGAAACCATAACTTGTTAAAACCTTGATACGAGTAAACAGTCCATGCCGACACTGCACACACTGTGGATCAGACTGTGTACAGTCTTAGTCAAAATCTTTAGCTGCCAGTCTTTCCGTTGGGTTGAAGGCGTTACTGACAGAGAAGCTGGAACCCAATTCCTCCAGCAACAAGTTCATTAAATTCAAATGACAGCACTGTCCATTAGCTCTTCACTTTAATTTTTTATTGTTTATTTTGTTGATCTTTGGCCAGAATTCAAACATTACTGAATAGTTTGTGCTTTGAACTCTCTTGGACACTCTCCTGTCAACCTGAAAATGTTTCAAAAAGACTACAAGTCCAATAACCTATATATCAGTTTTTTTTCACCTCTTATAATTAACCCAAACCATACACATGCTCAAAAGAGCTGGCAAAAGTTTTTCTCTTATCATTTTTGTCTTTGTCTTTCACTTTAAAGAAAATTGGCAGTGAAATGTTGAGAGAATAAATATTAGGTACACATTCTAGTCTTTTATTTTGTAATTGTTTACTGTTTATTTTTTCTTATTACTCCAGCATGGTGCCTTAGGCTTCTTCCAGTTCTCTTCTTCGTCTCCTTTGTCACGTACTACTGCTCCTATGCCGCACATTGGAGGTAATTCAACACACATTGAGGTCATATGGTCTGGATGGTGCCCATTTCTGGAAAAAACTTTCATCTCATGAGAACTGTGCAGTGCTGAGTCATTTCAGGTTAAGAAAGTTGTCCACAGCTTAATCATCCAGTGGCTTTTTGCCAAAGGAAACTGTCATATATGTCCACTCCACTGCATTGTTCAGTGGTCTGGAAACGGTTACCGTCACAGTTTTTCCAAGGGATTTGGGCAGCAGTTTGTTTTTTTTTATATCAGTGGTGGCATATGTCTTTTTTTTTTTTTTTTTTTTTTTCAGCTATGGCGGTCCCAGTAAGCCTCTGAACAGTAGCAAGTCGCTGTGTGGAGGCTGGCTAACTCAGAAGAAATGGGAGAGCCTTAACTTTAAGTGAGTAATGGCGTGTCTGTTTTCTTTTGTGGCATATTAAGGAGAATGGTATGTGGGTGTTTTTATGTGAATTCAGGCTGCCTGGTTCTTTGAATCTGGAGTTTTATTAAGGCAGAGGAGAAAACATTAATAGGAAAATGAGTTTCCATCTCAGCAGTGTTTATATTAACTTTTATTTTCTCAAGTCAAATGTATTCATGAAGTAATTTTCAAGAGTGAATTAAAAGTAAAGTGTTTTTTCCATAAATTTGCTCTTTATAAATTCTTTGGAAGTACAAAGACATGGTTTAATACGTAACCATTGCCTGATTTCCTTCTCATTCATCCCTTTTTTTTTTTTTTTTTTTTTGTGGGCTTCACAAAACTGCCATCTGTGGTTGTCCATGCTCACTGCTTATTTATTTGGCCCAGTGGAAGCAGTTTAATTGATAATACCTGTAAAGGCCCACAATTACTTTGAGATTAACGGCCCTCTGTTTTTGGGTTTTTACACTCATGCGAAGGTTTTCCTGGCAATCACCATGACATTTCACTAATTAAACCCTCCTACAGAGGTTTGTCCGGATCTCCCACTGAAAGCAGGTCCCATATGAAGGCAACAAATGTCTGAGACTCACTGTCAAAGACAGGAGGTCATAAACACTGTAGTCTGATGGAAGTGAGTATAGAGAAAAAAAAAATCATGTATTATAGTCTGCCACATCTTTTACTTCACATTCTGTGAATGTTTTTCTTTTTCCTTCTCATTAGGAGAGAATGCCAACGAAGCGTTTTTAATGAAATTACTGATGTGTGACATCATGCATCAGGATCTTCTCATAATGCATTTGGTTAACATGCATTATGGTTACCAGAACATTTGTGCAGGTTCAAGCGGATGATTTTAGGTTGGTTTTTATGTGCTGGAATGAGCTCCGTTCTTTGGTACTAGTTTTAACCCAAATGAAAATGTTGTGTATTTTGCAACTCTCTGGTATTGAAGATTAACCATCTGCACTTTCACAAGAGACCATAAAGTCTGTTTTCTCAGATGAATAACATCCATGTTCCTGTTCTAAGGAGAGGCTGCAGAATGTATCAAATTGCCTTGTTAACTGGTCATGAGTTTGCTAGGATAATTTCCAGACTACGAACTCTGGAAAAGGCAAGTTTATTTATATAGCACATTTCAGTAGTGAGACAATTCAAAGTGCTGTACATGGGGAAAAAAGACATAATAGGAAATGTACATTGCAGTGGCATAAAGGTAATTAAATAATTAAAGAGAATAAAAAATGAATAGTTAATAAGATAATAAAAAAATAATAATAATGATAAAATGATTAAGAAAATGAAAGGAAAGTTGGACTGAAAATTCAACTAATATTTAGATGGTATAGTCAAAGGCCATTCTAAACAAATAAGATTCTTGATTTAAAGCAATTTAGGATTTCAGCGCTGTTACAGTTTTCTGGGAGTTTATTCCAGATTAGTGGAGCATAGGAACTAAAAGCTGCTTCTCCATGTTTGGTTCTGGGTATGCAGAGTAGATTTGAGCCAGAGAACCTGGGAGGTCTAGGTGGTGGATACACTGACAACATGTCTAATGTATTTTGGTGCGAAGCCATTCAGTGATTTATAGACTAACAGAAGTATTTTAAAGTCTATTCTCTGAGCTACAGGGAGCTAGTGTAAGTACTTCAGAACTGGGGTGATGTTCTCCTCTTTCTTCGTTTTAGTGAGGACGCGGGCAGCAGAGTTCTGGATCAACTGCAGCTGTCTGACTTTTTAGGCAGACCTGTGAAGACACCGTTCCAATGATCAGAAGTACATTAATGAACCATCTTGGATGCTGTAGCACAAATTATAGCTTGTTAAAAACTCCAAAGGTTTACCTCATTCTTGGCAGACCTGGAGCTGGCATCAACAAACGGGATTTTATTGTCTTAACACAAATGTTACTTGACATTAGTAGAAAACTGCAAAAAATGAACAGTGGTGTTTTGTCTCTGCTAATATAGCGCTGTGTCCCTCGGCTAAGAACATTTTGAGTTTTTTGAAATGGCGAAAGTCGGCTAAAACAAAGGGTTCATCTGACTAGCTGGTACCCTTTGTACAAATTCATAGCAATACAATGTCTTTATTATCGTTGCAGAACTTCACTTCCAAAACCCTAACCATCTCTTTAAGCGTTCCTTATGTACTGCAATTTAAATTATTTAAATACTGAAGTCCTACATAGAGTGGTTTCAGGTTATAATTCCTGCTCTTGTACTTCTCGTGCAGCATCAGCAGACGGACACAGCTTTTTCTGAGCCTGAAGGACTTCTTCTGGCGGGAGCATCAGTCCAAGCTGTCATTACCTTACGGCATTAAAGGCAGTGGTATGTTGACTTTGCACTGCTTCGCTTTCCTCTGGTCTCTCTGCTCAGGTCCTCAGCACCTCTCGCATCTTCATCATGAAGATGGCCTCTTTTACTCTTTTGTTATTATGGCTCACTATAGGTGTATGACGTCTGCCAGGTGAAGAGTTTCTTTATAAACACTCTGGTGAAACTAAAACTGGTGAAGGTAATATATGTTAGGACTATTTACGTCGTAGGTTTCCTTTTTTTGGATGTTCAATTTTTTTCCAAAGTCATCTGATTTCTAGGTTCTATAGTGGCATACACACAAATGATCTTGGTCCACAGTTCTTCAGCTTTTGAATTCAATTTTTTCAATTCTATTCAGTTTTATTTATATAGCGCCAATTCACAACACATGTTGTCTCAAGGCACTTCACAAAAGTCAGGTACATACATTCCAATTAGTCCTAATCATTGAACAGTACAGCCAGATTCTGTTATTTATTCAAATTGGATAAAAAGTTTTTCTATCTAAGGAAACCAAGCAGATTGCATCCAGTCAGTGACTTGCAGCATTCACTCCTCCCAGATGAGCATGTAGAGACAGTGGACAGTCACTGGCGTTGACTTTGCAGCAATCCCTCATACTGAGCATGCATGTAGCAACAGTGGAGAGGAAAAACTCCCTTTTAACAGGAAGAAACCTCCAGCAGAACCAGGCTCAGTATGAGCGCCCATCTGCCACGACCGACTGGGGGTTAGAGAGAACAGAGCAGAGACACAAAGAGAACAAAGAAGCACTGATCCAGGAGTACTTTCTATGGGAAGGAAAAGGTAAATGTTAATGGATGTAGCTCCTTTAGTCGTTTCACCTAGAAAGAAAGAACAGATAAACTCTGAGCCAGTTTTCAAGGTTAGAGTCTGAAAGAGAGCACATAGTTAGTCACAGCAAAAGCTCAGTCAATCGGCATATCTAGGAGAGAGAAAGAGAGGAGAGAGAAAGACTTTTGATGACCATTAGGTTTTTTAACTTGGATTGACTTTTCACTCATCGGTCGAGCACATGACAGATGTTTTGCCTAAAAATCACTCGTGCATCAAAAAATAAAAGCTATAAGATGAAAACCTAAATTGTTGCTATAATGCATCTCTCAGGCTCTTTGTCCGGTATTTACTGGATTTCTTCCTCTGCTGTAGATGTGTGGATAGCAGAAATCTAAAAAAAATGTCTTCAGGAAGGTTTGAAAACACTTGATCAACTGACACTGTAAGAGATTACATGAAAGTTTTCTACATGTGGAAAGAGATTGGTTGGGAGTACTGCCTGGCTGCTGGTCCAGTATCAGCCCTGGAATGTGGTCTCTCCTGTTTCGTCTTTTGTTGTTTTGCCCTGAAAATTCATAAAAGTACCTTCTTTCCCCCTCCCCTCTTCTTCCCCTGCATTCCTCGTTTTTTCTTTTCAACAACAGCCAAAAAACAATCTGACTATGGTCAAAGTAATGTAATTTTACATAATTTTAAAACAGTGCTTGCATGCATAAAATGCAGTGAGGTAATTTGATTTGAATTATGATTGGTTTGGTCAGATTTGGGCATAATTTGGTGCACATGCAGGCCAGCGCTGGGTATGTAAATGATTGGTTTTTCAAGGAGCTGGTAGGTCTAGAAAAGGGACTATAGGGCAGCAACATCATTAGTGGAGCTGTTGTTGGAGCATCCGACACATTTGCCTATATGTGAATGATGCTGGAGAAATGGAGGCTCAGTGCATGAATTGGGCAGCGTTAGCAAGACGATGTTTAACAAGAGTTTCATTGCGGGCTTGGATGGTTTTTAGATGTGGAAACCAATGTCTGCATGAGGGCAACCATGTAGGTTGTGAAAGTTTCAGTTTCATAGGACGAAGTGTGCTACGGGCAGCTTGTATTTTTAAACCCATGTTTCTGAAACTGACATCTGACTCATAGATATGATAGAAACATGATATGAAGTGTGATATTTGTATAAATGTGCAATTCAAATTTACATGTCTTCTGCTTTTCAAATTGGACCATTCCTTCAGGGTGCTTAGTTGATGCTTAAATTTTTAATTGCTTGAATTCTTCCGGTAGGACTTTTTTTTTTCTTCTTTTTTTTATCCATTACAATTTTAAGCTCTATTTCAGCAGACTGTGGGATTCTGTTTACCTTCACTAAAATAGCAGTCAGGCTAAACAACAACATGAAGACCAGGGAAAACACCAGGTAGGTCACTAATAAATCTATGGAGAGGTTTGAAGCAGGGTTGGGTTGTAAAACGATATTCCAAGCTTTGAACTTCTCACAGAGCTCTGTTCAATATATAATCCAAAAATTAAAAAGGAATGACAAACATGCATACTTCTCAAGCCATGATCTTGAATTGACTCTAGGCAAAAAGAATATTATTTAGAGAAGCAGCCACAGTAACTCTGGAAGAGCTGCCGAGATCCTCAGCTGAGGTAGGAGGATATTTTAACAGAACTACTGTTTGTGTACCCCACAAATCTGAGGAAGAGGATGAATAAAGCCATTATGAAAGAAACCACAAACTGTGTAGGGGACACAGGTGACATGTAGAAGAAGGTGCTCTGGTCAGATGAGACCAAAATAAACTGCTTTGGCCTAAAAACACTGCACATCACCCTCAACACACCATCCACGTTGTGAAACATAGTTTTGCATCATGTTGCAGATATGCTTTTCTCTAGTAGAAACAGGAAAACGGGTCGCAGAAGATGTAAGGATTTATCAAAATGCAGGGTAAACCTGTTGGCGTCTACAAAAGACTTGCGTTTCCCTTTCAGCAAGACAACATCTTTTTATGTAGAGTCAGAGCTACAGTGGAATGGTTGAGATCCGTGGTCTCCGCGCCTCTTATCACATGGGCCAACATCATCAGGTCAAAATTACTCCCAGCCCAAAAAATTAATAAAAGAAAAACTAAAATTCCAAAATGACATTTTTTTTCAGTTTTACCTGGTCAACAGTAAAATTACCATGCAAAAATGTTATATTGGTCAGATGTATTTCTAGAAAAGGTATGTGTAATTTATTGTCAAAACGTTTAAAAGGATTTTGCATGTTTGCCTTATTAAGAGAGGCATCCAGTTTGCAAATCTTTTGGCATTTTTTTTAGGTTAGATTACTAGAAAATATTTTTACATGTCCAATTATCACACTCTGCAGTGTGTTTTAACTAAGTGAGACTTTACAGGGGCGTATCTGATCAATATTTATTGAAGTCCATAACTATCAAACAATGTATGTGCTAATTACTTAAGAAGTTATAAGTATGAGAAGAAATCATGAATGTTGAATTAAAAAACCCAAATCCCCTAAGCAACTCTTTAATGTTTTGAAACTTTTTAATAGTGGAACTTTTCTTTCTTTTTTCCCAGAGCTGCTGTTACTCCAAGTTCTTGCTGTTACTTCCAACTACCATGTCCCTGCTAACATTGAAAAGTAAGTAACAGCATGCCAAACGAATTCTTATAGTTGCTCCCATAATTTAAATATTAAAATGTATGTATCATATTTTGATAATCAAATCCCATAATGTATATGCTTGTCACATTCTAAAATAGTCTAGTTCTTAAAGATCCAGACATGTTTTTGGCTATAAAACCAAGAGACCACCAACTATTTGGTAATGTTTTAGTGTATGGTAGATGTATTTCTTAGAGAGGCAATTTTTCAGACTATTTAAAACACAAAAAAGCTGACAGAAGTCTATTTTAAACTGGATGTGTAAATGTGATGTTTATCTCCTCAGCCTTGAGTGCAGAACCTGTGCAGTCATAGGCAATGGATTTGTCATTAAAAACAGCTCCTTGGGAAGCGTCATCAATAAATACGACATTGTTATTAGGTAAGCAAGGAACACTTTTTTTTTTCTTTTTACTATAGAAACCTCAAGCCCAAGACACATAAAACTTTGCATTTAAAGCAAAGGAGTGTGCTGTGTTGGGCCATAAAAAGGTTGCAGTTTTGCCATTAGGTCAGACATGCCTTGACCTCAGTTTTGTCATTCTAGCTTCCAAGACCCTATGCATTTTTGCTCCTTTAGCAAATATTACATGAGAATCTACTGAACTGCTCATCAGGAATAGTGTGTTTAGATTTAACAAGCCTGGCCACGTTTAAAATGCTGAACTGAAATAAATGGAGGAAATGTTACAATCTGTTCATCATTTACACTTGTGGCAAAAGTTCTGCATTTCTGATAGCTTGCATATGGGGTGTAGGGTTAATGACGGCATTCCCAGGAAGAGAAGTTTTGAAACTGTGACCTTAACAGAGACTTGAACATATTGCAACACAGTTTAGACTTTAAAATTTTTGAATTTTTTTTTCAGATCACTAAAGATAAGTTGAGCTAGTAGAGTAATGTTAGACTATATTCAAACATGCCACTGATGTCAACAGCTTTTCCTCTGAGAATCAGGAGGGTTAAATCCAAGATAAAAACAAAGGATTTATTTAACTCAAAAACACAGGTACTTTGCAAATCCAACTTTACATTGGAATGAACACATGCATTCTGAGGTTTTATAGCTCCCTTTTTAAACAAGCAGGTTTTGGCCTGTCCACAAGGCATTTTTCTTCCCTCACCAGCACCTCTTACTCCTCCCTCACATCTCTCCTTTTCTTCTAAGAAGCTAATAGTTTCCCGGCCAAGTAGACTAAGGTTCTTGACACGCAGAATCCAGTGCATGCCGGAGAGTTTGACGTCATCAGGCTGGTTCTGTGTAGAAACGCAGCTGGACATTTCTTTTTTTTTAAAACCTGTTGAGATTTAAGCTTCCAAAGTGCAGACTAATCATTTAGCCAAACCATGTCTCAGCCTGTGGCACAGGGTTCACTGATTCGTAGGGAATTGAGCAATGCTTGGATTTAAAAGGGTTTTGTGGCAAGATTGTCTTCAAACTAATAAAATGAATGTTTTTTTTTTTTTTTTTTTTTAAGAAAATGCCAGCGCCAAAGGCTCTGGAAAAAGGGTAGTTAAATGAAGCAGTCCCATTAGAAGCAAATAAAGATGGAAAAAAAGATTTTAGGGCCCTGTAGCTATTAATCAAAAATGGCTGTTTTTGCTTTTAAGACAATTTTTGGCAAAGGACATACCAGTGAAAGACTTTGCTAACCAATGCGCTTGTCCTTAGGAATTGCATTGAGGTTTTGTTTTCCTGGTGACAGTTGTTACTAAAAAACCTGTAAAGATGGGCGAATTGATCTTTGCTTCTGTCCATATATCCATCCTTTTTTCGTTTGAGTTTAGGTGGCAGAGGTAACGGGTCTAGGATTAAAAGCCAAACTATCCTCTCTAACAATACTCTCAAGCTCCTCCTAAGGTTCTAGGATTTATACAAAGGGACTCCAGTTAGTTTCTAGATCTGCTCTACAGTCTTCTGTCTACTTAAAGGTTTTTGTGAAAAATTGCAAACAGGCATCCAGTGCGTAGATATCCCAATCAAATACCCATACCAACTCAAGTGACTCGTTTTGAAAAGAAGCAGTGGTTCTACCAGCCTGTAGAGGAAGCTAATTTAAGCTTCTTTGCTCACTGAAAAAAATCAAGGTTTTAGATCTTCACCTGTTTAGATTCCACTTTTTCTTCCGTTTGACAGATCGAAGCACTGCCCTCAATACTGAGAGCAAACCCTTAATCTATTCGTCTCTCATTCCTACCTGCCATTCCTTGTGAGCAAGACACCAGAATGCCCAAACTTCTTCCCTTGAGGCACAGATGGGCTCCCAACTTAAAGGGACCATTCTGCTTTTTTCACATTGAGAACTATGGCATCAGACTTTGACTCTTATTCTGACCATTTTTACTGTGAACTGCTCCTGTGTGGGTGTGTGTGTGTGTGTGTGTGTGTGTGAAGGTCATGGCTTAAAATGTCAACTGATTCTCATTATCAACAACATCATATTGGACCCTGGGGTTCCCAGACCACATGATCACATGGAAAAAAATAAGTAAAAAAGAGAAGGATTCACTCTCCTACTGTTAAAAATTAGCTTGCCAATCAAAAAGAACTGATCTTTGAGAGTGGATGTTTTAAAGAGAGAGATAAAAAACCATTTCAAGAAGACTGTGACATCAAAGGGAGGAGAACGACAGTTTGCAGTTGGCTGATGCTTGTCTCTGGAAGCCAATAGACATACAGTAAAGTTGCATATGGCCTGAGCTGGTTACGAGTCCAGTCTCTTATAAGGCAACAATGACAAATGTGCACATATGCTCGCATGTAACAGCAATTTAGACCAGCAAATAACCTAACATGTTGGGAGAAATCTGGAGTACGAGAGTAAGAGAACCCACACATGCCCAGGGAAAACATGCAAACTCCATGAAGAAAGCCTTGAGCAAAAAATTTGACACACTCTTACTGTGAAGAAACATTGCTAACTGTCACTGTGCAGCAATATGAAATAAAAAGGGTTGTTTACCAAATAAAGCATCAAAATATATATTTCAATAGTCTCCAAAATAAGACGGACATGTAAACTTGGAGTTCTAAAGTAAGTATAAATACTAAGTAGCAGTATGTTGTGTGTAGTGTTTTTGCTTGCAATTTTCTGTTGAAGTTAAAGCGCTGCATGATTAGTTCTTAAACAGAAGTGATGGTGGCTAAAGGTCTTTGCATTTCATCAAAACTAAAAATAATAAGGATGTGTATTGAGCCAGAAAACAGAACAAAGCTGAAAAAATAGAACTGTTAAATGAAATCATGCATTAGACAAAAAACATTTATGATTTAAAGTTTTTGATCCAAATACAGATTTTTTTTATTTTTTTCCATGCTTTAGGTTGAATGATGCTCCAGTAAGAGGCTATGAGGAGGATGTGGGTAACAAGACCACCATGAGGTTCTTCTACCCGGAGTCCGCCTCCTATAACCCTGCGCTGCAGAACGAGCCGGACACACTCATGGTCCTGGTGCCTTTCAAACAGCAGGACCTACGCTGGCTCAAAGAGATAATCTATAATGAGAAGAGGGTAAGGGATGTGTGTGAGCATACACACACTCCCACACTAGCATTTGAGCTCTATCTCAAACAAACACATTCTGTTTAGGTTTCTGTTCCAGCTCTTACGGTCATCCATATCTGGAACAAGTGCTCAATAGGGTAAACACTGCCATTGAAGTGTTCTTTCCATCTCAGCCATCATTCCCTCTGTTGCTCTCGGCATCTCCGGCCTCCTACCGCTAATAGTTGCAGGGTCATTACCCACTAATTTGCACATCGATTAAGTGGCCTGCAGACACGGTGGAGTCTGAGGTTCAGTTGCATCGTATACAAGTTTGCATGAATTAACTGCATCTTCCAAGCCAGGAGATTACTTTTGTCTTTCTATTGCTTAATGTCCTTTTTTTATGTTTGCCTTGAAGGTCAGGAAAGGCTTCTGGAAACCTCCACCCCAAATCTGGTTGGGTGATGTAGGTAAAGTCCGAGTACTGGACCCCCATTTTCTGCACCAGACGGCACATAAACTTCTCCGGATTCCTCCCCAAAAGGGGAAACAGGTGACAGGTTACTTTTATCTAAATGTTTAAAGAATACTGCTATTATGGAAATGATGAGCTTGGAAGGAAAACCTTTAGTTCAAAGACAATTCAAGTTGGATTTATTTTACCCTTGCATACCGTTTTGGTTTCATCATTTGACATCACTAAAATACCCTAAATGTCATTCTGTGGGCTTGAATTTCGATTACTTTTCCTAAAGTGACCCAAAACACACAAAAAAGAAAATATTTAAAAATGTTTCACTTCTGTATAGGCGTTGTAGTTTTCTATACCCCGAGGCTCTTGCTGTTTAAGTAAGACCAGTATCAGCATTCAAGTGGATTTAGGATTCAGCGTTGTATGCAAATGTTGGTTTAACATGTGCAACATTTGCATACATGTTGCATGCAAATGTTGGCTATTGAAAAGCTGTGTTTCACCAGTTAAACAACTTCCTAACAATGACCAACCGCTTCGATGTCTTCCAGTCAGGCTTCCGTGCTCACCACAGTACAGAGACTACCCTTGTCAATGTGTTCAATGACATCCGTATAAATGCAGACTGTGGAAGAACCACAGTGCTGGTATTATTGGACCTTAGTGCAGCATTCGACACTGTTGATCACTCCATTTTATTAGAGTGCCTGGAAAACTAGGTCGGCCTTTCTGGTGCCGCACTCATCTGGTTTAAATCTTACTTGAAGAACAGGGACTTTTTTGTGTCAATAGGTAACCTTACATCAGAGACCACAAAAATCACATGTGCTGTTCCCCAAGGGTCCATCTTAGGGCCCCTTCTATTCAATATCTACATGCTCCCCCTAACTCAGATTTTAATAAACAACAACGTACGCTATCATAACTATGCAGACGACACACAGCTATACGTTACGATGTCACCAGGTGACTATGAACCCATTCAAGCGCTGGGTAAATGCTTAGAAGAAATCAATGCTTGGATGTGCCAACATTTTCTTCAGCTCAATCAAAACAAAACTGAAGTAATAATCTTTGAAACAAAGGAAGAGCGTTTAAAAATTAGCATACAGCTTCAGTTAATACAGCTAGAAACCACCAGTCAGGCTCGAAACCTGGTTGTAGTGATGGACTCAGACCTGAACCTCCAGAGGCACATAAAGACAGTAACAAGGTCAGCCTTCTATCACCTAAAGAACATCTCCAGGATTAAAGGACCCTGTAGCTCCCTGTAGCTCAGAGACTTTAAAATACTTCTGTTAGTCTATAAATCACTGAATGGCTTAGCATCAAAATACATTACAGACTTGTTGTCAGTGTATCAACCACCCAGACCTCTCAGGTCTTCTGGCTCAAATCTATTCTGCATACCCAGAACCAGAACCAAACATGGAGAAGCAGCTTTTAGTTCTTATGCTCCACTAATCTGGAATAAACTCCCAGAAAACTGTAAAAGCGCCGAAACCCTAAGTTACTTTAAATCAAGATTAAAAACTTATTTGTTTAGAGTGGCCTTTGACTGTGCCATCTAAACATTATCAGTTACGTTTTCAGTCCAATTTTCCTTTCATTTTCTTATCCATCATTCTATTCTATTCTCTTTATTTTATTTGTATTTTTATTTTTTTTAAATTACCTGTTTGATTTTCTGTATCATTGTCTGTATCTGTTTATTTTCTTTGTGATTGTATTGTAATTGTATGTACAGCACTTTGAGTGTCTCGTTACTGAAAAGCGCTATATAAATAAACTTACCTTACCTTAAGGGAATCTTCCTTTGCTCGGGTTACTGCAGAGACGAGTGTGGAATTTATGTTTTGTGTTGATGTCATTATTATTCATTGCAGATGGTTTCCAAATGTAAATCAAAGTTTTAATCAGTATGGTGTCACAGCTCATGATGGTTTGATAACTCTATTCAAAAAGTAGTGTAAAACGTTCCCTCCTCTCAGACACATTGATCAACGATTCACTTATTTAAATTAGATTTCTCCATATAAATTTGTAGCTTAGCACTAGTTCTGCTGGAAACTGACCTGGACCATCCAAGGAACACCATGTGAGGGTTGTGTTGTGGCCTAACTGCATCCTAAACTCCAGTTTTCCCACAAGAACGTCTCTCTCCCTTTGTTCCTTTTGCTTGTTTTTTGTCTTCTGTCTGCTCATCACTGTTTCCCACATGAATGTTAAGAAGGTTGGGTGGATAATCCACTGATTAGCTGCAGTTTCTCCAGTAATTTGCTTTGAACTCTGTAACACATCCTATTAAAACACACATCACTTGAAATTCTGGCTTTAAATTTGAGTAGAGATTTTGCAGTCCTACTAACAATAGAACATGAAGACTAGCTTCTGCTTGCCATCAGTGCCTCCTGTTTTGGGGCTGCACGGCAAAATCCTGGCTACTTGGGTTTCATAGAAAAAGAAATGTGTAGATTTTAACCAGATGCTTGTTGAGACATTTTTCTTCTTTCCAAAAGCTATGTATTGTGACTATTTTTTTCCCAAATTGTTGTGCTCAGGCTTTTTTTTTTTTTGGCAAAACAAATAGACAAAATAACAATCAAAACAATGAACAAAAGTGGAAAAAACTGCACAAAGTTATGAGAGCAAATGTTGTGCAATGGTAAGCTTGGATTTGGAAATCCTGGATTTCATTACACCGATTTAGAATGAATTCTACTGTTTCCCTTCACAAACCAATTTGCTTAGTATTGTTTGTGGGCCTTGTTTAGTTCTGCTTATTCCCTGTTCTGGGTCTTTCTGTCAAACAGTGAATGGGGTTGTTGCCCTTTTGGGCTGCAATACAAACAAAACTGGTTGGTGCATGAGAAGAATGAGTACTGGGAGAACCAGGCCACATTCAGTGCCCAAGAGGAGCTCTGAGAGATTCTGCAGAAAATCTGATTTTTTAAAAATTTATTTTAAGCATGTGAATTTGCTTTAGTTCCCCCTTTTTAAACTTGTTTCTCTCACTTTATCTGACTCAACAGTCCCACACCCATTCTATTCCAAACTTCATCTGAAAAGAGAACCACATTTCTTTGCTGATGTCAACCTTTGATAGTCCCCACTTACAAAAGGTAGCAGAGTCCCATTACTGCATGCCCGTACTCGGCAAGCAGACATCAGATGTTTGCACGCCACTTCATACCTTCGGTTTTGGTTATGCATAGTGTGCCAAGGTTTCACTGAGGCTCATCTTGTTGCATAAAATACTATTTTATGCATGTCAATCTGCATGATTAAATATTTTTTAGATTAAACAAGATGGGTTGGAGCTACTGATGTCCTGATCAGTAGACTCTGTCCCCAATATTGGTCCCAATAATTTAAAGGGATTTTGCAATTGGGCTAAAACGTTAGTTTTGTCTCATCCATCCCCAGCACCTTCCACCTCATTTGCTGTGTACACTACATGGTCTTTGGTAAACTTTAAAGGGGACATATCATGCTTTTAAATTCTTCATTTTTACACTTGAATCACCCACTTGTGGGCTATATAAAGTGGATTTGAATTATTTCTTACTGTAGCTCCACAGGCTCCTGAGGTGCGTCTGAGGGTAACTTGTTGTGGTGCGGACTCTTTAAATGCTATTCCCCCCCCCAGGGAATTTGACTCCGGTACACTTTGCTCTCTGGGTTTTGTTTTTGCACTACAGAATATACATATTTACAATGTACAATATACACATATATAAATAAAAAGGTGCATTTGCAACATCTGTATGCTGTTTTTGGTACTCTATTAAATGTTCAACAGAGAAACAGCCTGGGAAAGAAACTCTCTGTGGTGGCTAGTTTTAGTGAACAGCGCTCTGTAGCGGCGGCCTGAAGGTAAAACCCTGAACAGTTTGTGTGCAGGGTGTGTGGGGTCTGCAGAGATTTTAGCAGCTCATTTCCTGACCCTAGACCTGTATAAGTCCTGGATGGAGGGAAGGTCAGCCCTGATTATTCTCTCTGCAGACCTGATTATTCGTTGCAGTCTGGACCTGTCCTGTTTTGTGGATGAACCAAACCACACTGAGATGGATGAAGACAGGACAGACTGTATGATGGCAGTGTAGAAGATGACCAGCAGCTCCTGTGGAAGGTTGTACTTCTTGAGTTGCCTCAGGAAGTACAGTCTCTGCTGGGCCTTCTTTCGAACAGTGTCTGTGTGAAGACCATCTCAGGTCCTCAGAGATGGTGGTTCCTAGGAACTTGAAGTGATCCACAGCCGATACAGTGTTGTTGAGGATGGTGAGGGGGGTGTATGGCGGTGGTGTTCTCCGAAAGTCCAGAAATCTGTCATTTTGCAGCTGTAATTGTAGTTGCTATATGTCAGACAAGATGGCACTGCAGAGGATGAAAAAGGGAGTTCAAAGGGTTGAGCGTCCCTCCTTTCATGATCTGTTTCAGAGCTTCTGCAGGAACATGACTGAATATTGAGACTTGTCACCATTTTTTTTTTTCCATGAACATTTTGAACCACTGCTTGCCTGATGGCCGCAACTCAACATCAAAAGTAGAACTGCCAGAGTGCTACAGTTTTAAAGATTTTCGCTCTTATCTGCTGAAAATCCCAAAGAAATTCTATTTGCTTAAAACATAAAAATTACACAAATGGATTTGGTTTGAATTGAGGACAAGGATTCTAATATTTACACCCACAGTTTTCTAAAACAACCTCTAAAATTTGTACAAGCAGCCAGCCAGTAGACGTCATTGTGGTTATTATTGCACTCAGTTGATCTAGATGTAGTAAAGACAGTCTAAGCAGTTTTGTTACAGGATTTTTATTTCCTCAAGAGGTATTTGCAAATATACAGGGGTTGGAGAATGAAACTGAAACACCTGTCATTTTAGTGTGGGAGGTTTCATGGCTAAATTGGACCAGCCTGGTAGCCATTCTTCATCGACTGCACATTGCACCAGTAAGAGCAGAGTGTGAAGGTTCAATTAGCAGGGTAAGAGCACATTTTTGCTCAAAATATTGAAATGCACACAACATTATGGGTGACATACCAGAGTTCAAAAGAGGACAAATTGTTGGTGCACCTCTTGCTGGTGCTTCTGTGACCAAGACAGCAAGTCTTTGTGATGTATCAAGAGCCACGGTATCCAGGGTAATGTCAGCATACCACCAAGAAGGACGAACCACATCCAACAGGATTAACTGTGGACGCAAGAGGAAGCTGTCTGAAAGGGATGTTCGGGTGCTAACCCGGATTGTATCCAAAAAACATAAAACCACGGCTGACCAAATCACGCCAGAATTAAATGTGCACCTCAACTCTCCTGCTTCCACCAGAACTGTCCGTCGGGAGCGCCACAGGGTCAATATACACGGCCGGGCTGCATAGCCAAATCTTTGGTCACTCATGCCAATGCCAAACATTGGTTTCAATGGTGCAGGGAGCGCAAATCTTGGGCTGTGGACAATGTGAAACATGTATTGTTCTCTGATGAGTCCACCTTTACTGTTTTCCCCACATCCGGGAGAGTTACAGTGTGGAGAAGCCCCAAAGAAGCGTACCACCCAGACTGCTGCATGCCCAGAGTGAAGCATGGGGGTGGGATCAATGATGGTTTGGGCTGCCATATCATGGCATTCCCTTGGCCCAATACTTGTGCTAGATGGGCGCGTCACTGCCAAGGACTACCGAACCATTCTTGAGGACCATGTGCATCCAATGGTTCAAACATTGTATCCTGAAGGCGGTGCCGTGTATCAGGATGACAATGCACCAATACACACAGCAAGACTGGTGAAAGATTGGTTTGATGAACATGAAAGTGATATTGAACATCTCCCATGGCCTGCACAGTCACCAGATCTAAATATTTTTGAGCCACTTTGGGGTGTTTTGGAGGAGCGAGTCAGGAAACGTTTTCCTCCACTAGTATCACGTAGTGACCTGGCCAATATCCTGCAAGAAGAATGGCTTAAAATCCCTCTGACCACTGTGCAGGACTTGTATATGTCATTCCCAAGATGAATTGACGCTGTATTGCCCGCAAAAGGAGGCCCTACACCATACTAATAAATTATTGTGGTCTAAAACCAGGTGTTTCAGTTTCATTGTCCAACCCCTGTACTTTCCTTCCTATGATTGAAGCATTTTTGAGTTCAGTGCTGTAATTTATTCATTGACAGCATTTTGAGTGCCTTGTTGCTGAAAAGCGCTATATAAATAATCTTGACTTGACAGTACATAGTGTATATGCAAGCAATGCCTGGTTTAGCTTGTTTACTGCAACGTTTGTTTTCACTTCCTTGGAGACTGGGCTGGTTCCTCTGAAACTTGGCTGTGGATTTAGCGTTGATGTCGAACTCGGTGATAGTGAAATCTCAGAAAGGACTGCCCCACCTTCAAATTCACTTATGTCCTGAGCCAGTTAGTCTGTTGTTTTTCCTCACTGGTCCTCCTACCTATCAGGAACTGTGCCTTCTATTCACCTAAAGTCTTTTAACTGAGAATCAGCTGTGTATGATTAACCTTGTAAACAGCACGTGTTGAAATACTTTAACTTGTCATCTTTTAGCTACTTAAATGCAACAACATTCAAAGAAGGTTTGAAGAAATATTAACAGTCCTTTCTGGCCCCTTAACAGAGGCACAAGCTGGAGACCTCAATAATTGCTCACTGTAGTCTATACTTATAGCTGATAACCAAAAACTCAGTTTCCACAAATTTCACCATCTGCACCAAGTTGAATATAATACTTTTCCTCAATTGCCAAGACACTCTTCTCGAAAGCTGCTCTCCTTTTCTCCAAACTGTTAACACAAAACCCAGTTTTCAAACTACATTCACAAATTGTCAGACTCTTCTTGCAAAACCAAACTCTCACCTCAAAATGGTTCAATCTGTGCTCAAAACTGAACTATGTTGTCAAATCATGCCCAGAGTCAATCAAAATTAAAAACGCTACTGAGCAGTCTCTAAACAGTACATAGAGAAATGTTTGTTGTCCACTGTAGGCTAAATGCATGTTCAAAACAACAACAAAAAAACAGTGCTTTTAGCACCTGTTCATAGGAAAAGAAAAAGTGCAAAACAGAAATCCTGTGCATTTAGCACTTGTATACAGTAAGCCTATGTAAAAATAAAGTACAAAACTATACAAATGAGAAGCCATTACTCAGCCACATCTCTCATGCTGATACCATGGACAAGAGCATGGTCAATCACAGTAGCTCTATTTTCATCAGATATTTCTTTGTCTTTGTCGTCTGTGACAACGAAGGTGATAAGTGCTTATGGTTTCGCCAAAAGAGTGACTCAATCAGTGGGTTCAAGCCACTTAACATTTGGTTCAGACAATAGGGTTTAGTGTTTTGGCAGTTGAGGGAAAAACTATAAGACCTGAACAGAAATTAAGGCAAAAATTTGGTGGGCGTGACCTAATTCCTCCAAAGCGCCCTCTAAAAGCATTGTATTATGAAATTTTGTTACACGCATGCAACTTTTCAAGACCTACAATAAAGTCTCATGGAGCCATGGTCCAAACCCCACAAGAAGTTGGCCATTTTGGATCAAAGCAGCCGTTTTCTCCCTTGTACCACATGTTGTATCTAAACAAACCCCTCTGTCAGCCTTTGACTTGCAGACTTCTAAATTACTCCATGTAGTCTTAAGGCATTGGAGATCAAAGGTTATTGTAAGCTTTTTGCTGCAACAAAGCCTCTGGGTGTCACCAAGTTTCAAGATCTAACTTCTTTCCATAAAAGACAAAGCTTTGAACTTCCACCTACAAGGTCAGTGTTTTTACCTGTATAAGTGTTTTGTGGCATTACCTTATCTCTCTCGAGTCCAAAATCCACTAGGTTTTGCAAACTCAGAAGAGATATGTAAAGGCCATTTTGTTTGCCCATTAAAGATGCTGAATATGGTTCTTCACCCTGTAGCCGCAAAAATGGAATCATGTTACGAGGCTAGCAAGTCCCTTAAACTAGGAGACATAGCAACTTAGACAGTTATCTGCTGTTTTATCATCTTGACTTTCATTATTTCAGGGCAAGCAGCTATGTTTTTATGACAGTTTTATTTCTGAAATCTGCTTCCAGAAAACAGAACTATACACCAGATAACAAAATATTGTCGCTTTTATCCTTGATTTTAATGAAATTATTTGATAATTTTATCAGATGTGAGATTTTAAAGCAGATTGAGCAGCGTTTATGTCCTAAGCAGTTTACATACAGGCCTCACAGAGGAGATGGAGAATGCAACCCTTACTTTGCTAAACCTACTTTTTTTTTTTAAACACTTTTAATAGGACAAATTACAGGCTTTTATTTGTGGATGTTTTCCTTTCTTTCAATACAATCTAACGTATTTTAGTCTAAAGGCTCCATGACTGTTTTAAGTAATAATTTGCTGAGGAGGATCCTGAATTATTATTTTTTAAATAAGAGGAAACTGAGTAGAGTTGACAGTTGTCTCTCAGATTTTAAAAGTACCTCAAAGCAGTGTTAATGGATTTAAGAAATTTTATTAAGCCTAGATTATTTTGGTTCAATGGTTTTTATCTGTTTTTTGTAAAGATTTTATTTCTATTCTATTTTATAAGTCTTGCACTCCTCTCCTGTCTCGCTTTGATTTGATTTGTGGAGCCTGGAGCACTACAATAGTTTTTTTTTTTTTTTTTAATGGTTCTGGCTGTGTTATGTTGTATAAATGTTTTGAACCATAGCAAAACAAATGTAACTACGGGTATCAGTAAAGTAACTATGAACCCTGCTATTGCATCTGTGATAATTATGCAAATCTGAAACACTTGACCGATATAAACTGACATCATGGTCCACTTTTGAGGTATGCACGTTGTCCTTCCATGGACAGAGTTGTTGGGACAGACTTTTCATGACTGTATCCAATGTGCAGTAATTTTGAAATGTTAAATTACTAGCTCTTGGCAATGGCACATTAATCTTGTGGAACTGTTAAGAATTTGCATTTCGATAGTTCTTAAAATGTTTTTGGTGGATGTGGTCCAGGACCGCAAATCTATCTGGAATTAAATAGATATTTTGTAGACTAAAATAAACTGCACAGCTCCTTACAAAGCTATTTATGTACCCTAATTTTTAGGTTTTGTCACATAAGAACCACAAACTTGAATGTGTTTTATTGTGATTAAATTTGAAGGGCCAACACAAACTATACTCAATTAAAAATCGGAAAAGTGATCTATTGGCCTTTCTATTTTCATATGATGAACTAAGAAGTCTTGAGATTTTCAAAACTATATTGTGTTATAACCTAACCCTGCTTCAGACTTCTCCCCAATTGCCTCCTTCACCTGTCGGCTGTGTTCCTTGGTCCTGATTAAGCTGTTTGTCCACTAATGTTCTCTAATAAACCTCTAAGGCCTTCACAGAGCAGCTGTATTTAAATTGATGTTAAACTTGTACCAATTAAGTGATTTCTGAAGGCAGTTGGTTGCACTAGATTTTATTTAGGGGTATTTAATTAATTTAGGCTAACTATAAATGCAAGGCATACTTTTTAGATTTTAATTTTGAAAAACATTAGAAATTTGTCTTTCATTTCACAATTTTGAGCTACTCTCAGATACATTTTTAATAAAATACACTGAAGTCTGTGGTTGCCATGTGACAAAATGTGAAAGCTTAAGGGGTGCCAGTCCTTGGTTGGTCTTATTTTGCAGCTTTTTTGTGAGCTTAAGTTTTTGCCTCAGTGGTTTCAACCAGAGATGTATTTTTTTTATCAGGATTTGTATATTTAAACCATTTTTCTTAAAATGCATGCTTGCTTGATTTTATCTAAAGCCTCCCAGCAGTTGAGCAGAAAGAAAACATCCAACTGGGTGGTTTTAAGGCTAGCATGTTGTCTGTTATATTTGATACTGAGTTATGTGCATTTGGTACCCTTTATAATCTGGCTGATTGAGAATCAGTTAAGACTGTTCAGCTACTGAGACATGTTTTAGTAGATTTAGATTTTTAGTATGATTTCTGCACACTCAAAGCTGAGCTTCAATAAACTCAATGCAGCAGCAACTTTGTCTCTCGATCTAGTAGTAGATAAATCTTTGCTGAAATTATGCAGGAAGTAAATGAAAGACCTGAAACGCAACGCTTTTTAAAATGCACATTTTTTTAACTCTGCTCTAGATTCATATTATTATATTCTATATTTACTCGGTTTTTTCTTCCTTAATGTTTCCTTTTTGTGATTGCTTTAGGCTGTTTTTCAGGAGTGACAGTTTGTTTTTCAGCAGTTGTGATGTTCCCCTCTTTGCTACAGATTCCTGTACACCCTACATCAGGCATCCTTGCTGTCTTTGTCGCGCTCAACTACTGCGATGTGGTTCACATTGCGGGATTTGGTTATCCCAGTTCAAAGAACCAGCAGCAACCCATCCACTACTATGGATACAACACTATGAAATCCATGAAGGTGGGTGATGGCCATGGTTTTGCATTGTAAATGTTTTCTGTCCCTCTCTCTGAACTGATTTTCTGTGTTGCAGAATTCTTACCATGATCTCAATCATGAAGCCGAAGCCTTAAAAAGACTCGAAGATTCAGGAGCCATTCTTTACTTACACCAACATATATGATGCAAACCATTCTCCCAGCAAAGTCCAACTTCTGATATTTATCCAAATAGGTGGTGTGATCGAAATCTAACAAAGTGCCTTTTGCATTGGGATTGAAGACTTTGCTTACTTTATCTTTCTGTGGTACCCTGACAGTTTAAGATTTCACTTCGGCTCTGAAACTCAACATTTTGCTTTTTTTTTTTCACTTTCAAAATCTGCACTACAGCCTTACATTTCAACATTTACTTCTGAAAACCAGTTAATTTTATGGGAGAGCCTTTTTCCAGAAAGTTGCCACTTCATTTTTGACATTGATTCACATTCCTTTCAATGGAATGGATTGATTGTAGTACTGTTGGTAAACAACCTTTTCAAACCTCTTCTGAGGACTCATGTATTAATGAGTTTCATGTGTATGTAACGGCAGCAGACTTACAATAATGCTTTGGGTTTGTTCTTAATCTCGCTAAGGTTCAGGACCAAGTTTCTTTTCAGTGTAGATGTGTGTTTGGGGTCTATGGAGAGTCATGTTCAGCTAATTTCTTTTTGGTAAACTGCTCACAAATGGACATTAGATTCACATCACTGTTTAATTTCTTGGACGAGGAATACTAGCTTCTTTTTGCTCATTTGTAATTTTTTTGATTTATTTTGAGTCATTTAATTTATTTTATTAGTTTACTGAGAGAAAAATTGTACCACTGGATATTTTTGTATGTACAAAATGAAGCATATTTGTAAATAAAAACATGATCAAAATGAGTTCTCAACTTATTGACATTTTGGATTTGTGACATTATTTGGGTTAATTGTTCAGGAGTGAAGCTGAACTCAACATGTTTGTGTTCGAAATAAATTGCTTTTTACCAGTAGTGTGTACAGAGGCTATTGGCATGTATTTGCACATATATATATATAAAAAAAAAGCCGAAGTGGTGCACTGCACATGATGCGGTTGTGCAGCCGCACCTATTAAACTGCCCTAAAGTGTGAGAACACTTCCACCGTAATACAGTATAAAGCGGCTTTCAACGGTTTCCACAGACAATTCCAACAATGGCTGGTTTGGTTTGGTTTTACATGTCAAAATGATCTCCTGTATTCTCCATATGTCTGCATTTTAAAAAGTTGGAAAAAAAGTGCCACCTTAATGTGGTGGAGGGGTTTGAGTGCTCGAATGATCCTAGAGGCTATGTTGTCTGGGGCTTAAATGCCCCTGGTAGGATCTCCTATGGCAAACAGGCTCTAGGTGACGGGTCAGACAAAGAACGGTTCAAGAACCCCTCATGATGACTACTAAATCGGGGCACGTGACTTTGCCCGGTACGGCGGAGCCGGGGTCCCACCCTGGAGTCAGGCCTGGGGTCAGGACTCGTCAGAGAGCGCCTGGCGGCTGGGTTGCTCCTCGCGGGACCCGGCCGGGTCGAGCCCGAACAAAAGATGCGAGGCCATCCCCCAGTGGGCCCACCACCTGCAAGGGGAACCGTGAGGGACCGGTGCAAAGAAGATTGGGCGGCGGACGAAGGTGGAGACCTGGGTGGCCCGATCCCCTGATGCTTAGGCTGGCTCTAGGGACGTGGAATGTCACCTCGCTGGGGGGGAAGGAGCCTGAGCTTGTGCGGGAGGTCGAGAGATATCGACTAGAAATAGTAGGGCTCGCCTCCACGCACAGCGTGGGCTCTTGAACCCATCTCCTCGAGAGGGGCTGGACTCTCTTCTACTCTGGAGTGGCCCACGGGGAGAGGCGGCGGGCTGGGGTGGGTTTGCTTGTTGCCCCCCAGCTCAGCCGTCTCGTGTTGGGGTTTACCCCAGTGGATGAGAGGGTGGCATCCCTGCGCCTTCGGGTTGGGGACAGGTCTCTGACTGTCATTTCGGCCTACGGGCAGAGTGGTAGTGCGGAGTACCCGGCCTTCTTGGCCTCCCAGTCGGGGGTGCTGGATAGTGTCCCTCCCGGGGACTCAATTATTCTGCTGGGGGACTTCAACTCCCACGTGGGAAAAGACAGTGACACCTGGAGAGGCGTGATCGGGAGGAATGTCCTCCCCGATTTGAATCCGAGTGACGTTTTGGTTTTGGACTTCTGTGCTAGTCACGGATTGTCCATAATGAACACCATGTTCAAACATAAGGGTGTCCATCAGTGCACTTGGCACTAGGAGACCCTAAGCAGGAGGTCAATGATCGACTTTGTTGTCGTATCATCAGACCTTCGGCCGCATGTTTTGGACACTCGGGTGAAGAGAGGGGCTGAGCTGTCCACTGATCACCACCTGGTGGTGAGTTGGATCCGCTGGAGGAGGAGAAAGCCAGACAGACTTGGCAGACCCAAGCGCATAGTGAAGGTCTGCTGGGAACGTCAGGTGGAGCCCTTGGCCAGGGATGTATTCAACTCTCACCTCCGGGAGTGCTTTGACCAGATTCCGAGGGATGTTTGAGACATAGAGTCCAATGTCCAATGGACCATGTTCTCCGCATCTATTGTCGATGCTGCTGCCCGTAGCTGCGCCTATAAGGTCTGCGGTGCCTGTCGCGGCGGCAATCCCCGAACCCGGTGGTGGACACCGGCAGTAAGGGACGCTGTCAAGCTGAAGGAGTCCTATAGGCTGTGGTTGGCTTGTGGGACTCCTGAGGCGGCTGACGGGTACCGTGAGGCCAAGCGAGCCGCGGCCCGGGCGGTGGCACAGGCAAAAACTCGGGCCTGGGAGTAGTTCGGTGAGGCCATGGAGAAGGACTACTGGTTGGCATCGAAGCAATTCTGGCAAACCGTCCGGCGCCTCAGGAGGGGAAAACAGTGCTTCGCCAACACTGTTTACAGTGGGGGTGGGGAGCTGCTGACCTCGACTGGAGACATTATCGGGCGGTGGAAGGAGTACTTCAAGGATCTCCTCAATCCTGCCATCACGCATTCCCTGTTGGAAACAGAGGCTGGGGACTCGGGGTTGGACTCTTTCATCACCCAGGCTGAAGTCATCGAGGTGGTTAAAAAGCTCCGCTGCTGACCTCGACTGGAGACATTATCGGGCGGTGGAAGGAGTACTTCAAGGATCTCCTCAATCCTGCCATCACGCATTCCCTGTTGGAAACAGAGGCTGGGGACTCGCGGTTGGACTCTTTCATCACCCAGGTTGAAGTCATCGAGGTGGTTAAAAAGCTCCGCGGTGGCAGGGCTTTGGGGGTGGATGAGATCCGCCCTGAGTACCTCAAGTTTTTGGATGTTGTGGGGCTGTCATGGTTGACACGCCTCTTCAACATTGCATGGCGGTCGGGGACAGTGCCTCTGGACTGGCAGACTGGGGTGGTGGTGTGTTCCCACTACAGGGGGATCACACCCCTCAGCCTCCCTGGTAAGGCCTACGCCAGGGTATTGGAGAGGAGAGTCCGGCCGATAGTCGAACCTCGGCTTCAGGAGGAGCAGTGTGGTTTTCGTCCCGGCTGTGGAACACTGTACCAGCTCTTTACCCTCTACAGGGTACTCGAGGGTTCAAGGGAATTTGCCCAACCGGTCCACATGTGTTTTTTTGACCTGGAGAAAGCATTTGACTGTGTCCCTCGTGATGCCCTGTGGGCGGTGCTCCAGGAGTATGGAATCGGGGGCCCTTTATTAGGGGCCATCCGGTCTCTGTACAAGCGGAGCAGGCGTTTGGTTCGCATTGCCGGCACTAAGTCGGACCTGTTTCCGGTGCATGTTGGACTCCGGCAGGGCTGCCCTTTGTCACCGGTCCTGTTCATAAGTTTTATGGACAGGATTTCTAGACGCAGCCAAGGGCCGGAGGGGGTCTGGTTTGGGGACCAGTGGATTTCTTCTCTTCTTTTTGCAGATGTTGTGGTCCTGCTGGCCCCCTCTAGCCAAGACCTACAGCATGCGCTGGGGCGGTTCGCAGCCGAGTGTGAAGCGGCTGGCATGAGGATCAGCTCCTCCAAGTCCGAGGCCATGGTTCTCGACCTGAAAAAGGTGGCTTGTCCTCTTCAGGTTGAAGGGGAGTTTCTGCCTCAAGTGGAGGAGTTTAAGTATCTCAGGGTCTTGTATACGAGTGGGGTGAAGAATGGAGCGGGAGATCGACAGACGGATCGGTACGGCTGCCGCAGTTATGGGGGCGCTGTGCTGGTCTGTTGTGGTGAAGAGAGAGCTGAGCTGAAAAACGAAGCTCTCGATATACTGGTCGGTCTACGTTCCTACCCTCACCCATGGCCATGAACTTTGGGTCATGACCGAAAGAACGAGATCCCGGATACAAGCGGCTGAAATGATCTTCCTCCCTAGGGTGGCCGGACACTTCCTTAGCGATAGGGTGAGGAGCTTGATCATCCGGGAGGGGCTCGGAGTAGAGCCGCTGCTCCTCCACATCGAGAGGAGCCAGTTGAGGTGGCTCGGGCATCTATACCGGATGCCTCCTGGACGCCTTCCTTGGGAGGTGGCCCAAGGGATGGCTCAGGACACGCTGGAGGGACTATGTCTCTCGGCTGGCCTGGGAATGCCTTGGGCTCCCCCCGGAGGAGCTGGACGAGGTGTCTGGGGAGAGGGACGTCTGGGTGTCACTGCTGAGTCTGCTGCCCCTGCGACACGGTCCCGGAGAAGCAGAAGACGACGAGTACGAGTACATCATCATGAAGAATACAATTACTTATTCACCTCATTTACATCTTCCTTCTATTTATATAGTCCATAGATCATTGTATTTTGTCTAGAATTTCTATTTACTGCTCAAAAAAATAAAGGGAACACTCAAATAACACATCCTAGATCTGAATGAATGAAATACTCTCATTGAATACTTTGTTCTGTACAAAGTTGAATGTGCTGACAACAAAATCACACAATCATCAATGGAAATAAAATATATTAACCAATGGAGGCCTGGATTTGGAGTCACACACAAAATTAAAGTGTAAAAACACACTACAGGCTGATCCAACTTTGATGTACTGTATGTGACAGCACAATGTAACTTGGACGTTTTTAAATGATTATATGGTTAACTTCTTGACTGGGTGCACAAACAATTATAAGTTATCTTTAACTCTGTTTGGTATAAAATGACTGATAACTGAAAATACGTTAATCCTAATTACCTTGAATGAATAGATTTGGAATTAGTTAATAAAATTTAGGAAGGAAGATTTTACATGAACTACACTTTAAAAACTAACAGATGAGCACCAAAAAGAATTTAGGACTAGGATGTATACGATAAACAAAGTTCTAATGACATTAGTATGACAATAACAAAAGGAGAATTGCAGCATTCAACTGTTGCTTAACATGTACATGTTATGTAATTTTACTCACATCTAAACTTTAAGGGATGTTTCCTGGAATGAATTTCTTTTTCAAGGCTAGTAGAGTCGGGATGGCGGTTTTTGGATTGGATCCCAGAGCACAGACGGAGAGAAAATAGCTGAGAGAGAACAAGCTTTTGATTAATGCAAGTTATAGCATGCATGGGCAAGCTTAGATATGAAGAAAAAAGTATTCACCTGTGATGAAAGACACAGAGTATATGTGGCAGATGTAGATGGAATGAAGCAGCTGATTATAGTGGATGAGAGTGAAAACTAAAATGACTGGAAACAAACAAGAAATACTACGTTACAAAAAAGAAAGCATAAAATTGAGTAAACATAAATTAAAACATCTTAGCATTGCAAGAAAAGAACCTTCAGTTTGTGAAAATTATGTAATCAGACAGAAGATAAACATAATGTTATGTGTGAATATATGTTAGAACAGTGCAAAGTACTGTGATAATATATGGTGTTTACTGTACAGGTGCATCTCAATAAATTATAATATTGAAAAGTTCATTTATTTCATTAACTCAAATCAGTAAGTAAAACATATATTAATTTATTACACACTGACGGAATGTTTTCGAGTCTTTATTTCTGTTAATTATGAGGACTTTCCGCTTACAGCTAAAAAAACACAACATTAAAGATTAGGAAAATAACACTTTAATTAAAAAAAAAGTGGTCTTAGAGAAAAAGTGTGTGTAATACCTGCTTAAAGGTTATTTTCAAAAGGTACTTTTCAGTCGACCTCCAACAACATGGCAGTTAGAAAGGAAACTAACGTTAGTTTGTATCTTTCTGCTGCCATCTAGTGGCCAAAAGGGAGTAATTAAAAACTTTGTAGTGAGTGAAAACAGATGAAACGTACAGATTTTTAAGTTGCACAAAATCCTTTGAAGAGTGTTTATGATGGGTATGTTTAAAGTTTTAAACGCTTCATTTTATTTTTGAATGTTACGTCTTGCAATTGCTGAAAATTAAATGATCAAACTATCTATCTGGATTTCTATTTGGAGTGACAGTGGGATTTGAATCTGTTATGTTCTACTCTTTGCAGCTGATCTTACCACAGGCATTCTTGCTGTCTTTGTTGCTTTCAACTACTGTAATGTGGTGCACATTGCTAGATGTGGATATCACTATTATGGATACAACACTATGAAATCCACACAAGTGGAAGGCTGTCATGGTCTTACATTATAAACACTTTTACTGCCTCTCTCTGAACTGAACCTGTTTTCTCTGTTAGATGCAGTATTCCCTCCATGACTTAAATCATGAAGCAGAAGCCTTAAGAAGACTTGAGGATTCAGGAGCCATTCTTTACTTAAACCCACATTTATGATGCATATTTTTTTTGAGAGATCGTTCAGTTTCTGCTGTTTGTCACTAAAATTCTTCTTCTGATCTTAAGATAAAAGGGGCTTTTGCATCAGCATTCAGGACTTTGTGCATTGAATTTTTTTGTGGTGACTTGGTTGTTAAAAAATTTACTGCAGCTCTATAGCTGAGCATTTTGTATGTTTTTAACACCCAAAATATATATCTTAAAATCTTAAGTGTTTGTTTTTGAAAGCCTAAAAGTGATATCATTTGTTATGCTGTTTTATGATTCTTGCAATGGGATAAACTTGTGCAGCAATACTGTTGGAAACCAACATTTGCAAACCTCAGACGAGGATTCATTCATCCATGGATTTCATTTGTGTTTGTCAGCAGTACATTCACAGTCATTGCTTGGGAATTTTCTTCCTAGACTCGCAGTAGTTTGAAATTGATTTTCACATTTCATTTTCTTTCTTCTGAAAACAAAATGAGTTTTTCAGTGTAGATGTGTGTTCAGGTCTGTGGGAATTCACATGCAATAACTTCATACATTGTCATAGAAGTAAACAGCTCAAAAATAGAGATTCCTTTTACTTTTGCATTTCTTGGATGGGGAATACCAGCTGCATTTTGCTCATTTGTCATGTTTGTGAGTATGTGAGTCATTTATTTAATTTATTAGTTTTATTAACCAACAAATGGCACCATTTAAAGATTTTGCTTGTACAAAATAAACTTCAATTGGCTGGTCTTTCTTGACATCATGTTAATTGTAAGAAAACAAATACACTTCTCAGAATTAACTTATCAAAGTGAAGAAGCATTGTATGTCTTCGAGATGGATATAAAAGTTTTCCATTTTACCACTAGATGGCATGGATACGCTTGCATGTATGAAATACAGTATAAAACATCCTACTGCACTGCATATGGTGCAGTCATGCAGCAGCAACTTATAATGCGCCTGGGGTCGTGAGAACAGTAAAACAAGCACTACTAGATGTACAATAGAACAACTGCAGTGTAAACAACTGACAGGCTAGACAATTTTTGTATTTTAGGAAATGACTAAAATCCAGAACATTGCTGATAGACATATGCTGCTAATGTTTTTTGATCTATGCTTCTCTAACTGGATTAACGTGAACAGACTTTGGCCTCTAGTATCTTTAAACCTGGCTTTCTTATGTTTGGTTTAACAACGACTGTGATCGACACATGGCAGAGTTAGTTAAAGATATTTTAATTTCAATCACAAATAAGGCTTGTACTATGACATCACAATGACACCCAGTGCATACTTTGACACATTTTACTCTAGTGGCAGTGTCCAAAATAAGTAGAAATCTTTCCATATTTGAGTTAATTGATGTGTCGTTTTGGGCAATGATGTTCCACCCAAGGTCAGCTTTTAAGTGTGAGAGGTCATCTTTAAGCTGCACGAGACATACTGCAGCAGAATACTAGCAGGAACCACCACATTACTTCAGTGTTGATGTTTTCACAAACACAAGCTCCTTGTACTATTGCACAGTAGTACAAGGAGATGTTTTGTTTGCTCTAAGTTTGTGTGTTTTGCCTGCATTTGTCTTTGAAGAAATCCTTTTTGTGGTAAAATAGAGCAGTGACACTACAACTGGTGGGACTACCTTTAGGGGTAGACAGAAATAAAATAGTAAAAATATTTACAAGGTAAATGTGAAAGAATTAACTGTGATGTAGGGCTACTAAGCGCCAACAGCCAGAAAGACTTGCCAGATTACACTGTTCTTTGCTTTTTCAGGAACATGCTGTGTTGCATTATCTTTAAAGTTTAAACAAGGTTGTGGGAAAGCCATCAAACACAACTTAACTATGCTCCAGTTCCAACTTTGAAATCTGGTGGGATTTCCTAATCTATATGCTCATTAACCTGCCTACCTACTGTTAGTAATATAAGCTTAATAATGCAGTATCTTTATCTGGATTTCATGGCTTTAAACTTTAGCACCATGAACTTGGATGGTATGGATAATCAAAGATTTATTGAGATAAAAATCCAAAATCCAAATTAACATTTTTTACTTCAGCTATTACTAACCTAATGTAATGCAGCCGCCTTGGATTTTAAGATTGAGGTTGGTGAAAAACCTCTGACTTTCCCAATCAAATAAATAAAAAAAAATCATTTGAACATTTAAAATTAAACATGTTATGAAATTGCATCCAATCATGGAGTGTCAATGGATGAAAACATTTTCTTTGTTTTTATGATATACCTGAAAACTCTTAGTCGTGTTGCTGAACTGTCTGTTGGTACTTGGGAAACGTAACATTTACGGTGGTACTTTCTATATCTATATCTCAAACCTTTTTACGCACGTGTATATATATATATATATGTACAAAATATTGAGAAGGACAGGACCAATGGCTAAAGTAACACAATTACCCACTTACAACACCTGACAAAGTATTCATTCCTCATAGACTTTTCCACATTTTCTTATGTTACAACCACAAACTTCGATGCATTTTATTTGATAGACTAACATAGTGTTCATTAGTACACACCTGTAACATAGAAAAAAAATCATACATGCAACAACCATATGTCACATATGAGATAATGTGTTTATGGTGATATGTAGTGGTAGTTTTCCTCAACATCTAACATGCAGGAAAATACGTTTAATTTGGTCTTTTATGTCCAGAGCCTCCTATCAATTTTTGAAAGAAGGATTGAACAGTGCTCTGTGAGATGCATATAGTTTTGGATATTGTTTGACAACCTAATCATGGCATATACTTCATTACAACCCAATTCCCTGACATGTCTGGTGTGTTTCTTGCTATGAATGATGCTGCTTGTTAACTAATGTTGGAGGTTTGTTAATGTTACAAGCCTCTGAGCCCTGCATAGAACAGCAGTACTTACAGTATACTGAGATTAGATTACACACAGTAGAACTCTGTTTACCAAACCGACATCTAAAAGCAGTTGTTTGCACTTTATTTTATCAATGGGGGTCTGACTTAAAAGGGTGGATACATATAGTGCTCAGCTCTGTACTTTTTCTAAATTTAGTTATGTTACAGCCTTATTGCAAATAGAAAAAAAAAATCTGCACACAATACCCCATAGAAATAGAAAACTGAGAAATCAGATTTACAGCCTTTGCCATGAAGCTCAAAACTGAGCTGAGATGCAAACTGTTTATACTGATCATTCTTGAGATGTTTCTACACCGTAAATAGAGACCACCTGTGGTAAATTCAGTTGATTGGACATGATTAGGAAAGGCACACACCTGTCTATATTAGGTCCCATAGTGCATGTCAGAGCACAAGCACCAAGCTTGAAGTCAAAGGGATTGTCTGTAGACCTCCAAGAAAGGATTGTCTTGAGGCACAAATCTGGATAAGGATCCAGAACAATTTCTACTGCTTTGAAAGTCCCAGTGAGCACAGTGGCCTCCATCATTGTAAAGGGAAGAGGTTTGAAACTACTTCCTAGAACTGGTCGGCCATCTAAACTGAGCAATCGGGGGAGAAGGGCCTTAGTCAGGGAAGTGACAAAGAACCTCTGGCATTCCTCTGTGAAGAGAGGAGAACCTTCCAGAAGAATAACCATTTCTGGAGCTATCCACCAATCGGGCCTGTATGGTAGAGTGGCCCGATGAAAGCCACTCCTTAATAAAAGGCACATGGCAGCCCGTCTGGAGTTTGCCAAAAGGCGCCTGAAGGACTCAAAGACCATGAAAAACTAAATTCTCTGGTCTGATGAGACAAAGATCGAACTCTTTGGTGTGAATGCCAGCTGTCATGTTTGGAGGAAACCAGGCACCGCTCATCACCAGACCAATACATTCCCTACAGAGAAGCAGGGTGGTGACAGCATCATGGTATGGAAATGTTTTTCAGCAGCAGTAAATGGCAGACTGGTCAGGGTGGAGGTAAAGATAAATACAGCAATGTACAGAGATATTCTGGAGCTCCAGAGCGCTGGGGTGTTTCTTTATAGCAGGACAACGACCTAAAGCACAAAGCCAAGATCTCAAAGGAGTGGCTTAAGAACCACTTCTTTGAATGTCCTGGAGTGGCAAAGGCAGAGTCCAAATGTCTCACATTAAACCTGACGGAGCTTGAGTTGTACTGCAAAGAAGAATGGGCAAAACTGTCTGAAGATGGGTGTGCTATGCTCATATCCAAAAAGACTTGAGGCTGTAATTGCTGCCAAAGGTGGATCAACAAAGTATTAAGCAAAGGCTGTGAATACTTGCATAAAATTGATATCTTAGTTTTCTATTTGTAAAAACTTTGCAACAGTCTCAAACAAACTTCTTTCACATTGTCATAATGGGGTGTTGTGTGGTGAATTTTGGGTTAGGAAAGAGATTAATTTAATAGCATTTGGAATAAGGCTGATGTGAATACTTACCAGATACATTGTATAACCACAATTTTCAGATTTTTATTTGTAAAAATAGGTACCAACCATGTATTATTTTCCTTTCTCTTCATAAATATGTATAAATGCTATATTGGTCTAAAACACAAAATTCCCAGAAAGTATATTTAAGTTTCTTGTTGCAGTATGACAAAATGTGGAAGTATAAGGTGGAAGAATACTATGCAAGGCCATTTTTAACCTACCGATTCAGTTCTGTTTCTTAATCTGTATTTAGCAACTGAATCATAAATCTCATTACCATTCCAAGGAGTTCTTCAATATGTGCAGAGCTTGTGTGGTGGGATAATAAATCAGTCAATCATGAGTCACCTTCTACTCACGTGCTCAAATATAAAAAGAAGACGTGCACATGGTAAGTCTGGTCTATGTTCTTTAGTCATGTGATTTGCCCGCATACTATCAGTAGACATTTGCTTTGCGAATTCACAAAATTATTTAGACTGCTCATAAACTTTTGTTTTGGCAACAGCAGAAGATCTGGTGGATCCCAGTCTTGTCATGCTCAGCGGCTGTGGTACCTTTTCAACAAGAGGGAACTACATTACTGAACAGTGTGTGAATCAGCTCTATGTTTATGTGACAACTGTGAATCAGGTCAGGTCTGTTCAGGGGAATCTATTGTACTGTAAGCACACCTTTGAACCTGAAGCTTGTGTGTTTCTACGAACTGCGGCCTTGTTGCCGTTCTCTTAGCCATTGAATCTTCTGGAGAAAGTTGCATATTTTAGGCTTAAAGTATCTCCTCAGGGGATGCAAGGCCTTAACCTTGGTACTCATCACACTGTACTCTACCAACTGATCCATATAAGATTATTTATGAGATAAGGAGCTGATTTTACAGGTATGAAGTTGCTTTAAACAACAAGATTTAATAATAATAAAAATAAATAAAATGCATAGCTTTGCAGTTCACACTCTCCTTAAGTATGCTATGACCCTGAACGCATAAGCATAGAGTTTAAAATGCAACAAAGGAGCATCAAAGGAGAGTACATTGTCCATAATGACTGCTGAGCACTGTGTAAGCACAATCTAATGCTGGCAGAAGCTGTGCAAGTGATAGTTACAGCAGAACATATATTTCATTACACCATCTGCTCTCTGCAGAACATTCCCAGTCTGTCATTGCAACATCTTATTTCAAAGCTTTTGCTTTAGAAGTGGCCCAAATGTCTCATGGTGTAGTTTGATATTAGACTGTCTGCCACCTCTACATCAAATGCATCCTTTAATTATATAGTTTATTGCAAATTTGTTTGTACACCTTAAATCTTAAAAGACCAACAGAAAGTAATGCATAATTGTGAAGTAGAAGCAAAAGAAACGTGATATATATTTTTTTACAGATACAAATCTGAAAAGGTTGGCATCCAATGTATTTTTCCCCTTTTAATCAGATATCTGTAAATAAAATCCATAAAAACCACTTGCCTTCTTTAGTCATCTTATAAAAGAGCCGTGCACTCCTCACATCTGGCCATTGTGGAAGAGTGGCAAGCAGAAAGCCTGTGTTGAAAGAAAACCAGAGGAAGCCAAGTTTAACGTTTGCCACAAGCTATGCAGGAGTAACAGCAAATGTGTGAAAAGTGTTCTGATCAGATGAGATCAAGATGAAACATTTTGGCCTACATGTAAAATGCTGTTTGTCAAGTAAAGCTAGTCACCATTGACGGGGAAATGTGTTAGGCTAAGTGGAAGGCTATCCTGAAAGAAGCCCGAGTCTAAAACAAGCTTAAGGCTAGGATAGAGGTGTACCTTTTAATAGGGCAACAACATTAAACATGCAGCTAGAGCTACAATGGAATGGTTTAGATCAAAGCATATTCATGGGCAGGCCTGCTGACAGGGGGCGACAAACGGCTCTTTGTCCAGGGCCCAGACTAGGGGAGGGGGCCAGAATCGGCGAGGGGGGCCTATTCCACACCGCGAAGGCCAGAGTGGGGCAACCGAAAGCTATGCGGGAACGGTTGCCAACCTTGGAAGAGAGAGACAGAGTCAGGCTTAAAGCTCAATTTAACTGCGTCGCAAACTACCCCACTACCCTGTTAGAGAACCTGACACAGATGGCTGCCTGGGCCCCGGGAAACTTGCCGGTGGGCCTTTTCATGGGTAATGATGGCCCAGTCAATGTCTCCAGGCCCAAAACCAATTGAGAATCTGTGGCAAGACTGGAAAAATGATGTTCACAGGCATTATTCTTCTAGGTTGATGGAGGATAAGCTCTTTTGCAAAGAATAATAGACAAGAATTTTAGTCTTTCAGTCTGTGTTAAGCTAATAGAGACATACCACAGAAGACCTGCAGCTATGATTGCACCAAAAGGTGGTTCTACAAAGTATTGACTCAGGGGATGGAGTATCATTTCCCTTTCACTTTACAATTATACACTACTCTATGTCTATCACATAAAATTCTATTTAAACGCATCGAGCTTTTTAGTTGCAATATGACAGATTGTGAAAAAAGGAGTGTGTGTACTTTGCAGGGCCCTATATATAAGATAAAATATTAATAACCTAAACAAATCTATAGACATATTTCTGTATCATTCATATGTTGATGAGTGTAAGACCAAAGATATCAGATGATGAAGCATTTTTATCATTTAAGCCACAAAAAAAAAACAACGCTGGAGTGACTTCCCTCCTTCAACTCACTGTCCTTATGATACAACTGAGGCCTTCCATTCTTCCACATTAGTCACAAAATGAAACAAATGAAGTCAAAAAATTCTAATTTGCTTCATGTCTGAGTAAGAAGGCTGGGTTGTGTGGGAAGGTACAATATGTATCCGGCTACCTAGTGAGAGGGCATCTGGTTTGGCTTGCAGAATAACAGACCCCAGAGAGCCGCTGTGGGTCAGGTGCTTGTGCAAACACAACGCTGTTCCCTTGGAACCAGTTCTGTGAATAAGAATTAAGAAGTGTGAGTCAGAAAAAAACATAAGAGGCTTTTACTAGCTCTACTTTTTCTATTGTAAAACCCCATTTCCTGGCTCGCATGTAGGCCCTGCTTTCTAAAGATCATGGATTTAAAAAAAAAATGTTTTTTATTTGTTCCCTTCCTCCTACAGAGAGGCTTTAATCTGAAAAAGTAATGTAAAACTCACACTGTCACTGCGACACTGACAAAAAAATCAAGAGACACGATGGCAAAAGAAATAATGAAAGAAACACTGTCTGGAAAAGTATGAAATTTGCTTTTATCACTTTCTAGGTCTTGATTAAAGATAGAAAAAAGAAGACTGAGAAGCCAAATTGTATTATTATTTTTTCCTTCTTCACATTTCCTACTATAGCGATGGTTTTCACATTGACTTGTATTAAACTGAAGTGCTTGATCTTTGATCTTCCATGTCAACAGTTTATCAGTGTTTTGCTTGTTGATGTACTGACTAAATGCACACTTATTTAAAAAAAAAACAAGATTTACTTTTATTTTTGGTTTCTAGCAACGTTAAATTACAGTTTAACCAGACCCGTGTTTCTTAAACTGCCCCTGGATTAAATAAAGAGCAGTGTATTAAAACAGCTATTTATGGTGAGGTTTTACAAACAAAATAAATGCACCAGATTTAACAAATGCGAATCTGCACTTAGTCCAGGATACCTCATTTGACCTTAGTCCTTATTGGACAAGTACAGGAATTACACATTAACTTAAATGACCCTATACCACAATCCAAAAACTGGAAGCCAACTTAAGCATTGTCCTGTTTGATTATTATTTTATTATGCTTTCATCCAGATTTTAAATATCTGAAGATAGTAAAACTTCCCAATACAGATCAAATGTATTTATATTTACAAGCATGCTAAAGATCTGCAAAATCTGTACACAGACTGCTGAGACTAAGGATGGGGTCAGGGGCATAATGGACATGAGAGAAGAATAAAAACGCTTTTAAAAGAATGCTTTTAAAAATGGAAGTGTTAATCATTTACTTTCATCAATCAACAAAATGCAGTGAACGAATAAAAGAGAATGTTGTAAAAACTGTAGAAATAAATCTACATGTCTGAGAGTGAAAAGTGTGGAATTTTGAAATAAAAATGCTTAAAAACCCTGAAAAAAGAAAATAAAGACTGCCTCATAGTGCTTAATGATCAGTGGTTTCCTGTATCTGCTGCACAGACTTAAAGGTCATCCGACTCAGCTCATTGAAAGGCTTTACATGCCACCACAATTTCCTTAAGGCCGGCTAAAGGAATGATTAACACAGACACGAATATGATGAACTTGAGAAAGTACTATATTTTCAGTTTTAACAGATCCCTTTGGCCAGACATATTTACTGTTTCAAGTTTGTTGAACCTTTACTGTATTTTAAAGTTTTATAAAGTAATGTTTTATTTTTTTTAAAGATGCATTACTGTGTTTTAGGAATTACATTCTGTTTTCTGGAGCTTATAATAATATAATGTGAGGAAATAAAACACAACAAAAAGTATTAGAATCTCCTGAAAGTCTCCTGTTTTAAATTTATACAAGAGCGGAGCAAACATTTGAACATGAAATACGAAGAATAATGGCAAGCCTCAGGAGAAAAGCCAAGAAAGGTCAAATATTCTCAAATGACCTAGAGCAAATTGTGAAGTTTCCTTCTGATACACAGCTTCAAAACAGCCAATGATTTGACAAAATAATAGCTTTCAGTCTTCCTACTGCAAACCGTTCACAAGAACCTGAATCTCAGATCTGTGGTGTGAGCATTCAGGGGACATAACCCCGTAAACTGAGCCAATCACCGTAAAGCATAGCTTGTGTTGCATTGTGGCCAGTTATGGATGCACAGTCTCTCAGATAACCATCCAGTCAGTGATTATGGTCAACACTGCCTCAGGTAATGCAGTGCTTTGCAAAAGTACTCATGCTGCTTGACCCTTCCAAAGAAAAGTTCCAGAGTACAGAAAAAGTTCGGAGTTCATCACTTTATGTCCATGTTACATAGCATATTATAGTAATGAGTATCTCCACCCTTCTAAACATGTCTCTTTCCATACAATGGTTTGAGATATCATCTGACCTCGGAACCCATGGGTGGATGCTGGGGTGGTGGAGGGGATGACATGCAGTAGACAGCAGGCAGGCAGCGGCTACTGGAGGACAAGACACACAGAAAGATGCAGGAAGCTTGGAGGATTCTAAACTGCTTTCTAAGTATACCGTTGTTTAGATTTAAAAAAACAAAGTTAACATATTGACATGTGACAATGAAATTGCATATTGCCTATGTGTTTTAGATTTCTATTTTCTCAGCCCCCGTTTTGAATGAATTCCAGTTGTAGAAACACATAAATCTGACTGTGTGCATTTGGATGCACAGATTTGCTTTGGCTCTATGGGCTCATCTCCGTGTTGTCTGGTTGCGATAGAGGATGGTTATCCTGCTCTGCACATGGAGGCTGACTTGACGTTCCTGTCCTTCCTCCACTGTGCCAAAGAGGGTGGAGTTTAGTCCCTGCACCACTTTGTTCATCTGTCTACGGATACATCTTTCTTCTAGTCTGGAGGTGGCAGAGAGTTCTGTTCCTCTATAACACAGGACCTTGTCATTTATTTTATTTTAGTTCACTGTATAGGAATTTAAATGTGCTGCATGACCTAAATGCTGCAATAGTCAGCTTTACACTATGGTGGTGCAGTAAAGTGGATAAAGGTGCTTGTTTCCTTATTGTGCAACTATATGAGCAAAGAAAATAAATGCAAGGCTTAACAGAGTCGTAAATAGAATAGTCTTTGTTGTTAAAACAAATCTAAATTGGTTTGCATCTTTATTGTTGGGATGTCCATATATATTGGTGGGCTAATAGGAAAACATGCACCAGGGACTGATATTTATCTAATTGTCTAATTCTTTTTCATATAACTCTCAAATATCTATTTTACCAATCAATGCAATGGCAGTGAAGGCTCACAAGGAAAGAAATAGTCTTTTAGATGGTTATAGTTTAAAACACTAAAACATCTTGAAAAATATATAACGCCTTGAATTAGTTGAAAAACTTTAAAGGGTTAGTTCATAGTTTTTTAAGTGAGGTTGTGCTAAAAAGCTTCTAAGCAGTTATATGCTACTTGCAGTAGATAACTCTCTTGGCATCTTCAATTTATATCAATCCAGATTAGTTGGTCCTGAAGGCTAAAGCTAACATCTATAGTCCAACAGCAGGTACTCTATCACACAGATACAATAGTCATTTCTATTCCTTAAGAAGTTTGTTCAAAAGGTGTGTTCACCTAGGTCCCAGAGGCATCAAATGAAGCATTGTATACAGATGGTACCTGTGCAAGGTTCTAGACTGGAAAAATACAAGATGTGTCTTTGAAGTAAAACCAATAAGGTTTCCAAAAACACGTCAGAAACAAAGTCTTAAAGATGCAGATAATGGTTGGTTTATACACTAAGATCAAATCTGACGTTAGGTCGTGAAATAGTCTTTGCATGTTCCATTTTGTGGTCTTCTCCAGGAAGTTAATGTTGCCAAAGAAGACAAAAATCTAACTTTTTTAATCAGCAAACAAGTATTACATTTGTGAAAGGTTAATGTCTCTATCATCCAGGCAACATCTTTCTGTGATGCAGCATAGTTCAGCAGGGTCAAGAATACAGCATTTCAAATAATGAAGGATGGAGCTCCAGTTTCACCTTAATGAGATTCACATTTTGCACATAGCTTAACAAACACTTGACCTGTGCAAATGGGACCATTCAAAAGTATTGAGAGGTGCAATATACGAAAATGTCATGGTTTCTTTTTTTATTGTTTATTGCAACTCATCTTACAGCTCAACAGAAGAGTTACTAAAGAAAATCTCAGCATGCACCAGTAATGCCTCCTGTTCATCCTGTAATTTACTCTTACAGTTCACAAATCCACATAAATGACAAGCTGGTGACAGCAGGGCTCACAGGAGACCGTCCCTCATGTTTTCTTGTTCCTTAATCGGACATTGTGAGCATTTGTACCTCAATAAAATTGTTTGCTGACACATGAGGGCATTTCACTCAGCAGGTCATGTTGACAGTAAATCCAGACAAGTAGCTCTAGAGGATGTGTTGACTGGATCTGTCATTCTGCATGAGATCTTGATGTTTTTATTATATACAGATAAATAAAAGTTTGCATAAGTGCTAACATTGTAAGCACAGGGCTTTTTTTCTTTTTCTCTTTTTCTTAGAAACAGGCTTAGGGGTGTTGACTATAATTGCAAAGTAAATGGTGCTTTTATGAAAAGATGTTACAGTTTCTATATTACTGTCATGTCCTTTTTTGGCTGCATCCAAAAGAGTATTTTTGGAGTAGTTGAAGCCGTTTGTACCTGTCAACCTACTCTAAATGTGGTGATGTCCACCTACGATGCCAAATGGTCAATTTTCTTTTTTTTCTGCCTCTCTCTGTGTCTGCATGTAATTTACTGGCTGGAATAATGACCACACAAAATAATTTACAACCCCTCTGATATGGAGTGTTTCATAATGCCTAAAAATTACTTTTCTGGTCTGGCCTAAAGTATTTTTTTGAGTGGGATAAAAGAGGGCCCTTTATGGAGTCCACTTGTCAGCACTGTCACAGAAGTAGGAGTTTCTATTTAGTAGGGAGGCTTTGTATTATTTTAGCATTTCAGTGTGCAAATACCAGTCTTTTAATGCAGGCCTTCTATATTCAGATGTCTGTGTGCATGTATTTTCATGTATTTCAGACAAATTGGTCCATATCACATAAAAGAAAGAACTAAAGCAAAACAAAATGCATCCAGGAAAACATATAAACATTACTCTCTAAGCAGAGAAAATCATCTCAAAACGTAAAGACATATAGAGTTTCTAGAAGCTTGAAGTATAACATATGTCACTCTGTGTTTTGCAGTCATAGCTTTTACGATGAAATTTTTTGAGTCATTGAAATAGCACATACATGTATGGAAAAGGTTCCTCAGTAATGCATGAAAAGTAAGAACACTTCTCGTGATAAACATTTGATTTGCAGCTGTCCATCTTGGGAGACTCTAAAATTTAGAATCTAAATGAATGAAATTGTCATGATGAAGTTGAATTTAATTCTGAAACTAAAAGAATTACAAAATACACTGAAAACACACAGGAACCAGGACGGAAGCAACAGTAGAATCCAGCAGAGAATGAGAGACCTAAAAACTGGGGAGTGTGATTACTGAAAAAGCAGTAGGTGGTTGATTAGAAACAGGGTGCAGCTGTGAGGGAAGGCGAGTAACTGAAATTAAACAGAGGGAATGGGAGAAATGGCTGATAGAATACAGGGGGAATCACGGAAGCAAAGACACAGAAACCAGAGAAAAGTACAAAGCAGAAACCGGGCACGGCCTAACAAAACAATTAAGGTTTAAACCAAGAGGTGACAAAGAAATTCAGAAACAGGAGCAACAGCAAATATGAATTAAATACAGAGAGCTCATGGACCATTTCCAAAATGCATTGGGAACTAAGATCTATAGAGAAAAAAAACATTTCTGAAAGGCAAAAACTCAGAAGAGAGATTAAATACAAGTAAAAAACCAAAATATGAGGAATCTGAAAACCAGTAAATAAACAGAATAAGGAAAGCATAGAGGGACAAATACCAAAATAAGGCAACACACAAAACCAACGTTCCACAGAAATGAAATGAATAAAAACATCACAGGTAAAGACAAAGCAGGCTGAAGTCCATATCCAGCTACCTGTAGCATTCAACCAGTCCCGAATGCCATGGGAGACTTTATAGCAGCAGAAATGTGACCACACAGTGGCGCTATCTTAAGAAGTGTCTCAGAGAGTGGCTTTCCCAAAAGGCACCCTTCCATGGTGATTTCAAGTACAACTTGACTGTCTGGATTGTCTATTTAACAAAGCAGTTTATGCGTTTGTTTTATTATTAAATGTTCATCATATTAAAAAATTCCCAAACAACAACATTGACCATTAATATTGGGTATTATTTTGTATAATTCATTTATCCATCTATAGTTTAAACCCACTTATCCTTTATTATGAAACAACATCAAACCAAATCTCCAGTGAATTCTATACTGGTCATTTTTTTAAGTGCTAAAACAAAAATGGTAAATTCAGGAAATTTGTAACATGCTTTGATTACTGTTGAATAAAGGACACATTTTTTTTTAACAAGTTTTCCTTTATTTCCTTTGATTGAGGTTTACTGGAAATGTAGGTTGCCGGGGGAGCCGGTGCCTCTCCAGTGAGCAAGAGGCGAGGTACACCTTGGACAGGTCCCCACCCATTCACAGGGCAACACAGAGACACACAGGCAGAAAATCATGCATATACAAACTTATACCAATTTAGAGCAACCAATTAGCCTAACCCATGTTTCTTGACTGTGGGAGAAAGCCAGAGTACCCTTACATGTGTTAAGTTTGCATGTTCTCCTCATGCATGTACCCTTACATGCATAAGGAGAACATGCAAACTTAATGCAGAAAGAACTCAGGCCAGTTTTTGAACTAAAGACCCTTTTGCTGCAAGGCAGTTGAGATCATATTGATACTATTAATGTTAGTTGAAAGTGCATACCTGTAATGAATCAGGAAGAGACTTTGTGATACCCTTTATGCAATTGTAGTTTTTCCTCTTATAAAATGCAACTGTGTATACCCTTTTAGTTTTCCTTTCATTTGCACCTCGCAGTTCACTTGAAAACAAGACTCTCGCTGTACTGTGAGCTCAGGTTCTGCTATGTGGGATGCTTTTACATAGATTTAAATCTTCTTCTCCTTGAGCCCCATAGTGACAGTGATAGATGACGGTGTCATTAGAAGCCAGGGAGCTCATCTACTGGCCGTACTTGCTGATTTCTGTTACCCCTTTCCCTTTTTTAGCCTGCTTCATAGAATCAGATAACACACAGCTCCTGTTATCAAGTCAAGCCAGCTCTGTGGACTTTTTGCTTTATTCAAACATGAGACCATTTTTGTGTATTGTTTAAAGCGTTGTGTTGTTCGAGGGAATATAAACATAAAATGTAATTTGTTGGACATTTAACCTTGGCAATAATAAAACAACAGATAACAGTAACATTAAAACAGTAAGATAACGGAAAACTTTGACTTCTCTAGTTTAAATAGCTTAGATTACCAATAATTAGGAAGCTTAAGTAGTCTCTCTTCTTAATCAAAAGCATCGGTTTAATCATTCAAACAACATATTTAAAACACCTCAAAAAGTCTTCAGCTTTGAGCAAAAGTTAAATTAGAATTTCACGTAATTTGTTGTCATTGCTCAGTTTATTTTCATACATTTAATTTTCTAGCTTGACTAATCTTGTTAAGGGCTGCAGAGCAGATCAGATTCAATGCCAACAACCACCTACCCCTGTACAGCAAAAACTCTGCAAAAAACAAGAATATGCTCATTTGTATATATATTTGTATATATATTTGTGTAATTTTACTTCAGAAAAGAACATTGAATGTATTTTTGTAGGAAACAGTTTTTTTCACATGCAGTTTGAAGGCCATAACTGATCAGATTATTTCTCAAAAATGTAATGCTAGCAAAATATTCTGGCACTCAGAGAGCTCTCGATGTGGAGGTCTGAGCAGTTCTGCGAGTTTCTGAAAGTGCAATGAAGATGTTGTGCAACTAAATACTGCAATAATTAAAAGCAAAAGAAGAAGAATCGAGTGCAGCCGTTGAAAATTGTTGTGGATTGTCTCTAATCCACAAAAGACCCACTTTCAGAACATCTGTCCCCTCTGTCTAAAATCTAAACATAATTGTCATCAAAAGTGCTTCCTTTGCTCTTGAGGTGCAAATGGACTGCTGAATCTTGCACCAGGCTGCTGTTGAAACATTTTTTAAGCCTGTTGTAGTAGCCATGACTCAGATGACTGAGAATAGGCACAGGCAACCAACACCTTGTTTACTTGCTTTTTTGTAACCATTAACACACTTTTTCCGGACTCTGACTTAGCTTTTAAGCCCAGTCAACAAATTCACAATAAGGTTGAAGTTGTGTTTTTTTTATGGTAGGCCAGTTCACAACGTAAATGTTAACTGGCTTTATCTGTTCTAACAGCTAATGGTGTGTATTTGAAAGAGTTGAGGAATTTAAGGGCAGTCTTCCTTCTTCATTACTCCAGTCAATTTGTGCATTGCATTGGTTTCTCTGACAATGAAACAGCCCCACAGCATGATGCTACCACAGCCATGCTTGATAGTTGTTAGTGTTTTTTGATTTGTAATGAAAAATGCAGCTAGAAGCTTATTGACGGTGACACATGTGTGGTCATCTTATTTGGGGACATTTATTGAAATATTAGCTGGATTGCATGAACAGGTCACAGTTTTATGACAAACCGACAACCACAAACTCCATCATTACATCATGTAAGTCAAACTGTTGATTTCACTGGGATATGTTGGCTTTCAGAACATACAGCTGATCACAAAATGTGAAATAAAAAACATTTTTAAAAGTATGAATCTAAATTGGCTTCAGTATTTAGCCTGTATTTATGATTTGGACCTGGTGCAGATTACAGAAAATCCACAATCAATTAAATCGTATGCATCTAATTCCTGTTTTCGAAAACTATTAAAGTAGTTTATTGTACGAACTCTTCATCCAGAAGACAGAACAGTTCAAATTCAATTCAATTCTATTCAGTTTTATTTATATAGCGCCAATTCACAACACGTTGTCTCAAGGCACTTCACAAAAGTCAGGTACATACATTACAATTAATCCTAATCATTGAACAGTGCAGTCAGAGTTAGTTATTTATTCAAATTGGATAAAAAGTTTTTCTGTCTAAGGAAAGGAAACCCAGCAGATTGCATCCAGTCAGTGACTTGCAGCATTCCCTCCTCCCGGATGAGCATGTAGAGACAGTGGACAGTCACTGGCGTTGACTTTGAAGCAATCCCTCATACTGAGCATGCATGTAGCGACAGTGGAAAGGAAAAACTCCCTTTTAACAGGAAGGAACCTCCAGCAGAACCAGGCTCAGTGTGAGCGCCGGACAGTAAACACTGGGCCTCCATCAATGACCCGGGTGGGTGGAGGGGGCCCGGAGGTGGGCCTGAGTCGCGGCTCCACGAAGGGCTTGACCTGAGAAACGTGGAACGTGGGGTGAATCCTCATGGAATTGGGCAATCTCAGCCGTACAGAGACAGGGTTGATGATCTTGGAGATAGGGAAAGGTCCAACAAATCGGGGTGCCAACTTCCGGGACTCTATCCGTAACAGTAGGTCTTTGGCGAAGAGCCAAACTTTCTGCCCCACCTGGTATTTAGGGGCAGGGATCCGTCTCCGGTTGGCCGTTCTTGACTGAACCAGTGACATTCTGATCATTGACCTCCTGGCCTTTCTCCATATTCTTTGGCATCCTAAGGCAGCTGCTTGGGCAGATGGAACATTACGCTCTTTCTCCTGTACGGAAAACATGGGTGGCTGGAAACCAAACACAACATGGAAAGGGGACAAACCAGTGGCACTTGACTGCAAAGAGTTCATGGCGTATTCAACCCAGGGTAAATTTTGTGACCACTTGGTCGGGTCTGACTCACATAAAATGTGAAGTTTGGTTTCCACTTCTTGGTTGGCTCTCTCAGTTTGGCCATCAGATTGAGGATGAAACCCTGAAGAGAGACTAACAGAAATTCCCAACAAAGAACAGAACTCCTTCCAAAAACGTGACACAAACTGGGGTCCTCTATCGGAAACAATGTCAGTAGGTATTCCATGGAGCCTAAAAACTTCTCTGGTCAATATCTCACCCATCTCCTTTGCAGAATGGAGCTTCTCCAGGGGCACTAGATGAACCATCTTGGAAAATCTGTCAATTATCGTCAGTAGAACAGAGTGACCATTTGACATCGGTAAACCTGTTACAAAGTCCATAGCAATGTGTGGCCATGGGCGAGGGAGAATGGGCAATGGGTGCAACAACCCCGCAGGGGGGCGACGAGAAGACTTGGCTTGACAACATTGAGTGCATGCAGAAACATAGTCTTTGACATCCTTCACAAGCGATGGCCACCAAAACTGAGCTTGTACAGTCTGAATCGTTCTGCTGATTCCAGGATGACAAACGAGACGAGAGCAATGACAAGACTCCAGTACCTTTGGCACAAGGCGTTCGGGAACAAAACAGTGGTCCGGTGGGCATGATGGTGGGATAGGCAGATCCCTGATGGCCTCCTGGACCTCCCTTTCCACCTCAACTCAGGACACAGACAACCTGACGGCCTCGGGAAGGATAAACTCCTCTTCACCTGCAGACTGAGATTCTGCGGACTCTTGAATCCGGGATAGGGCGTCAGGTTTGCCATTTTACTCCCTGGCCTGTAAGACAGGGAGAAATTAAAACGACCAAAAAACAGAGCCCATCTTGCCTGCCTGGAGTTCAGCCGTTTTGCTGATTTCAGGTACTCCAAATTCTTATGGTCAGTCCACACCATAAATGGCTCCTTAGTCCCTTCCAGCCAATGTCTCCACTACGTCAATGCCAACTTGACGGCCAGCAACTCTCTGTCTCCCACGTTGTAATTCCGCTCAGCCTGTGACAGAGTCCTTGAGAAGAAGGCACATGGGTGAACACGATCATCCTCACCTCTCTGGCTTAACACGGCTCCAACCCTAGTGCTTGAGGCATCCACCTCCACGATAAACTGTCTTTCTGGGTCAGGAGACCGTAGCACTGGAGCTGACGTGAAGAGTTCCTTTAACCTGTTGAAGGCCTTCTCTGCATCCTTATTCCATACAAATCTTGTCTTGGAAGAGGTAAGAGCGTTCAGGGGAGTAGCAACCAGGCTGTAATTTCTAATAAACCTCCTATAGAAGTTTGCGAATCTCTGAAATCTCTGAAGCTGCTTACGATCAGTGGGGACAGGCCATTCCAAGACAGCCCTTACTTTAGAGGGATCGACAATCACTTGACCTGGGGAAATGATGAAGGCCAAAAAGGATGTAGTAGTGGTGTTAAACTCACATTTCTCTGCCTTGACGGACAACTGGTTTTGCAGAAGACGCAGGAGAACAGCTCTGACATGTTTCCTGTGGGTATCCAGATCTTGAGAATAGATTAATATGTCATCAAGGTAGACAAACACGAATTGACCCACCATGTCTCTTAGAACGTCATTGACCAATGACTGAAAAACTGCAGGAGCGTAGTAAGTCCAAATAGCATGACCTTGTATTCATAATGGCCCGTAGGCGTGTTAAAAGCCGTCTTCCACTCATCCCCTTCTCTGATTCGGACCAGATGATAAGCATTCCTCAGATCCAGCTTAGAAAATATCTTGGCTCCCTGGTTCTGATCAAAAGCTGTGTTCATGAGTGGTAAGGGGTATCTATTTTTAACTGTTATCTAATTAAGGCCTCTATAATCAATACATGGTCTCAATGAACCATCCTTCTTCCTAACAAAAAAGAAACCAGCACCTGCAGGAGAGAAAGATGTTTGAATTTGTCTTGCCTTTAATGCCTCATCAACATATTTCTTCATGGCCCTGTGCTCTGGACCAGACAACGAGTAAAGCCTGCCTTTGGGGGGTAAAGTGCCAGGAAGCAAATCAATAGCACAATCATATGGTCTGTGGGGTGGCAGAGCTATGGCCTTGATCTTATTAAACACTTCCTTTAAGTCATGGTATTCTTGCGGTACCTTGGATAAATCCGGGTATGTTTCCTCGACCTCATTCTCCACGCTGACCTCCATAGCAGCAGACAAAAGGCAGGCAGCGGAACATGACTCAGACCAACCCAGAATCTCTTTCTTCTTTCAGTCAATGTGAGGGTTGTGTTTCTGCAACCAGGAGGCCCCTAAGACTACAGGAAGTTCAGGTGAATTAATGATCATGAAAGTTACTTTTTCTTGATGATTACCTCCAACTGTTAAGGTAATCTCCTCCGTCCTGAGGTGTGAATTGTTCATGCCGTGACCATCCAATGCTAGCACGTTTCGTGTGTCAGCTGACGGAATGAGTTTTATGCCGTTCTTATTTGCGAATGTTTCGTCCATGAATTCAGTGTCTGCTCCTGAATCAATAAACACGGCCCCCTGGAGAGACATGGAAGAGGTTTGAAAACAAGCAGGAAACAAGAAGGAGGAGGCAGTTAGCTGGCTTCGGCTCAGTAGAGACCTCCCTTCCTCTGCTGAGCGCGTCCTTTTAATGGACATCTGAGTGCTAAATGTCCTTTCTTTCCACAATAAAAACAGAGCTTGAACTTCCTCCGACGATCCTTCTCCTCAGGGGTAATCTTGGTTCTGCCCAACTGCATGGGCTCACAATCATCGTTCTCCTCAGTGAGAGGTGACCGGCTCCTTCTTTCAGGCAGGTGTGCCGGACCCTGAAATGAGGGACGACCCACCTCATGTCGCTTCTCCCTCCTTCTCTCTGCTAGCCGAACATCTATGCGCGCAGCAAGATCCTCGAGCTGTTTCAGGGAGGAGGGGTAGTCACGGGTCGCTAACTCATCCTTGATGTCTGCGTTCAGTCCTTGCATAAATGCATCCATTTGTGCTGCCTCGTTCCAACGGCTATCTGCGGCCAGCAAATGAAAGTCAATTATATAGGACGAGACAGGCTGATCACCCTGTTTGAGGGACAGTAAGCCTCTTGCGGCTTCACGACTTGGAAGAACAGGATTAAAAACTCGAATGAGTTCCTTGAAAAAGTTTCATAGAAGTTACAAGATGCAGACCTGTTATGCCATTCAGCAGTCCCCCACTGCTTCGCCCTTCCTGCCAGCAGAGCTATAACAAAAGCCACCTTGGAGCGCTCAGTGGGAAAGGATGACGGCTGAAGCTCAAAATGAATCTCACACTGAGTTAGGAAAGCTTGACACTGGTCTGGGTCTCCCCTGAACATCTCAGGCGGAGATAGGCGTGGCTCCCTTACCTCTGCTGTTGTCTTTGTCACTTGGGCGTGGTTAATTTGTGACGGTGGCGGCTTGGAGACAGGATTGCCAGAACGTAATGTGGAAATTATTTCCTCCATGCCGGAACCCAGCCAGGAAAGGGTCTCATCAACGTGGATTCGCCACTGCTGTGCTGGCGATGGGTCCATTTTTGGCCAGATTTTTCTATTACAAATTAGAAAAAGGCAGACCCGAGATTCAGCCAGACACAGAACTGAAAGATTAAAAAGTTTATTCAGCCACAGGAAAACGTCACTCAGGTTAAACTCCACACAGCTTCCAGGAATCACTGAAGCAGAAAGAAGGATTAGTGACTTGTAGTTTCTCCAAATCTTGCAAGGATCAGAAAAGTCGCTAACCTGTTCTTGTCTTGGGTTAAACTTGGAACCCAGAGGGGAAACCTCAGTGGGTAGAAGGCAGGGATCTCCACAGCGCAGGTGAGAGAGACAGGTGACTTTTGGCTGAATAATCCAAGGGCTAGGCTGATTCAATAATCCAGGGACAGAAACAGGGTCAATAATCGGAACAAGATATGTCAGCCAAGGGGCAGGCAGAGGCATAAATCAGATGCAGGAAACAGGGTCAAAACCAAAATCCAAACAGTCCGACAAGGGGCAGGCAGAGGCAGAAATCCAAGAGGCAAGGCAAGGTCAAAACAACGATCAGTCAGGAAGGAACGCTGGATATCTACTCACATGATGGCTTTCAAAAATCTGGCACCGTCTGCTTGTCAGAGTCGGTATATATCAGGGAAGACACAGGTACTTGGAATGCCATAGATTGCACTGCACTGCAGCAGTCACCAGGTGCATCTCATCTGCTGATTGCAGCCAGAGAGACAGAGTAGAGCAGACGTGCCAGAATCATAACAAAAGTTTTAAGCCTAGCCTTAAAAGTAGACAGGATGTCCGCCTCACGGACCAAAACCGGGAGCTGGTTCCACAGGAGAGGAGCCTGATAACTAAAGGATCTGCCTCCCATTCTACTTCTAGAGACTCTAGGAACCACCAGTAAACCTCCAGTCTGAGAACAAAGTGCTCTGTTAGGAACATATGGAACAATCAGATCTCTGATGTATGATGGAGCTAGATCATTAAGAGGTTTATATGTGAGGAGTAGAGTTTTTAATTCTATTCTGGATTTAACAGGGAGCCAATGAAGGGAAGCTAAAATAGGAGAAATATGATCTCTCTTTTTAATTTTCATCAGAACTCTTGCTGCAGCATTTTGAATCAGCTGAAGGCTTTTAACTGCATTTTGTGGACATCCTGTTAGTAAAGAATTACAATAGTCCAGCCTTTATGCAACAAATGCATGGACTAGTTTTTCAGCGTCACTCCTGGACAGGATATTTCTAATTTTGGCAATGTTCCGGAGGTGAAAGAAGGAAATTTGTCCTTAAAGGTAGAAAATTGATCATGGCCATGATGAATCTATGTAAACCTCTCACCTAGATGTTTGACATGTTTACTTTTAGCAGTAATCAGCAGAAAGACTGAAAAACAAAATGTGTTGAAGGAAAAATGATCTGCTGCATAGCGTTAGATCAACAGCATTATTTCCTGAATGCAAGAGTAAGAGTACATCAGCTTTCTATATTCAAAAATCTATAAGATCTGACACACAGAGATGAGAAGGTGCTATAGTAAGCAAAGACATGGACAGGACATTGATTATATGGCCTTATGCTAAAGTTGCTATGCTGCTATGAAAAGAACCTTGGTGAGAGATTTTGGTCAGAAAAGTGCAAACAGTTTTACATTTCCCCACTAATATGGGTAGATTTCCATGAAAGATAAAATTTAACCAGGCACTTGAAAAAGGTTCTGATGCTGGGGGATGTTTTAATGAACTGTGTGGGTTAGTACAACATCTGAACATTTAGACTTATCCACTTGCAGCTTCGGCTTTCTTGAGCTTGGACTACAAAGTCACAGCAAGACATAAAAATGGTGGAGACACGAAATTGATCAGCCGGAATTCCATTACCTTATTTAGCTGTTCTGCAGCAGGTACTGTAGTTCAAAAAACATAATAGCCTAAACCTAATAGCCTAGCCTAAACCGGCTCAGTTATGGTTGAGGCGCAAACACACCCTCCATTTCTGCTACCTGTATGACCCCTTCTCTTTTCCAATGGTTATAATCAGTCTGACAGAGAGAGGTATCCCAATCCTTGTGGTTTTTCGTATAACAATGACCATCAGTGGGACCCTTTGTGGGGTGCCTTGAGACGACATTGTTGTAAATAAGCACTGTACTGTTATCACTACGTTTTGGATACGCTGTGTATGTTAACGCAGATTAACAGCAAGCCAAACTCAATTTTCATGAGCCAGGAAACCGAGCGTCTTGCTCCTTTATTACGGTCTTCTTGACAGCTTTTTTTTTTTTTTTTTTTTTTTTTTTACCGTGTCCTGTCCAGCAGAGTAGCGCTCAGAATTGTTGTCTGAGTGCCAAGAAATTGCCCAACAGATTTACTTTCACAAGCGGAGCATCACAGCTATTGCTTTAAGGCTCTGCTTGATATTTATAAAAGAAACTTTATTATAAACTTCTTTGGGAATATTTCAATTGTTACGGACACGGAGACTGAAATGAAAAGAAAACAGAAGCTTGACCAAAGAGAGAGATGGGCAAAGGGAAAAGGGAAAAAAGGAGGAGAGAGTGGAGGAGAGAAAGAAGGATGAATAGAATAAAAGATTACACCCTGCTTGCTTATACACAAAATAACACATGGTATTTATGAATGTAAAATGTAGTTAGTGAGAAGTGCAGCCCAATATAGATAATCTGTGTATCTATCAACACCTGTGTGGATGCGCTTTGTATACAAGGTTTCTCCACAGAAATATGCAATAGCGAGTGTGAGGATCCACCGACCTGCCCCGTGGTCCCCGGGCGGACACTGAGGAGATCCGAGCAACAGACATCCAAAGGCCCCCCAAAGCACAGGAACCCCAGGAATACCACCGCCGGGACTACCGCAACCCCCCCAGAGAAGAGCAGTGGAGAGTCCCAGGGGAGCCACCCAGCAGCGACATTGCAGAAGCCCCAGGGAACCGCAGCGACGAGCCCACAGGCCCCGCCGGCAGCCGTCCTCTCCCGAGCAGATCCAGCCATGGACCCTGCAGCCCCTAGGGGCAACCAGCCCCCGGACCAAGGGACAGGATGACAGAGACAGGCAGACAGGCTCAGACCCGGGTGGTCTCGGCCCGGCCCCCGCCCAGAACCCCACCAACCCCCATCCACCTCCGGAGAGGGGGCTATGTACGAAAGAGGGGTTCACATGGCCCAAACCAGCCCGCCAACCAGAGCCGCCCCAGGACGGAGCAGTCCCAACCCCCCAACGAGCTCCGATCCCAACCCCATGAGTCTCCCACCCCCAGTGAACCCCAACATGAACCTCGCCACAGGGCCACCCCCAACAGGGACACCGATATCGGACACATGTCCCCGAACCCAAACGCCACGAATCCCCCCCCCCCCCCCACAGGGGCACACCCCCACAGTTGAACTCTATAGCCGAGAGGCCGATGAGGTCACACCCACCCAGCGCAAGCTCTACATACAGCCCTGCTTTGAGCACCCCCGCCGCACCCCGCTCCTCCACCACACAGTGCGCCGCAACAGCAAGGCAAGGGCCCCGCGCAACACCACCCCCGCCCACTGGCGCAACAGGGCAGACCCCGCCGAGCACCGCACCCACAACAGGACCCCCGACCCCGCAGCATGACGGGACAGACTCACCCACCCAATCCCCGGGGTCGGTGTCCCCACCACACCCCCACAATGCCCCACTCAGCCACAAAAAAAAAAAAAAAAACATTCCTGCCAACATTCCTGCCACTGCAACTGCCCAGGGAGAAACAGCTCCACCATCGCCACCCAGCCGATCCAAACGCCGGCGACTCCATATCCCAGAAGTGGATACAACCCCTCCACGACACCCCTCCACCCACCGCCCCGATCCCCCCCTCACACATGACAGCCAGCAGAGCAGGCCACCACCAAGCCCGCCCAATCCCCCCAGACAGCACCAGCAGCCCCAGCCCACCAGTCCACGAGAGGGATACATGCACTAGCCAGGTACCTGGGCCATGCAGGCCAACCGCTCCAAGCCAAGCACAGCCCACCAGCCGCCCCGGTGCAGTCACAAGACGCGCTCCGCCGCCCCACCCACCCGACTAGCAACTGCAGCCCGGCGCCCCAACCATGGGCCAGAACCACAGAAGCAGTGGAAGAAGGCCACGGCCGCACCAGTTTCCGGGCACCCCGCCAACCCCACCCCCAAACCCCGGGAGTGCCCCAGCCCGCCGGCCACCCGCACCCCCGCATGGCGCACTACGGCCCACCAAGTAGTCCAGCCGGCCAGCCCCTCCATCGGAGCGGGGCCACATCCCAATCAATGCCGGCTAAGTCCCCCCTACCGGAGCCCGGCATCCCCCCCAGCCGTCAGACCAGGGCCCAAAGCCAGGGGCCGAGATCCAAGGGAACCCAAGCGATCCCGAGAGAGAGAGCCGAAACGCCAGCCCCAGCACCAGACAGTCCCCAAGACCTGACCCCAAGGAGGCCACACCCCCATCCAGAGACGCAGACCCACCAACATCCAGGTCAGCCAAGCAAAAACAATAGAGCCGAGCCGGACCGCAGATCCCCCTAAGCCAGCGCCACAGCATCACCACACATCCTTCTGTGCACTCATAGGGGCATGGCGAAGACCGCTAACCCCGAGCACACAGAACAAACCAGGAAACATCCCACCCCAGTACGAGGCCCAGAAGCCCGACGCAAGCGCAGAGCTCAGCGACCCCCGCCCTGCCGCACCCACGCCCGGAGGTCAGAGCCGCCACGCACAGGACCACCGCCCCAACACCACAGCATGTACAATGTACAATTGAAGTGTTTATTAGAAAGCCTATAGCCTAGACTATGCAGTAGTGTTACATTCATGGTATGATGTTATGCAAGAGGTGCGGTAACGGGTTGTTATCTTGGTTTTACAGGTGCAGTGTTTTCTTTGCCCACAGCTGCTGACGTATAATAATAATACGTCATCAATGCTGAGGCATTATACAGCGAAACACGAGAACACTCAGCCTCGTGCCACCAATCAAGGTCAGCATAACATAGATATACATGCAGAATTAGAAAGAATGACAGTTAAATGTTTGTAAGTTAAATTGAAGTTACTTTTCTTTCTTTATTTTTTTACTTATTTATTTAAAATGGGACAGTGGAATTTCATAAAACAAATGACAATTCAAGTTAAAGAAGCCAGAATTTGCCTAATGGCTATTTTTCATCTGTAATCCCCTACAGTTCACATTGTTTTTAAATTATTATTTTTTTATGGGTTGCTAAAAACACATATGTACAACACATATATACATACAGTACATAAGTGCTATTATTTACACAAGAGGTGCATCAAATTCGCGGGGCTTCATTTGGTGCAAGAATTGCTACTGCCAGTAGATGTCACCCAAGGGAATTGAATGAAGCTTCGGGTAGTGAACCACTTTATGACACAATGGTTCAAAATGATTCTGCGCTTCAAAAAGCCTCATTTTCACATGACTAGGGATCCCTGCTCCTCTTAAGCACCTCCTGATTAGCTCAACGAGCTGCAGCTGCGGAGCCTGCCAGTCGCACCCTACTCGAGAGATGAGAGAAGACAATAGAAGAAACACAACACAAGCCTGTACACAGCCCAGAGAGTGTAACATTTTGAGTCATGTACAATAAGATATTAACTCAATACTTTTGAGAAAAATGCATATAAAAATATATGCAATATAAATACTGTAATCATGTAATGAGATAAAAAAAAGCTATTAGAATAGCCCTCATCAAATCTCTTTAGTCTGCTCTGTTTTTATCTGCAGAAAAATGGAATAAAGAGCCCTCATTTAGCATCGAAGACTTTGTGTTTCTTCTGACACAGGCTTTTTTTTTTGATCTTGCATAATTGTTTGAGACTTCACAGTGTGAGTGCATGTGCAAGTGTGTGCCTTTTTTTTCCCTGCCCCAAAGGGGAAACCCTGTAAACCCAGGGGGGCAGGGCTGGGAGGGGGCCCATTTGGAGGTTCCACTCCCCCCTTGGTTTCCTCCCCCGGTTTATTAGAATGGACATTGACATTTGCATGCAAACACACATGCCATCCTAAAATTTACAATAAAAAACTACAAAAAAAAGGGGGTTTTTTTGGTTTGACCACGGGGATTTTGCCCAAAATTAAAAACCTTTGGGGCGATCCTTGCAAAAATTTTAAAAAAATGCCCCAATGGCTTTCTATTTCTTTGAGATACACCTGGATCATGGTAAATCACTTGAGACATGTGAGTCACACTCAGGTAAGGTTTTATTACATTACACTATAAGTATACTTTTGTCTACTAATGGAGCCAATTGGGGAATCATTTCATTTATGATGCCTGTATTGGCCTCCTTTCACTGGACACTAATTCAATTTAGAACCATTGTTAAAATATTAATGACATTCAAGGCAAAACTAGGCTGGCCTCGGAAATTTAAACCCGCCCGGCTTGTAATCCTAGGGGGGGGGGGGGGTTTTTTTTTTGGAAGGACAGATTTTTCCCCTACAGCAAAAATAAGAAACTATTTTAAAACCTTTAAAATGGTTTTTTTTTTATGATCTTGGGACTTTTCGGCACTAACTAAAAAACATTCCAAGATCAGTAAGCACCTACAATTCTATATATTCATTGTGGAAAAAGTATTTTTTTTTTCCTGAGTAAATGTGTAAAATATTTTAGTAGCATTGGACAAAATGACCCAAAAGTGTGTGAATGATATTAAAGCATAAAAGTGGAAACTGAAAGAACAAAGGATTACACTATTGTATTGTATACTATATGCAGGCATGGGCAAGTGGACAAGAATAAAATATCTTTGTTTAATAAAAAAAAAAAGGATATAGTTTTCCCCAAAAAACTTTTTGGCCCCAAATTTGCTACTGGGGGTTTTTCGCTGCGGGTTCAGTGTTTATAGAAACTTAATGAGGCTGATGTTTGAAAGTCTAAGCTCTGTGGAAGATGAATGTTTTGTGTCCTGTCTGTTCGGAAGTTTCATCTGGAAAAACGCCCTGGTATGTTTGTGGATGCTAATGCAAATGGATTTTTTTGCATCTGCAAGTGCAGAAGCAAAAAGCCCAAAAAAGAATAAAAAACAAAAAACGAGTAAAAGAAAGACTTTCTTTTACGAATCCCTTTAAATCATAAATTGACCCTAAATTTGTCCCCGTCAGCCCCATTTTTTTAAAATTTCATTTGGTGCAAAGCTTTCACTGTTACTTTAAAATATGAATAAACTCGGTGGCTTAGCGACATGCAGTTACAGGTAGTGATTAGTCAATATAATTGAAATATTTTCTTAGTTTCATTTAGCTTTTGCCAGCTTTTCCACCACTCTCATTGAGAACAGAGGGAAACTGCTTTACTCGTTCCTTTGCGCTGATGTTTAAGGGGAAATGTGGCTTTTTGGTTACCCCCAAACCAATCTTCAACTGCCCCTCATTGGCCCTGGGGGCAGCAGTGCAGTAGAATTAAAAAAAACCGGGCCCCCCTGCGGGTGGGTTTTTAGCAGTCATTTAAACAAATTTTTTTCCAAACCTTTTTTTAACCTAAAAATTTGGAAAAAATTTCCAAAATTATGAAATTAAAGCGTGAAAAAATGGGGGGGATGGGTTTAAACCAGGGGAAATCCCCAAAAACGGGAGTAAACTTTTTAATTGTTTAAATTCCCAAAAACATCATACTATTTAAAAGACTTTTGGGTTTTTAAACCCCAAACACCTTAAACACACTGCTTCCTTACGTGACTCATCAAAAACTAAAAAGAAATTTTTTAAAATATTTCAGGAAAGTCCGGTTTTATGACTACGGGGGCCCTTCAAATAAAAGAACCTTGGGGGTTTTCAAACCACCATTAGGAGAATTTGCTTTTTTCCGGCATTTGGTGTAAAGGGTCGGGAAATAAACACACTGTGTGTGTGTGTGGGGTGTGTGTTTCTGCTGTGTGTCTGGCCCTGGGGGTTGCTTTTGGGCCCCCTTCTCTGCTTTTTGGGCCTCCTGTGGGTTTCCCGCCTGGCTGCAGTTTTTTGAAGGCCCGGCTTTTCTCGCTGCCCCCTTGCTCTGTCCTTTTGGTGGTGGGGGCCCCCCGGGCTCCCTTTTGGACGGGTTTGGGAAATTGGGGGTCCCGGGGATCTTGTCCGCTTCCTTGGGGCTTGAAGTGTGGGGTTTTGGGGTTGGTGGGGGTAACTTTTTGGTGGGGGCTTTGGTGTTGGAATTTTTGGCGCTTTATGAAATTGGGGGGTTTTTGGGGGGGGGGTCCCCTGAGTGCCCAATTTCATGAGTGTGAAAGGGGATTTAGGCCTGATGTGTGGGGGTGTTTTCTGTGTGTATAAATTTTGGGATGTGTGGAAATTTTCATGTATAAACTGTGGATTACTGTTTGTATGTTTTGTTGTTTTAGGTATGTTTTATTTTGTTATGTGTGCATAAGTGCGTATTGTGGGGTTATGTATATTTTTTATATGTTTGTTTTGATGTATATATATATTATAATGTGTTTATGTATAGTATTTTTATTTGTATGTATGGTTTTTTTTTTTTTGTGAATTTTGGATTTCCAAACAATAGATGTTTAAACAGGGAAAGGGTTTCTTTAAAATTAATTTAAAAATTGGGAATTAGAGGGGAAAGGGGTATGAAAAAAAAAAGGGTTTTTTTCTTCTAAATTTCCCCTTTTTAGATAATTTATATTAATTAAAAATCCAAAAGTCAGAAAACTCAGGGTTAAAAATACTGGGCAAGTTTTCTTTTTTTGGCAAATGTTTTTTTACTAAATTTCTATTTTTCTAGTTTTTTCCCATGGTTTTAAGTTCAATTTAATTTTTTTGGAACTGGAAATTTTAATTTAAAATTTTTTGTTTCCAAACACTTTTTCATATGGGGGGTTTTGGGGGTTTTTTTTGTTTTTAACTTTTTTTAAATTGGGGGGGGGTGTATTTTTTACTGTTATTGGTCATTGTCTTTAAAACATTGTCCCGAAATAAATTCACAGTCATCAAAAACATTGTCCCCGGTTTTTTTCCATGGAAAACTGTTTCCCATTTTCTGATAAAAATGCTTGACCAAAAGAAATAAAACTTTAAAAAGGGGAAATCTGCCAAATGGGTAAAGGGAAATCATGTACATTTTTTGAATCAAAAAAAGTTTTCCCCCAATTCTCATTATCCCCATTATAAAATTTTCATTATCTACCTTTTTAAACAAGAAAAATTTTTGGGGGAAATTTTAAGTGACCTAAAAAATTTAGTCTATTTAACTGGGGGTGAAAAAAAGGGTTTTTTTCAGTGTACGGTTAAAAATATAAACCCTTTAAATTTACTGACATGGCAAAAAAGGTAAAAAAAATAAAATTTATTTAACTTTTATTGATCCACAACAGAGGGAAATTTTCCCCTGCCCTTTAACCCATTTCCCTTTGGGGTGGGCTGTCATTATTTGGGGCCCCCGGTTTGGAAACAGTCAGAGGGTAAGGGGGGTTTCTCAGGGACCCCAAAATTTTAAGGGTGTGGGTTTAAAACCCGGGGACTTGTGGGCCCTCCAAGACCCGGGTGCCTGGCTCTCTAACCCAAAAATAACCAACCCCCCTCCGCAAATGCCCTGCCCCCTCTAACAAATAGAACCCCCATTCTTCCCCCCTAAAATTGGGATTTGCGGAACCCTGGGGCTTTGAACCCACACCCAAGGTCTTTGCTCTACCCCACTGAGTTAGCCAGGCCCCGGGTCAAGCAGCTTGAGGTATGAAAAATCTTTTACACTTTGTCCCTTGTCTTTTTCCTTTTAAAAAAGGGATTGGGAGACTTTCGAGTGGTTTTTTAAAAAAAATACCCTATTCAAAGCAGAGGAAATGAGTGAAGTATTTTCTCAAACAATTCTCCAGCAGGTGGGCCTGACGAAGCTTGGCAGAAGGAAATTATTGCTGCAAGATTTCAATTTTATGCATGGATACAACCATATACATGTATGGAGGTGGGAATATTCTAATCCATTCAGACAGCATACACATGGAAAGGAACTTCTAGTTAAACACTTCATGGCAGATATAAATACTTTTGCATGTATATGCTGTTAAAATATGGTACTTCTTTAGTTCTTTATGAACACTTAAAAATGCACTTTGTCCACTATTAGTTGCCTAAATGTGCAACTAATTTACAATTTTAAATAGCGACAGTGTGCGTTTAGAGTAAGCCAACTAGAACAGGTGGAGAAACAAATTTGCATTGATGCACCAGTTCAGTTCCATATATTAAGGCTCTGTAAAAGCTACCATCTGTGTGCACATGACTAAAGGGAGTCAGAATAAGGAGGGACTGGAGGGAGAGAAACACGTTGACTGTGGAATAAATATGAAGAACTATGTGACGCTTGCTGAAGTAGGAGGAAAATCAGTGCTACGTGCCCCAGGGAAAGATGCAGGACCAAAGGAGCTCTTGTAACTACAGCTCAGCTTACTATACAGGAAACGGTTCAATAGAAATATAGCCAGAGGGGTATATTACATTCTGTAAGTTGGACATCAAAGAGTTGCTGTTAGCTGTGACTACTTTATCTGTTAATTAATACAGGAATCAAAGGCTCACATTAGCAAAATAGAGATAGCCTGTCTTTTTCTTTTTGCCAACTGACTTTGTTAGAGGGATGACCGTGTCAAAAGGAACACTGAATTCAAAATGTGAATAAGGTGGATCTCCAGCACCGATAATGATGCCACGGAGCATTTAGCTTTATTATAATAGGGTTCAACTCTGCATGCATTTGGTTGCTAAGCAATGGATTACATTTTCAAATTAAGCACTGATTAAGGGCATATATAGAGTTATTGTTTATAATTGTGATTACACAATAAAACAGCAGGTCTTTAATTTTAAATACATCCTTGGTATATTTTGACAGGCTGAGACCAGAAAAGACTCAGTAACTCAAAAGTAAAAAGTAGTAATGTTTGGCTTTAAACTGAAAAGTTTGACTCTCGCTTTTAGCAAAATTCGCTTTTTGCTTAGGAAAAGTATGTTAAACATTACTATTTTACTGTGGAATCATCTATGGAGAAAAAAAAAATCTTAATAATGCTGGAGGCAATAAAAGTATCCTTACACTAAACTTAACAGGTTCGTTGGAAAAAAGCTCGAGGGCAGCCTGTGTCACTCATCTTGATGAGTTGTCCATCTGTCTAGATTGGAATCACAGCAAAGACAGCAGCAGTTCATAGATATTTTTTGTAGCACTATATGCCATAGCATGCAAAGAAATAGAAAACCATCTGCAATATTGCAGAGAAAGTTTTCAAGTTATTCACTGTTTTGATTTTCTTCTTTTTAAGTCTAATTCAAATCCACATTATAAAACTGAGGTAAATCTTTTACAGTCTGAGGTGCAAACTAACACTAATATACAAAAAAATGTGCATTTGTTAGAATTAATAAAATAGTTTTAGTATTTTAATATTCTCGAAACTAAAACTTATATTTCAAGTGCCAATAAATGAATATTGTGCAAAACCTTCACTATATATTCACTCTATTAGGGACAGCTTTTCAATTGTTTGTTGCAACCAGATAGGTAATCAGCCAAACACATAGCAGATGTGGTGAAGATAACTTGCTAATTGTAAAATGATTTTGAACTTTTGAACATGGCGTTGTTGTTCCCAGATGTGCTGATCTGAGTATTTCAGAAACTGCTTATGCAAAGGGATTTTCACACACAATCATTTCTCAGGTTGAGTGATGTGTGTGTGGATGGAAATGTCATGTCAATGTCAGAGGTCAGAAGAGAGCAGACTGTTTCTAGGGTACAGGCAAGGGTAGTTCAAGTAATCACTCATTCCAACCAATGTATGGAGAGTACCATCTGTAAACACACAACACGTGCAACTATGAAGCAGATGGGCTACAGCAGCAGAGGACCACATCAGGTGCCACTCTTAGCTAAGAACAGGAAACTTTGAACAGACTCACCAAAACTGGACTATAACAGATTAGAAATAGTGTGTTTCGTTATAATGCATCTTGATTTCAGCTTCAATATTCTGAGGGATTTTAAAATTTGGGGTAAACAACATGAAAGCATGGATTCCTCTACACAGTTCAGGCTGGTGGCGGTGGAGTAATGGTGTGGGATATTTTCTTGGAACACATTGGGCTCTTTAGTTCTTAAACATGACAATGAGTTCACGGTACTCCACTGCTATACCAGAACAGAATCTAATAAGGAACCTTTGGGAAGAGGTGGAATGGGAAATTTGTCTAATGAAGAAGAATTGAAGCAATGCTGAAGGCAGAATGGGGTCCAACCCAGTACTAAGAGGTGTACTGAAAAAAGAGGCCAATTAGTGTATGTTACTCATAAACATGTAAGCAATAAGAAATGTAAACACCTAGAGGATTTTTAAATACCAATGGAAGCAGGTCATGTGTTATAAATGTGAAGCTGAGAATAAGAGTCAGATGTTTCCATTTGGCAGAATCACAATCAGGTGTGCGTGGGCGTACTGTTGTTGAGGACTAGAATAATGCTCATTGAGCTCTAAAAGTTTACTTATCTTTAAGAGTTTAAACTCTGTTAACCCACAGTGTCACATATTGTGCACAGAAAGGAGAAAATGTTGGTCTTTCCAGGATAAACTGACCAACACACATCATCTGAGAGAATGGTGTTTAATATTTCACAAAGTTACTAAGAAACTCAGTAAAGTCCAAATCCCCTTATAAAAAAAATTTCAAGCTGAGAGTTAGACGTGCTCTGTCCTCTTTGTAGGATTTTTGAAATGGCTGGGGCAGCATGGGTTAAAGTTAATTTGCTGTTGTTTCTCTTCTAAGATGTCAAGCAAGTTAGCGACAACACTGTAACAATTGACCAATAAAAGAGTAAGCTCTCTTGGCTTTAGTCAGTTGGCTTAAGGGTTCACGGCTCTGCTACATAAGGTTTCGCTACATAGGGCGAAAATGGTCAGACTTCTTAGATGTGGTTTATTGCAATCAAAAATAATAGTCTTAAAGAATTTCCCATGCCAATTATGTTTTTTTATGTTTTTTTTCAATGAGAGATGCCTGACACAGTTTAGGTAAGATCTGAATACTGAGTTAGCTCAGTTCCACTTCAAGTCTTCTGTGGTTCCACGTGCCATCTTCGATCATGAAGTTTCACACCTACATGGGATATGACCAGCTCAAGTGGTGACTTACAAATGGTTAGAAGAATTTTAGAGAGGGGTTCCTCTTTGCAGCATTACGATGAAAATGTTTTGTGAACAAAGGCTTAGGCAACTAGAAACTTGTGTTGACTGGTTTGTGGTAATGTACATGAAGTGCACCTCAGATGATCAATGAGCAACAGTGGTATGCATAAAAGAGCTGCACAAACAAATGCTGTGGCTCAACTGCAGTCTGAGTGACATAACATGAACAACAGTTAGGCTTGTAGAAAATGTTTTGGAGATGAAAAAAAAACTACTAAAAAAAGTCAAGCACAGAATTTAAACTGAAGATTCTTGTTTATTCGCTAAAACATTAGTGTGATTGTTTAAGTTCTGCATTTCGGTTAACTTAATCTAAAAAAAACAGGAAAACTTTGCAGTCCTCCCTTGTTAGACAGTCAGTGCCAATGTGTCATGCACCATGACAAAAACTCCAAGGAATCACATTATTATAACAAGATATGGCTCAAGAAGAAGAAAGTAGTTTGAATTTGTCTAGGGTAAGCCCTAATTTACTTATAGCAATAGTATAAGCAGCTGACATGGGCTCAACACATGAGGAAATATATTTACCTTCCAAAGTACAGCTGTTTACTCCCTTCTTTATGAAGGAACATGCAATGTGCAGCAATGTAACCTGAATCCTGCTGATTTTCAGAAACTTTTGTCCACTTTTAGTGTGTGTTTTTATATTTTGTGCAGCAAATGTCTGAATAAGCTGACAGAATTTACTTTTTGCACTTTAAAGGGTGCCTAACACAGATCAAAACTGCACTATATTTGGGAATGATTTTAAACTATTTAGAGGTAACAGTGAGCAAAACAGACTATGAAGGAGAAAATTAGCTTTTCAACTAGAATTAGCCGTGACCGTTGTTTTGAAGACTCGGTCAGTGCCGGCAGAAGGTGTCTATTACAGACTCGGATCGGCACAAAAAGAGTTCCCAAACTTACAAGAACACACTCTGTGTTGCTATTAGGTTTTCTTACAAATTCAGTTTGACTGCAGTAAAAATAATTAACTTAAACCACAGTCTTTGATAAATTCACTACTAACATGACATGTTAAAAACTTTTCCATAAAACACAATGTATCAGTGAACGACACTGTGAAATACATGAGGAAAATATTATTTACTTGTCCTGCTATCCATAGAAGCAGACCTACAAGTTTTACTTTTCAAATGTACTGTTGTACAGAATCATAGAAAATGTCACTTACTGTCACAAACCATCAAGTCAAATTACATTTTCTCCTTATTCTGTCATGGTTGACACGCCTTTCAGCCATGACATCTACCAAGTAGGGGAAACTTGACTTAAGAGTGCCTTTAACAGGCGTCAGAAAACGCTTCTGTTTTTAAAGCCATGTGACAACATTGCTGCTTCTTTTGCTTCTAATATTTTTAATTTCTGACTTTGTATTTACTACATCCTGAACACTGAATCCTCTTCCTGATTTTTGAAGGAGAAGTGATTATAATGGATTAATAAATCCAATGAATAGTCATGTCTAATCTTGCAAAGCTTGCCCATTTGAAGGTCTGCCTTTGTAATAGATGGAAGACATCCATAATACAAGAAGCCATCCAAGTCTAATTAAAGACCTTTTACAGCTGAGTCTATACACAATTTATGCATATAGACACATAGGGCAACAGAACAAAATAGTGACAAACACAAGCATGCAAACTCTGACAAAAACAGCAATGGCTGGCAAAACCTATTACAGAGACTGTGATGAAAAAGTATTTGCCCCTGATGTTTATCTGTTTCTGCTTTTTTGCCATACTTAAATGTCATGATCATAAAACAAATTTTAATATTTGACAGATAATCGGAATAGGTACCACAGAAGAACTTTTTGCACACTCTTCTTTGTAGCATTTTTTCCATTCAGCTGCACTGGAAGATGTACGGAGCCCATAAAAGGACATTGAAGGGTAAATAAATAAATACAATTTATTTTGCACACAAGATAATTTCACGTGTGCACCAGATACTTTCTCAAATTCACTGTGTAGCTCACAGGGTCTTTCACAGTGTTTTGGACAAATGATTTTATTGAAATGGAAATACGTGACCTAAATGTGCTAATTGTTCCAGTTTGGGCTGGTGTACAAAGACATTGACGGGTTGCTTGCCAGACGTCACTGTTTTCTTCGGAATGAAACTTCAAACCAATCTTGAATTGGAGAAAGTATCTGGTGCACAAAAGACCCGTATTTATTTTCCCTTCATTGTCTCTTTTTGGGCTTCGGAAGGACGCACCGCATAAACTTCTTATTTAAGTTTGTGCTGGAGTCCAGACTTGACCTGTGCCAATCCAAAAACCTTAATTTTAATTTTACTTTTGAGCCATTCAGAGGTGGACTTGCTTGTGTGCTCTAGATAATTGTCTTGCAGCAAAGCCCAAGTGCACAAGTGAGCTATACAGGTCACAAACTAATGACCAAAAGTTATCCATGCATGTTATCTAATGTCCATGCAATTTTTGTTTTAATTCTGCCAGATTTTGGCAAAGGTAAACCATTTGTCAGTGCTCTTGTTGCTCAGCAGTATTTTTTTTTTTGCCTTGGAAGTTTCCCATATAACAATCTTCACCCAGTCTATTTCCCAATATTAAATCATGAACATTGAGCTTACCTGAGACGAGACTTAATGAAGTTCTTGGTTCTTTTGTGACCTCATGAAGTCTTTGATGTGCTTTGGAGTAACTTGAGCGAGTCTCCCACTCCTTGGAAGGTTCTCCACTGTAGTTTACTGGAGTGTAAAGCCTTTAAAATGGCTTTGTGACCATTTCTAGACTAATATAATTCAATGACTTGGTTTATCAACTGGTCTTGAAATTCTTTATATTGGGGCATGATACGCTGCTTTTTGTGATCTTTTGGCCTACTTCATGCATAAATATCCAGGTGGGTTAAAAGCAACCTAAATTTCAGTTATTTTGCTAACCCATTGTTGGGTCAAGTATGGACTAATCAAGCTCTAGGTTAAGGTAGCAAGAACTGGGTTATGGGTTTGACGTGGAATGCTAGGTAAGGTTTTAACAAAAAAAAAATGTTTGAAGTCACCAATATTCTCCAATCATGGCTATTAAAAAGTGGGATGAAAGGTCCAATCATTAATATTAACCAATAATATTTGTGTTGCTTTATTAAAGATGTATTTTAATCAAAATGGCAACATTACATGGACAGTGGAAGGAAAAAAAGATTTTCCAGGCTGTTAACATTTTGCAGCAAGCTTGAGTAAGACTTCAGGACAAAACATTTATTGTCTCCTGAGAGCCATTACTATCATGAGATTTTTGTTTTTCGCTTGATTAGGTAATGTAGAGAGTAGACAAATGAGCTATGGTAGTTGAGGGATCATTATGCAGAAATCTGCAAACAGGGAGCTGCACTCCTTGATGAGCCTACCTTTGCACTAATCCACTGAGTCACAGGCAAACAGCCAGAGAACCTCTGTGGACTTTTAAATTCAATTTTTTACTCCTAACATTTTTGACTGGTGTACTTTCTGTACTCTATGACCATAACACTAGATATTGAAGTTCATAAAATATGTCATGGCATGTCAAGAGTCTCTAAATAGCATAAGATAAGTAAAAATGTTGAATAAAGCAATATATTAATTTTACAAAAACACAATAAATCACCCTTTGCTCTTGTAAAAAATTCCACATTTGAGAGTGTACTCACCTCTAGATTACAATTTCAGACTAATTAAGGTGTTTACAATCATTACTGGAGGTTTCAAGGCTTCCTGAAGATAGCATTTGCATTGATTCGAGGAAAAGCTCTATGTTTGGCTTAATTAGAAAGAGTGAACAGACTTTGTTTTGTGTTCCCCTAACCAAATCATTATCAGATTTTAATAATACTGTCTTGTTCTTTGGATGACCTGCACCTTCGCTAACTATTTTTTGAAAAATACTCCCAAAAATCAGGTCAGATATTTTTAGATGAAACATAAAGTCCCTTCCACCCCTGTGAAACTTATTGTAAAGCCGTACACTCCACTTTCTCCCACAATGAGTGGATTACATGAAGAGACATGACTTCACAGCATGTGGATGGTGGAATTAGCAAAAAAGGCACCCGAGTGTGAGTGTTATTCACCAGGACTGATGTATAGTGATGGCATTAAGGGGAGGGGGTTGCACTTTTGAGTGAGTGCAGATATAAATGATGCATTCTTTCTCAGGAGGTTTGTTATAGCTCTTAAAAAAAGAACAGTTAAGCAGCTCATAACTACAAGGACTCTGGTTACACTTTTGAATACATATCCATGTGAACCACAGGGTTATGGAGCTCACTAACCATATTTACAAAGCAGAAGAAAGCAGAAGCAGAAGCAGAAGCAGAAAAAAACAGGGATTGTGGGCAAAGATTACAGACTTGGCAGAGCGTGTGTTGGAGGCTGTCAGATATGCCTTCCAGAAACTAGGTGCTCATTAGCATACTTCATTCGTCTAAATATAGTGCTATTCCAATGCTGAAGGACAAACAAACAAATCACCGCGTGTGATTCTGCATGTTTTATGTTGTGGCGAGGTGAGGCAGAGGTATTGCTGATTTTTCAACCCTGAAATGCTTCATGATGACAAGAACATTTGCCATTTGTAAAACGATCATCAGCTGCCTAGTTGACACACAGTTTATGACCCTTTTGGAAACATTTACTATGCTGCTGCTGACAAAGAGCTGTGAAAATGACTGCAGGCCTCAGTGATGCCAGGGGATTTGGTAAAAGGTCAGAGGCAAAACTGGCTGGAGGGGAAATATGCAGTGACAAGGAAGGTTCACGTGTTGAAGATGCATGAAGGCTGTGGGACCTCGAGAGTCTTTGAGACTGATTGGCTGAGTTTGCATTAAAGCAATCCAATGTAGCGAGATTTTACCCCGGAGGTAGTTTCTAACTTAAATTCTGGGAGTGTATATGAGACAAGCAGTGGGTTGTGCAGTCTGCAATTAAAACAACTATGAGTAAATTAGGATGGGTACCGTATGCATTAGGAGTTATAGTACAAAGGAGTTCACAGAAGCATGTTTTTGCCATAGCCCAAAGGTGATAGAATCTCTGGACACAAATGCTTCAGATCTAAGCAAATCAAAATGACACAGTTTAGTAAGTGCTTAAAAATGCTTAATACATTTCTCCAATTTGCTTGAGTTTTTCAGTTAGGGGCATATATATACGTATTATGTGCGTTCTTGCCCGGTGACCCCCTCCTCTCTTCGGCATTCAGCTGTGTAGCTCCTCTTCAACCAACAAAACCTATTCATTGTGTGTGGGTGTATAGTGATGTGATCTAAGCTTTACAAAATCGAAAAAAGGTCTCCCTAAGTACCTAAACCAAGCCTGGTTTTTTGCAGAAATCGAAATAATCTGCAAGTGGTAAAACAATTAACTATTCAAAACGTACTTATCCTTTTTTGTATTGAAAAATAAAATTTAAACTGGTTTCTGTGACATACTGTCAGACCTAACAACAGTAATATAAATTGTTGGCTCAGGATTAGACATTTGATACGTACTGGTAGTAAGCAGAAATGTAAAACGCTGCACAATTCTGATTGGCTTGGTTTGGTCTGGACAACATAAAGGCAGAGGAGGTGTTCATAATTTATTTTTATACTTCATCAGATGATTACAGTGATTTCTGTGTACCCAAATTTTGTTAAAACATGAGTGAAAACCCATAATATGTTACTGTGAGTGCTCATTTTGCACTTGTGTCTACTCTTGTGCCCTGAACAGTGTTAGTCATACACATTCAGGTAAGAGCTGGACAGTGCTCTTTTCTGTTCTGGTGTTGTTTTGCTGCGTAGGATGAAGAAGAGTCAAAAGTGTTACCTATTTAATGAGCAAGAAAAATAGACAGAAAACAAAGGAGGGATTCAAATATAGAGTTTGCATGAGGTAATTTTTCTTCCAATGGTTGCAATTTTTATACACAGTTGTAAATTGCACATTCTTCCACTTTTAGCATTTCTAAAGCACTTGTTTACTTTACACAATATGGATTTTTTTCGCACAACAGTCCTTTTTAAACTAGTGTTGCTGCAAAATTTCCAAGACAACTTTCAGCATCTGACAATTATTCAGTGTTCCTATGTTTTTAACAGTTTAAAGATCAAAATAAGAAAATATAAGCCAAGTAACATCTGTGCAGACAAGATGGTTATAACTTGGTTAACAAAAAGAAGGCTGCATAATTAGGTTTGGTATTGATTCTGACACTGCAAGCTACCAGTACTTTTTGATGAATAAACTGTTAAACTGACATCAGGCGGTGATTGTACCTTAACTTTGCATTGTCTTTTTTGCAGTTTGCAAAATCTTTGCAGTTTTTCCTAAATAGCTATGAAACAACTTTGCTATACCTGTCTTGTGTAAAAAGGTAGGAACATGTGCCTCTTGATAAAAACAAAAATCTGAAACAAATGTGAGCTTTTGTGAGAAACTATTGATTTGTCCTCAGTACCACTGTGGAAGAAATTACATGTTACAGACCTAATTCTGTTTCATCTACAAGAAATGTAACACTTTTTAACTCGGTCTTAACAAGTGCAGCTCATGTTACTTGTAACATGTTCAATACAACTATGACCAATGCATTAAAAATAGAAAGATGTACTCCATACCATAACTGTTGCTGTATGAATATTGTGCAGTTCAAAATAGTCTAAGGAAATCTCCTTTACATGTTTTACAGGTATTACGTCCTATGCCTGTTTTCATAGCAATACGATCAATTTCTTAGTCTAATAAACAAATATACAAAGAAAAAGCATGCAAGATAAGTATTTGCTGTAGTGCTCTGTGCTTCACTGGGATGAGTCAGTTTGTAAAGTGGTTGCAGAAAACTACCACCTCACACTGTGGGGCATTTCTCTTTGCCACAGTTTTAATGTGAAAGTTATGACAGAGGCAGCACTAAATAAATCAGCTCTGCATGCTCTGCTGGGTTTTGTTGTTTTAAACCAGGACTCTAGTGACAGAATCAGTTGAAAAGGCAGCAACTTAATTTTCAGAAAGGAAGTTAACAATTGCCAAAATTGTACCTTTAGGACTAGCTTTTCATATGAGAGATTTAACAACGTATATGTTTCTTTTTAGCTTTTAACCAACTGTACAGTGTACATTTTGATAAAAGAGCTTGCCCTAAAACAACTGTGGATTTTTTTGTTTTATTCAAGCTTGTGTCCAACCCAAACTACTGCAAAGTAAAATAGTAAAATGTTCTGTAAACCAGATTAGAATAAAGTGCGATCTTAGAGTTAACATCAGTACCATCAGTTGCACTTATTTTTGTTTAATTTAGAAAAATCTACTGTTTCAAAAAAGCACTCTTGCCTGTTTTTATAAACAGATGAAGTCTGGCCAGCTCAGTGTGAAGATGCAGCCTTTTTCTAACGTTAAACATCCTCATCAAAGGTTGCCGTCATCCAAAAAGATCAAAGAGCAGACCTCTGTCTTCTGGATGTGAAGAGGCACAACTTTATCTCACCTTGTCTCTTCCTGCTTGTTACAATCCAAGGTTAGGCGAGAACATCCTTTATCATGCTCATTACAACCTGCGTGTTTTCTCCTCATACTTCTAGCCACTATATTCAATAATTTTTGAATCCACACATGATAACAGAGCATGTTTATGTGTCTTATAGTTTGCAATGTTTTCACCTTTTCATACCTAACTGAATGCTATGTCTTCCTACATCAAGTTCTGCAAATATCATTGCCGCTTGCAGATCTCTGACACTGTTTATCGCCCCAGCTCCAACAAATTTTCACCATGAACAAACAGCAGACTAAAACATTGTCTGTCACTACGTGGCTCGTAATTGGTTCATTTTGCTCGGTGTGAGCTGTATTACATAAAGTTTTGAAACATTATAAACGGTGGATTCTGGGGGAATGTTGATTTTTTTCTGATGAGTGCTGCTGGGAACAGCATCAAAGGACAGCCACCACTTCTTTTGGAGCTTCCATTGAAAGACAGCAAGCTCTAATATAAAAAGGGCACATAGATAAATGACATACATAAACCTTCTGTTCTGGCAATAGCAACTCTAAGTGAATCAGGACAGAAAAAGACTAACAGTCTCATGTAGGAAAATATTTGAGATCTTAATATGATGTAATTACAGTAGGGGGACCCCATGGCTAAAAAAGAGCTCAGTTGGATTCAGAAATGTGTTTTTTGATGGCACTACCTCCACTTGAAAATGCTCAATCACATTGTCACTGTTCACCCCCCTCCCCCATGTAATAGGACAAAAAATTACTGCGTCAGTCGACTTTTAAAATGGCAACAATATGCAAGATGGAAATACAAGGTGGATTTACCATTGTTTTACATATATTTTCCTCTTATTCAGGTGTTTGTATTCTAACACAGAAAACATTGAAAGCTTACAATATTTACATCCTTGTTCATCATTTTCCATGCACAAAAGCAGCTGTCTGCCACAGGATATGCTTAACTCTGACCCACCATTGGGATGTCCCGTTCACCCTTAGAGAACAGATGATTGAAAGTAAGTTCTTGTACTCATAGTCTGCTAGAATAATGCATTAGGAGACCACTCACTGTTCTTTTTTTGATTCAGGGTCAAAATTGCTCCTGTTTTATATAAATTCATATGAGTAACAGAACCTGTGAGAGAGGGGCAAGATATGGATGATTTGTAAACACTATGAATACCTTGGGTTGTTTACTCCCAGTCACTAATAAATGTTTTAGAGCTTACAGTCGACTTGAAACTAAAGGGCTATTTCACAAGTTTATATTGAGTCTTGACTGCAGTTGTGCACCTCGGTCAAAATCAAAATATTTGGCGTAGTCAAACCTGAACCTGATCATTCTACAGTGAATGAGGATTTGTTATAACGCTGTTAAAATGTCCTTAACTCTTTTTGTGAAAAACAAAAGTGATTATTTTTTCATTTATGTGTTTTTCACCCTTAGGACTACCATAAATGTAAGGCAAAAAACAAACAAAAAAAACAAAAGGAAAGGAAAGGAAAAACGCAGCAGATGGACTAGTCAAACCTGGACTTGATTTTTCAACACTCATTGCAGATTAAAAAGTTTGTTATCTGTGAAACCTTTTCTCTACTTTGAAAACAAAATAATTTCCATTATTAATATATGAATTAATTAATATAATATATATATTAATATATTTATACTTCTATGACTATTTACCTCTGTTGCACAAGGGAAATTAAAACTATCAACAACAACAAATGAAAACCAATTTTTTAATACATGGATCCAAAATGGTTTGTTAATGGGTACAAAAGAAGTAGGTGGGCTTGGGTGTTCACTCCATATTTTGCCTTAATTTTCCACCATTGTGTACATATGTTATTATAACCTTTTACAATGACTTACTGTTTTTAGTTTACATTGACTGAACTTTTCTCTGACTAGCATTTCATTCCTGTTTTTCTAAATATTTTGGTTTGGTTGAAAAAAACCAAAAAACAAAAAAAAGGTTTTATCATTAGAATATGAAACAGCCAACTGTAAACACACTCATGTGTGTTCTTCATAATAACAACAATCAATAAATATAAGTAACATTATTATGTCTGTACTATATTATGTTATTTCATCAGCAGCAATGTAATAACTGTTTGTCAGTCAGTCATTTTCTACCGCTAATTCCATAGTGGGTCGTGGGGGAGCTGGTGCCTATCTCCAGGAGTCTATGGGCGAGAGGCGGGGTACACCCTGGACAGGTCGCCAGTCCATCGCAGGGCAACACACAAACAACCATGCACACACTCATTCATACACCTAAGGGCTCCCACAGTCCAAAGACATGCCTGTAAGGTTAATTGGTCACTCTAAATAACTGTTTGTTTTAACAGAAATTAGATTATATACTGTACATTTTTGTTTATAATTGTTTATTATTATTTTGCATTGACACTGTTATACTATGAAACTGTGGTATTTTTCTGATATCGACCCATGCCTAGTAGGGTCATTTATTTGTAAAATTGCATGTGTTCCTATTCTTTGCCCTTAACCTTATTTTTTCTAAAAATGTTCCTAAATCTCTAGTTTGAAGCATGAATGGATGTTATAATTCATATCATTCTCTTTTGTTATTGTAGATCCATGTGAACTGTCGGGTTCAGGCTGTAATGACAAATTTATGACGAATTGTGTTTATTTACCGCCCACTTCCTACCCTCTTTTTTTCCCTGTCCCTCATGCTCACTCAGCTACACCACCTTGATGTACCTATTTCAATGTACTGCTCGTTGGATGCGTTATATTCATCATCGTACATTATTCAGATCTGAATCACTGACTGTCATTCTGCTGACGATCCAGCTCCAAAGTTTAATGGCTTGGACAAGAATAGCATCGATGGCACACTGCTGTGATTCAGTGAACTTTTTTTGGCACGCTGCCTTTATGAAAGGAAAATCAAACTTCCTGTTTTTCACTGTTTGTATTGTGTTGCCACCAGACCAATATAACTCTGAGTTAATTACTGAACTGGTAATTTTAAGTTCTTCCCATGTACAACCCCAGCACTGAATCTATTTTTTTAAATGTTCTTACAAACTCTCTTCATTTATCACATTTTTAAACAGATTTGGACCAAACAGATTGTATTTTGGTTGATAAAATGTGTGTATTATTTGTTTTGCATCTTTCTCTGTTTTGTAAAATCACCAGTGAATTCTTACCTGTTGAGAATTTGTTGAGCAAGTATTATATCTGTGACTCATTCTTCTGAAGATAGTGTTTACATAAGGAAGTCAAATGCATGATTTTAGGAAGCATTTGCCAAATTCTTTAAACTGACTTGATAACATAAACATACACTTTGTTATAACTGCAAGCTTATAACAAGAATATTTTGTCACAGGGTTGTGGTGTGGACGGATAGGTAGAATGAACAAGCCCAATTCCAATGAAGTCAGGAAGTTGTGTAAAACGTAAATAAAAACAGAATACCATGATTTGCAAATCCTGTTCAACCTATGTGCAATTGAATACAATACAAAGACAACATGTTTAATGTTCAAACTCATAAACTTTATTGTTTTTTTTGTAAACATTCACTCATTTTGAATGTGATGCTCTCAACACCTTCCAAAATAGTTGGGACAGGATCATCAGCTGCAGTACCTCCTTAGGGACCATTGTTGGTTTTTAGCCTTGCTGCCTACGTTGATGATATAATGGGCTGTAAATTATGAAATCCTGTAAATTATGAAGTTCCTTGCAAATGTACTTTCAGAAATGTTCTTAAACTGACTATTTGCTCCCACAGTTGTTCACAAAGGGGTGAACCTCGCCCTATCATTGCTTGTGAACTACTGAGCCTTTTGGGATGCTCCTTTTATATTCAATCATCACACTCACCTGTTTCCAATTAACCTGTTCACCTGTTGGAACACGTGTTTTTGAACATTCCTCGACTTTCCCTGTCTTCTCTTGCCCCTGTCCCAGCTTCTATGGAACGTGTTGTAACCAATTCAAAATGAGTGAATATTTGCAAAAAATAATAAAGTCAGTTTGAACATGAATGTCTTTTTAGTGTATTCAATTGCATAAAGGTTGAACAGGATTTGCAAATCATTGTTTTGTGTTTTATTAACGTTTTACACAACATACCAACTTCAGTGGAATTGGGGTTGTAAGCTTTGGCAAACCAGGCATAATGTGGCTCAGTTAGGAGGATGTGTATTATGTATATTATGTGCTTTGTTCTGTACAGTCAATGTAATGTCCAAAAACATCCCTTAAAAATGGTATCAACTTCTAAACTTGTAATGAAAATTTTTTGGTTACCCAAACAATATTTATTGTGCCAAGCATATAGGTGAAAGCATTATACTATGGGTGTAAAAAACCCCACCTTACATTTTTTAAGCTTAAGTTGTCTGTTGTATAATCATTCTATTCTGAAAAAAACTAAGATATTTTAAAAGGCCAAAATCAATGAAAATGTAATTCAATTACCTGTTTCAATTACAGCTTTGAGTTGGTGATAAGATCATAAGACTAAGCAGTCTCCCAAACAGACTTCTGTATTGCCAGCATGGACACTTGATTATGTTATGAAATGGAGAAGCAAAGTGGAAAGAAAACCCCCAAAAACTAACCTATGCCCCTGGCTTCACAGATCAATAATAATAATAATAATAATAATAATAATAAAACATATCACAAAGAAAAATGATATATGATTCCATGTGTTTGATGTGTATCTTCTCCACAGGTGTTAATAAAAATTAGACGTAATAGTTAATACTAGCAAGTGTGTGTACATTTTCTACTGTTTTTTATCTAATTTTACAATGATGAGTAAGAGAGACACAGATGAAGATCTGTTATAACACTGAAACACAAATTCAGATTGCTTTACTTTTCCTACCCATGGCTGTCAAACTGGACAAATCATGTTTAGATTTTCAAATCGCACTGTGGAAAGTGGGTGGGACTAAAATGTATAAATAATTTTTTATATCTATTTTAATTTGCAAGTAAAACTATAAGAATTAACAGACTTTATAATTTTGTTAGATTTTGTTAGATGTTTTGAGGAAAGAAATACGGTAGCGAAAAGATAAGTTTGCTCCCCCAAATGTGGAGGAGGCAACTGCTAAATTTGATCCAGTGTTCAGGCACTTATGATTGCCTTGAAGAAAAACAAAAGTTAAATCTTTTATTTATCTATTCTATCTTCCCAAGAAGGTAGATTTTGATTTATTGGGGAACGAAATGGACAAATGAGGATGATCCAAAAGTTGTTTTACATTGGTTTGTACGGACAACAGATGTAATTGTGGTTTCCAGAAAGGTAAAATGGCAGCATATTCCTGGTAAGGCGTGCAGGTGTGCATGGATCTATGTATATGTGGATGCAATCTTTTACACTCAAATCCTTATTAGGGATCCTGTTTAGGTCCTGAAACAGCAGTCATGCATATCCTTGAGAAATCATTGCCTATTTAATGTGGAACTTTAAAGAAGTATTTCATTGTCAGAACTGATGCTATCTCTCTGTAGATCTCATCTCTGTAGGATGAATAAAAGCATTTCTGCCCAAAGCTTTGGCACAAGCAAAGATTGTTCTGCACTGATACAAGCGAGTCCCTTTTCATGAGACAATGCAGATCTTATCCAGTTTTCAGGTAGCATGTGTTGAAGACACAGTTGTGTTACCCATAGCCATGTGGGTTGCATAACCAGACAGCTGACAGAGTGAAGAAGGTTGCAAAGTCATGTGTCAAAAAAAGAAAACATCCACACACTTTTCCAGTTATTTATGCAAGCAAATACTGAATACAGTCTGTCCTCCTTTGGCCATATCATCGTTTATTCCCATGAGAACACACAGAAAATATATGACATGAAGGAAATGAATATGATCCCTTGATTTTAACAAATGTATTGCTCAACAAATGCCAATTAACTTACATATAATAAGGTGCTTAAAAAAGTCACAGTGAAAAGAAAGATATTCAATGGACATATATTTCTGTAAAAATAACATTGATTTGAGAGAGAGAATTTTTTGCATCAGAAATCTAATTTTCTTTCAATATATGATAGATATCAATACATTATGATGTAGAAATCACAGAACTTGCATGCCTAGAAAGTACCCTGTATTTCTTTTAATAAATTATTTAACATAGGAGGAGTGATGCTTGATTTTTTCCTGCAAATCTTGTGTCTTCTAATGATAAGGAATAAGAAAGCAGTTGTAGGTCATAACTGGCATGCGATTATGGTGAAAAATTGACATGCACTTGTCATTGGCATGAATGTCATATTAATTTCAATGACTTCTTCAAACTGTTACCTTCCCAGCACTGAATGATTATACGATGTTGATGATCTCTAAAAACAAAGCTTGGGTGCACAAGTGCTCCAATCCACATAGGGTCCTACTGTATTATACAGGCCCACATATGTATTTAAAGTCAAGTATACATCCACACTCACTCACATTTGGAGACATTTTCCTTACCAACTTTCACCTCCACCAAAATGTGGCATAATTCAGGCTGGATATTTGACCGCCATTCTTGGCAAAATTAGCAGGAATCATTTAAATTAGTTGGTTTCTGAAGGGGAGCAGGCTTTTAAACACAGTCCAAACATTTTTAATAGGGCTAATTCTTGGGGTAGCAAGTCCGGAAGCTTAATAATAGTCTGCTTTGTCCATTTCTTAAACATTTTGTCTGTGTTTAGTATCACTGACTTTTTAGAACACACAGTTTTGTCCAACTGTGTGTTTAAACTTTTTAGGTTCTGATTGTAGGTAAAGCTGTCTTGGGTTGTCATTGCGGCCATGCAGTTTAATCCTTGTCTTGTCTGAAGCATTTGGCTTGTCCATGTGGGTAGCTTTAAGTTCAAACAAAGCTTGAAGGACAGGAGCCTCCTTCTTAGTTGACACCTTCTTAGGCTATGTTTTGGCAAATGCTGCCCAAATCTGATTGTTTTGCCCATGTTGCCCATATATCTGACTTTTTCATCACAATCAGAGCCTCCTAAAAAATCTGAATTTTGCCTTAATAAGCAGGTAAATCAGATATGTATCAGATGGCTTTGAAAGCATCCACAGTTAACCTTAAGCCTTTGGAAAGGCCTTTCGCAAGCCCAAACCCACAAATATCCTGCCAGAATAATGCCTTGAATAAAACCTTGTTGATTGTAGAGGTTCAAACTGCTAAGGGACATTTACCAAAATATTAGTATGTATAAATTATAGCCTGCCTATACAATGTGGAGAACAGAAAATATACGTGTCATATTTAGCAAATAACCAAACATGAATATTTTTGGAGTGTGTGAGGCAGCAAGAGTATCAGGATGGAACCCATTCATGTACAGCAAGAACATGCAAACTCCACATAGAAAGGTCGAAATTCAAACCCAGCACCTTCCTTTTGCAAAGCAACAGTGCGTCACTGTTTATCTTAGGGAAAACTCATTAGAAATTAAAACAAACCTTGTTTTTAAGCATCATCATAACAGACAGGTAATTTTGTATAGCTCATATGTTGTATAATCAGTACACCCTGGAAAAAGAATAGTTAAAATGAACAATCTAAAGCCCATAATTTAAATTACATTCATACACATTAAGAGTGTATGCAAACTTCTGACCAGAGCAATAGCTGACCTGTTATCCTCAGAATCAGTCCACCATGATGTGACATAATAAGTAAAAACCCGGGAGTGATTTCTGGAACAGAACCAAAGTGCGCATTGAACCAATATGTTTAAAAATCAAGTCACAAGGCAAAAGCTAAAAGTAATCTTCAAAGGAAATTATTAATAAAAAGTCAACTCATTAGATGTTCGAACAGTACCATATTATTTGGGCCCTTTTTGCAGTTTTTGCAAATATAAAGATTTGATTTATAAAGATAAGCCATATAAGCCTAAGAGGAATCATAGTTTATTTTAATTTGCATGTGAAACATTTTAAATATTAATATAGTTTATTGTGTATAAAACTCAGAAACATTTCAAACTGAAATTGGGCATACATATTTCCCTTTCTGAAACATTATTTATGCCACTTCTAAGTAGGACTAACATGCATCAGCCAGCAATAGTAGCAGCAGCTCGGTGGTTGGTTGGGTCAGTCTGAAATCCCCTTACAGGAAATTGTGCTTTTTTGTCCTAAAAAAGGAGGCTTGGATTTAGGGATTCAGTTGGTACAATGGCAATTACAATAACATTTTTACCCAGCGAAGTATTTGACAAAAGAGTCAATGCAGTAGCATATATAGCATTTTTCAGCTTTTGCTTATTAATACAATTAATTTAAAACTCTAAAAGTCCAAAATAAGGTACTATGAAGATTTTTTTGGGTTAACTCTCCTAGTGTCTTGAAGACATTACACGCAATGAGACAAGAGTTGAACAAAAAACAGTACTGCATTGTTTCCCAGTCGGTGTAACTTTTGAGGAACTTCCAAGCTCTTCTTTTGCAAACTAGAAACACTATATCTTCACTCTTATGTGACAGAGATGTCTTCTAACACTGACAGAAACAGGAAAAAAGTTTTCCCCCATTTTAAAATAAAACAGATACAAGCAAGATTGTATTACCACATGCAAGCTGCTGTCAGACATTTGAGCTTATTTAGGTGACTGTTTCGACAGATTTCTCAATGAGAGTGAGCAGAAGCTTAAAAAAGGCTGAGTTACAACACCTTAAAATGAGAACATTGGTTTATTCATTATAAACTCATGGTGTGCTTTCAGAGCTACCAGCTTCAGCTTACTTTAAACTAACAAAACCTGAACTGATGTGTTATAGCAGTTAGGTGATCATTGTGATTATAAAATGCCCCAAAACTAGAGTAGATATAGTTATTGTACATGTGTGCCTCTGTATGATTAACATACTTGCCTACAAAACCAATCTATGCTATAGATTGACACTCTTATGGGGAAATATTGCATGAGTTGGAGTCTGGAGACAAAAGTCATTTGACTCCAATAACTGCAGTGTAAATAAATGGCCATTGATTAAAAGCATTGTCTGGTCCAGGTTTGCTGGGGTTTTGGGCTGATGCAGCCCTTTAGTCAGGCAGTCCATCAGTGAGGGGAGGCTCCTCAAGAGCAGCAGCTGAGCCATTGTTCTCTCCCCTGTCACCTGAATCCCTTTCCTCCATCTTTTCATCCTGACTTAGTGGATTCAATTCTGACAGGCAGTCTAGGGGGTCAAAAGTTTGTGTTTTGGGTTTGGGGCTTAGAAGCGGGAGCTGTGGCAAAAGTGGCTCGTCACGAAGCTTTGTTATTAGCTCCTTGGCGCTGCAGGTGGGAGTGTTGGTCTCGTAGACATCATGGAAGTTGTTGTAGTCTACTTCGTAGAAGCCCTTCTCCAGAGATAAAACAGGTGTGAAGCGGTAGCCCCACAGCACCTCAGTGTCCAGGTAGGAACTCCGAGCCTGACATGTCATACCTGTCACACATATGGACAGGATGGGTGTTCATGTTGACACGCACATTTTAAATATGTAGCACATACACATGGTAACAAAGTTAAGACAAGCACACATGGAGTGGACAAGACAAACATATGCAAACACACACACAAAGGAAAGAGAAGAGGGACAACATCAGTTCATTGTTTATATTTTTACAGGAACTGCGACAAAAAAGCCCAGACCTGTCCAGGGTTTCCCCAATGCTTTCACTGTACTGATAAATTGCTAGCAAGAACACTTATAGGTATTGTGCTTTTTTGTTGCACAGATCCAGGTTTATGGTCATTAGTAAGCAATGCTGTGCATGAGAAAAACCTGAACAATGGCAAACATAAGAAGTGCTCAGTGAATCAAGAGATCTTGAAAAAGTTGGAACATGTGACGTGTGAAGAAGAAATCTGGATTTGGCCTTACGTTCAAATGGCATGGTCAACTGCGAGTTGTTAAAAAAGTAATGAATGGTTATTTTAAATCATGAATAATCACAATTTAGCAACTTAGTTAGTTCTTACTGCATTTAGAAATCTAAAGGGTAATATTAATCTTCTCAAAATGGTTGCGGAACAAATCAAGATGACTCCAAACTGAATTTAACCGCTTCCACCAAGGGGCTTCAACATACCCTAATGGGACTCTTAGATTTAGCCATGACAACCAAAACAGTGCTGTCCACATTAAAAGGTGTGCATGTCTTTATGACCCCAAAGTGTAATTGTCTGAATCTCTGTCGATATACCAAAGTATCTTTAATGTGAGTGATTATATTTTGCTAATATAAATATTCGGATTAAGCTTTTAAATAATTATTGATTGTCCATCCAGCCATTTTCTGTACTTAATCCTAGCAGGGTCACATGATACTGTTGGCAATCTCCAGCAATCATGCACACACACACAGCCACACCTAGGTGCACTTTAGAGTGGACAATTACCTTTACCCTTTGATGCAGAGTACCCATAAAGAACCCATGTAGAGATAACATACATTAATGATATTAGTCAAAAAAACCATTTGATCTAAAAAGCGATTGCTCACAACTGAAATATTTATTTATTTGTGTTTTATCCATGACTATCTGAAATATTTTGGATAAATTATGGTCTAATCAAGTATCCATTCCATGATAAAAAAACAAAAACAAACTACATACATTAAATACATGTTCAGTTATAAATACAGTACCCTATTAGCATTGCTTGCTAATAGGGCACACTAAGGGGGCCTCCTGGATCAAAACTGCAAGACAAAAGGATAGACACAGTAAATATAAATTACTAAACAAAATGTAATTATCACATCTGTTCACTCATACAATGTGTCTGACCTTGTTGTTCCTGTTTTCACGTGGGATGACCTTCTAAACTATTAATAAACTCAGACTTGTCTTCTGTAAGTCCTATTTTCTTCACAAGATTTTACCATAAAATTCTCTTTCCACCAAAAATAAAAAGTTTTATCAATGTGTTAAAGTATACGATTGAAAATGCATTCACTTGACTGAGGTTTCCTCTTGCAATATGGCTGACGTGCCACTGTAATGGGATGAGACGGTTAGTACAGCATATTTGCCATTTATACATGTAAGGTTAATTTCTGATTTCCCATACGTGTTGCACAAAGACATAATATTTCCATATATGAATTAGGCATTTTGTAGCAAAAAATGGCTACTTATGTAAAACAATGGCACCATTTTCTTTTTTTTGGATTACCAAGTTGTTTATGCTCCACTACATAAATCAGACCTTTTTAATATTGTTGCTGTCTTTGACATTTTATAATAAAGTTAAATAACCAAAAAGGATTGTCCTAAAACATTTGGATTTTGCTCTAAATATGTCAATAAAATTTTCCAAAAACTTTTATGTTGTATGCACAAAGGTAAACTGAAAACGTGTATTTACATTTGTTTATAAAGAATGTCTTTTCTGTATGTCTTTCTTTTGCCATTTCTCCTGTATATTAGTTCTCGGTAGCGACACCAACTGTTGAGGATGACCTACTGAAAATATATGCATGCTTAACCAATTTTTAAGCATGAAATAAGTACACCCAATGTGGTCCCTACATTGGGTGTACTTATTTCATGCAAAGCTATAAACAGCAATTCATAATTTATTCACAAATTGCCCTCACCATGACTCCTAACTACAGTGCGTTGCAAAACTATGCACATCCCTTTACACTTTCCACACTAAACTTGTAATGACCAGAAACTTCAGTGTATTTTATTACGATTTTTATTTCGAGATGTAGATTGATTTTTTTGGATTGATCGGCCATTCGGATGTCAGAATCCAATATATTTCCAATTAGTGAATTCACAATATGATGCACTAGAGTTCACACAGTGTGAAGAAGAGTTAAAGTTAGCCTTTTCCAGTATTAGTGTCATGAATAAAAGGATGTCAGAGTAAATGCTGTGATGTATGAAGCTAATTTGAAGGAAACTATATGTTACATGACATTTAATCCAGGCTGCGTGAGAGAGAAGATAACAGGAAGGCCAAATAGTGTATAGAAAGCTTTTGGTTTAACTGATGCTAACTGCGCTAATATTGTAAAACGAAAGGAAAATTTAGCTTGGGACATCTTTTTTTTTTCAAATAAAAATTTTAAAACCATGCTATGCATTTGTATTCAATACTTTGTAGAATCACCTTTTCCTATAGTAACAGCTTTTGGGATCATGTCAGCTTTGACCACCTAGAGACCCAGATGTTAGAAATACTTGTTTTACTTCCTTAATTTGTCAATTATTTACTTATAAAGGTATATGAAATGGCTTCAATAATGCCTTAAACAACATGCGGCTGCAGGTGTTACTGCAGCCGGGGCCGATCTTAGTTGACCCAGAATTTCACCTTTCCCACTCAGCATTCGCCCGCACGTCCTGACACTAAATCCTCCTGTCGGACAAAGTTCTAACTCTCCCTCCTACTTTATTGCTGTCCTAAAAAAATGACATACACCTGCTGCGGTTACAGATATCTCTCCCAGGGTTAAAAAAAAAGGGCCAACATAAAGTGAACCTTTGGAAATATAAACAAGCATCATGGCATTACTTAATCCAGTTTAATTTAATTAGCTGTGCAGACATTCCACAGTTTAGTTCATGGATTTTTCATGTAATCAAAAACATTGTTGCTATGGATTAATATTGAGATTGTTTCTCTTTTTCATGTCAATTTATTGAGCTCAGAACAAATTTCGTTTGTTTTTCTTTTTGTTTTGTGGGCATACCAGAACTCAACGACAAAACAAAACAAAACCTAATGTTATAGTAAAAGACACAGGACTCAAAAGAAAACAAATTGTGACTTATTTCCTCGTAATATGGCAAAGTATAATAACTTACAAAAAAAAGAAAACACAGTGCCTTTGTTTTCAAAACAATAGCATGGATGCTTTATGAATTCTGGGAAATGGCATAAAACAAGTTTTATTTTCTATGTCAATAATTTTGCTAGGGGCAAAAACTCAAAACCTCCATCCTAAGCTTAGAAGCATCATATAATGAAAACAAAAATATTCTTGCCGGCAACACTGCGACACATAACATGGCCCCTGGCAGAATGTAGTACTTCTACAACAAACTGCAGCTTAGTCACACATTTCTGGAACAAAGTGTTAGTCTCCCTGCAGTTAAAACAACTTCCTACTTTAACTTCGAAGATGACTAATACATTTTTTCTTTTAAACAAATGCTGTACCATTTCTGGCTTGCTAAAACAATGAAAAACACTGGAGGAAGTACACTGCTGCAGTGGATTTTTACGAATCAGTTGTAGAGATTTATTATTTTTCACTTGATTTCATAAATCGTTATCTTAATAAGACGAAAAGAGGCGTAAGGAATAAAGCTACGGCACAATAAAACACGTGCATTCAGAAATGAATATTTTGCTTTGAAAAAAGTAACTTTTACTCTGTGAGAGGGGAAACCTGCAAAATCGGCAGTGTGTAAATACTTGTTCTCCCTACTCTGTCTGTCTGTCTGTCTGTCTGTCTATCTATCTATCTATCTATCTATCTATTATTGGGGCATTTATTTATTTTCCAAATAAAGTCAAGGACAGTGATGGTGTAATCCCAGCATGGTGTTACGGTGAAGCGAAAGGTAAGAGCATGCCTAAGTCGATTGTCCAACAAAATTAAAAGAATTAATCAAGTAAGGAGGACTTAGTTCATCCAAAATAATGCGGAGAATAAAAAGTCAAATCATATTGGAAAAAGAGTTTATCACATTTATGGTTCTGTATGACTTCAAGAAAAGTGTTGTAGGGCGACGAAGCCATAAGTACAGAATGGAAAAGAATGACGAAATTGCTAATGCAAAGCACATTCATATTGGTTGAGTTGCATAAATATATATCAAATGTTTTTTTTTTTAAAGAAAAGGAATAATAATAGCTGGGAATCATCAAGTTCTAAGGTTTTCAGTATGAGAATATCTTGATATGAACAATTTATGATTAATGAAAGAATTATTTTTTCTTAAAATCTTGAAAATCCTAAATTGATCCTTTTGAATGTGTTCTTAATAAACAGGAACATAGAATTTGCTGGAATCCTTGAATTATTACTTTAATTTTGAGTTAATCACATTTTCCCTCATTTCCCTAAATAGCAAACAATAATGCTAAAGAGTTGCTTCTTGCATGACGGAGTTTTGGTTTCAACATTAACAGAGCTATATTATATCTAGGTAAATAAAAATCAGTTGTGGGGTTCCTCAAGGGTCCATTCTCAAGCCACTTTTGTTTAACATCTATACGATCGCCTATCTTAGATTATAGATTACTACAATATCTCTTACCACGTGTATGCTGATGACACACATCTGGATATTTATGTGACCATAGTGCACAGCAGTCACTGACTCAGTGTAAGCATAATTTAATGAGAGGATGAGTTAGAATTTCATCCAGCTTCTTGTAGACAAGATAGCAGTAATTTCTATCTTAATTTATTTATAACCCTTCATTTTAGTCCCAAAAATTAAGGGTAGAGATCACTGCGCAACTAGACGTAATGGAGCATACAAACAACCTTGGTGTTGTTTCGGACAAAAATCAAATTTTAACAACTACATAAATTCTGTTATTAAATAATCTTACTGTTATTTAAAATGTTGCCAGAATAAACGTTTTCCCATCAAAACAAGGCAGAAAAACAGGTGCATGCATATATTTTCAGTAGGTAAGATTACTGTCTTTAGTGCTCTCTATAAAAAAATCAGCCAGACAGCTTCTAATTATCCAAATACTTAGATTTGAATTTGGATTTGAGTTGGCACTTAAATTTGCATTTTAAATTTTTTTCTTTTATACAGTGCTTATGCTTTATTTATTTGTTTTGTCCTTGTCGATCTCATAGTACTTTGGATTTCCTCGTGTATGAAGGGTGCTACATTAATAAACCTGCCTTCCCTTGCTCATATACAACCCTAACTGCACATTTTTGTATTTACGGTTTACTTTCAATTGGCTTTTAGAGTTTATGAAACACTTTGAGATAACTATTCCTTCTGTGGTTATGTATAGCCATTCAGGGTTATTTAAAAAGTACATGTGTATGCCAACAAAAAGCAGAGCAAAAGTGTTTTTAAAAATGAAAAGTAGGCAAAAAACAAAAATATTGTCAAAAAGTCCTACTAACAGTTCATGAGGGCAGCCCCTGGCTGTAATATTATGTGGGGTATTTTTAAGTTATCAAGACCTCCTAAAGATCTTTCAAAGTTTCTCTTTGGGCTTTAGCATCTTTTGTCAATTTCTTGAACTTGACCACCTTTCAGAGAAATATTTTGCTTGCTCACCATCTTAGCACTGGCCTATAAACCCTTCAATACACAAACAAAAGAAGGAACTGAACTATAAGGGTTTACCATTGCTGACTTCACACAAAACAAACAACTTAGCAAATGACTGAATTGTATACTATTGTCTTGTACACTACTAGTAGCATATTGCAAAAACATACATGTTTTCAGTTTTTAAGTTGAATATGCCAAAATGTATAGATAGAAATTTTGCAGAGCTAGGTGCTAAAAACTTGGTCTGCATTGAGTGCAATGCCGACTTAAAAAAACCTAAACAACACAACACAAGTGAAAAAATGGCCTGATTGATCACTTACTATTTTCTGGAATCCATGACTGAATTCAACTCTTGATGCTGTTGTGTACTCGTTCTGTCACATAATTATCTTAATGTAACAAATCTGGGTCTTGCCTAGCAATCCGTGTGTTTTACAAGCTTTACAATTATTTTCACACCAAAGGAGACACTGTATTGATTGCTTGTCCATGTGGGAGAGAGAGCAGCTGAAACACTAGTCTTTAAACATGACCATATTAAAAGCGAAGTGCTAAGATATTGAAGATCAACAACAACGATTCTTTCTACAGATTTTCTCTGCAGATCATTAACTGGAACTGCTGATATATGTTCTGAGTCAATTCATTAAAATGTCAAAACAGAGAGTGAACATTCTAGCGTTAATCTACCACACAGCTTTGCATGAAGACATCGTAAGCAGGGCTAATTTTGAAGTTCATTGAAGGCAAGTTTTTAATAGTCGGTAAAATGTTTAGAAACAAAAGAAAAATATTCAAGGAAATGTGTTATGAGCATATTAATGCTGCAGAAAGTTTGGGTAGCGCGAAATTCAAGCAGATATGTATTGGCTCTCAGCAGAGGCAAAATAGATTGACATTGGTGACAAACAAAATTATCTTTAAATAAAAATACTAGTTATGGCAGAGGAACAGGATTTGAAAGCAATGTCCTCTACAAATAAGGAAGTAGCTTGCAATATCTAACATAAGAACTAGGAGATGCATGCTCATTTAACTCATTAAATTCCCCTTTATGCCAAATCTTCTGCTAGTATAATTTTATTCTCCTTGTTAGCATGGGAATACAGTTTTGTACCTCCTAAATAAGATTATGTTTTGATGTTCTTTCTATCAAATTCTGTATTTTAGTCCTTTTCTGACTACTTACAGCAGCAGCAGCTCCTGATAATATGTGCCTTGTAAATGTAACCAGCCAGGACCTCAGGATTTACCCAAAACAAAAACCTTGTAGTGTGGGTAGCTACACTTCATTCATTTTGAAATAAACAATATCAAAGACACAACCTTTAAGTGGCAACAATGGGGATGAGGGCTGCAGTTAGCACTGTGAAACATTTGCAATGCTTTGTAGATTTTATGTTTACGCCCCATTTAAAGAAATGGCATGAAAACCTTTAGACTGACAATTGAAGAGCAGTTGTCAGCTTATAAAATACCAAATCCTCAGTAAAAGTTTCATTGCCTCCGAACTAAATGTCTTAATATCATTTATGCTTCAGTTAGAGTCAATTAGCATTATGTCATTTTCTAAACGTCACCATTCAAAATCTGTAGAGCTCTTTTACCTCCTCTTCATTTCCAACTATTTGTCCATCCATCCATTCATTACTAATGTCACATGTTACTCTTTCCTTTATTCTGTAAACAATAAATTATTATTCATTCTTGACATGCCCTCACATTCTGCTTTTCTCCTTTTATGTTTGTTTTCCCACATTATTCTTCATACCTGTGGCTTCAACCATGCCCTCAAGGATAACAACAATCTCGAACTCCTCTTTCTCCATTTGCGCCATGGACATTTCCCAGAAGGGGCTCTTTTCGTTGATCTCATGGGAGATGATGAGTGGTGACACCAGGAACAGCCGGTCATCCCCTGTGTCAAAGCCAATGTTTATGTCAGTCTGGTTGAGGGGGATAAACTCCCCCTCTTTGGTCTGCTGCGAGCGGATGAGCTTCGCTCTAATTGACGCCTCCACGATGTGAGAGTTCCTCAAGTCCCCCACTCGAAACATCAGGCACATCTTGTTGTCCCGCACCGATATGACAGCATTGTTCGAGAACATTAGAGTCTCGGCACGGTTCTTTGGCTGTGAAATCTTGACAAACATGCACCCCACCATTATTGCATTAACAATAGATCCCAAGATGGCTTGTACCAAAAGCAGTACAATGCCTTCGGGGCATTTTTCTGTAATTACACGATAGCCATACCCAATGGTGGTTTCTGTCTCAATAGAGAAGAGAAAAGCTGACACAAAACTGTTGAGGTTCTCTACACAAGGGGTCCAGCCCTCCTCATCACCATGCACCAGATCTCCACGGATGAGTGCAATCAGCCACCAGAGAAACCCAAAGAAAAGCCAGTTGACTACATAAACCAAGGTGAAAATTAATAGACTCAAGCGCCACCGTAGATCCACCAGAGTAGTAAATAAGTCACTGAGGTAACGATAGGTCTCTTGCACATTTCCGTGGTGAACGTTGCACTTGCCATCCTTCTGCACATACCGCTGACGTGGCTTCTTTAAAGGTTCGGAAATCAAGTGGGTTCGCTCTGTTGAGATCTGAGGTTCCCGCAGATGTTTTGGGAGTTTCTTCACCTAAGATGTAAAAAGAGAGAGCACAAACAGAGGGTCAAAGAAAATAAGCATGCACAAACAGCTTGACATAAGATATTTCTCAACACTTGTTTTTTTACTTATTTACTTTACATCCTTTGTGTTTTTTGCACTAGAGCCATGGTTCTCAAACTATGCTACACGTACCATGGTAAGTACTTGTGCTGCCTATAGTGATACTCATAACTGTGATGTAAAATGAATCAGCACAAACAGCCAATAAGAAATGTGAAGTGCTGCAGTGCCAAGTCTGAAAACCAGTGGGATTTACTAATGAAAATGCTTCATGACCAGGCTAACTATTATGAACAAAGTATGCATATCTTTCAAACACTGTAGTAACACATACAGTACTATGTTTGTGAAAACAGATACAAATCTTTAAAAGTTCAATTAAGCCATTTTTTATGGTGGTTATCACTAACGTTTCTATGTAAAGCAGCCATACTGGATTTTGAGGTCAGGGTGGGGGAAAAACGTCTGACTTTCCTATTTGGAATGATGAACATCAGGGACCATTCTGTGAACTAACAGCAAACTTGGAACATTTAACTTTCAAGCAAAAATGAACATATAATTAAATTGGATTCCTTAAACACTCTAGCAGTCTTAGTAAATACGAATGTTGGTTGTTGTTTATGTTGTTTTAACGATACAACTCAATAAACTGGAAATATTATAGTATATATTTGAAAATGTCTCCTAAGATGGCGGCACTATTGACAAAAGTGACAAAATGTTTTAGAACCATTGCACTAGAGTTGTTGATGTTAACCTGTTTTATGTAATGTGCTCTCAGATACTTTAGGAAAGCCGCACAGATGAGATCTGGCTGTCTGTCAGCAACACAAATGCAATCAAGCGCAGTATCAAGAAGTTGCCTCCTTGTTCTGGTTGCCACTGGTTGACATTGCAGGTATGCATTGTATATGACCCAAACTGAAACAGACTAAGGACAGAAGAGCACAAGGACACCAAGGTCTCTGTCTGTGCTGGCCCTGCTCCAGCAAGGCGGTCTGGCTCCACAGCTGTGTCCTGTCTCCCTCTGTGTCCCTTGTGTTCCCTCTTTTTGCACGCTAAGGGACACTAGTATGAACAGATTTTCTATCCTTCAATAACAAACACTTATGTTATCATTAAAATAAGTTGCTTTTATAAGCATCCGTGCTTTTTTGTGGAGAAAATTTTTATTTTCCACAAGGATTAATGAAAGTAGTACAAAAGCTTCACACTCTGGTGATATTTAAACAAAGGCTGACCTTATTTTGATTTTCTGTCACAGAAGCATATAGTAGTAAACTAAAAACAAACACATACCAAGACAAAGCCACTTGCATCTCTCAATCAAACCAATGACAAAGTGGAATTTCCAAACTCCATAATGTCTAGTTATTTCAATACATTGCTGCTAATTGGACACCTGTACTCTGCAGTTCTCCAGCTTTATGCTCATATCATTAGGATACTTCCATCATGCTGTGTTCATACTGGCCTTTATGGGCTTTCCACTCTCAGCTTAGCAGACAGTACAGTGTTCTTGAAGTGCCTTTTATTGCAGAGCCCACAGTTAAAGACTGTGAGACAGGTTTATTAAAAGTAGTTTTGTTGACAAGTCAGGGGGAACTTTCACTGCTATCCTATGTTTAATTATGCACATTCAGTCAGGTGTGGGTGTACAGTAATGATTTTGTCCATATTGATTTGAGGTGATCCTTGTTTAAGGGACATTTTAAGGAAGAATTGAAAGACAAAGCTTATTGACCTGCAGCATTTTGATGAGATTGCATGAACTGATACTAAACCGTAGGGACACTGGGTAAACGTAGTAGATTCAGAGCCAAGAGGGGGCAGGAGATATTGTGTGGTGCCACCATATGGAAACACTTTTTATAGGGTTTGTTATGAGAAAGTCTAAGCAGCATGCCCTGCAGTGAACTTAGATTTGGATACATGAATGGGCCCTGCTAATCACTGCAGAGCTATCGTTGCCCTGAATAATAAGGTTTTCTTTACTGACCAGCCTGAATATTTTAGTTGGGGGGTAAGTTAGAGGACAATTTTAAGTTGTAAACGTAAAATGTTTATATTAAAGACAGGCTGTTTTTGGGGTTTAATACTTTCCTGTTAAACACATGTACAATGCAATACATTTTTTAAATATAAAACACTAATGGATACCTCAGTTAATTTTCTACTAAAATTTTACACATGACCGATGTGATTACTTCAAATAGTGTGTTAATATGTGCTACACAGAATTAGAAAAAAACTATTTCAAAAAGTAGAAAACAAATTAAAATGCTACTGATTTTATTGTAATATCAATTTAATTGCTGCTCTGTAAAATGCACTTTGGCCAAATTGTATTTTTTTTCTAATACTTGCTTTATATCCTGATGTAACATGGAGTGCAGTAATTTCTATCATACCATGTGACGTAGCTCGGCTGGACAAAACCTATCATGGCTCTGTTACATGGCTCCTTTCCCTTTTACTGTCTGTCTGTAGGTTATCTTGACCATTGCGCTTTACTTCATACATCTGATCTATGGAATGCTCTGCCTCTTCCATCTCTTTATTTTCTTCAACTTCATCATAACCCTCCATATTATCATTAAGACTTTTCTATTGCTTTTTGTCCTTGATCTTCTTTGCCAGCTGCCTTTTCACTGCCCTACAGCCCAAACTTTGAGAAAAACTGAATATGCCACCCCTCCTCTTTAGGCACATAAACTTTAAATTTACACAGTAATACTGTTAAATTTAAATGATCTGCTCATAATGGTGTTTAAGAATGTTTTCTGCTAAAATGTATGTTTTGTTGCTTACAATCTCTTTTAACCAGCAAGGAAAGGCAACTTTTGCTTCAAACATTTGATATTGAAGTTAAACGGTTAAAATTTTGTTATTGCATGAAAGAGTTTTTATAATTGTTCAAGAGACATATTATGGTTTTATTTCTTATCTTGACTATTATTACCTCTGAAGATAGATGGCAATATGTCATCATGACAATATCTAAGTCAATACGTTACACAGTCAGCCTGCAACTAAGGTTATATGTGAATAAATACAGCACTGGTGGTAATATTAGTAATATTATACTGTCAGAAATTAGCCATACAGCCCCATTAACATTGTACTCCTTACATTCACTTTGCAATGGAACTTATACCACTGTCCTTTTGTTACATTTACACTGCATTGCTCTGACTGCAGCATGAGTATAATGTCATGTCATGCTTCATTCAAATGCAATAGAATATGAGATATTTGCTTCCCCAAATATGAGATAAATAATTGTTTTAAGCTTCCAGCTGGTGGTGAAAGCATTTCTTTAAGGATAGCACTGTCCATGAAAGCAATGCCATTCATTTGGCTGGTCTAATTGAGTGATAGAGATAGCTGTCTCAAGCAGTACCGCCCTTTGTAGTCAGTACCTGGGGTTGATGGTCCATAAACAAATTAATTAGCAGCCTCACTATAGTAGCAGTAAGTGGAAGGTTCTTTTTTTTTTCCTTGTCAAGCCTTTTTGATCAGGCTTGAATAGGCACCAAAAGTTCCAGTCAGCAGGGGAATGAGTACAGATAACAAGCACGACTCCACCATCTGTTGTAGGCAAGCATTGGATGTCTTTTCTTTATTATCCTCAGTGCTAAGAAAACTGAATCATGCATTGATCAGAGTATTGAGAAAATTTTATTACAGTTTTTCAGTCGGTACTTGTTAAAAAACATACCCGTTGCATATTTAATAGCTGTTTCTAAAGTTTCTTTACAGCTGCCGGTCTGGTTTACTTTCCCGTTTTTGTCATCTTATTTACTGCAGTAAGTTATACCTTTCTGCAGAAAATGGTGGGTTTCCAGTTTACCTGTGCAGGTGTAGCCCCTATCTCCATGTTGTGGTCCATAAGGACTCGAGAATCTCCTGCCATCCTCAGCTGAAGCACACCTGAGGAACATGAAGTAGGTTAATTAATTTAGTTGTTTTTTATTTTGGAGTGTTTGAGAGATTGCAATTACAGGAAAAAAATATTTTTTTACTAATTACCAGTAAAATCAACAAATAAAACAGAAAATTAGACACTAAAGTCTTATCAAAGCATTTTTTTAAAAAAGTTATTTTTCTATTAGACAGTTCAATCAACCAATCAACCAATACTTTTCATGATTAAACTCTTGTATACTTGTATATTAATCTTTGTGCCTATGCAACACAATTCAGCATTTTTTTGTGCCTATGCAACACAATTCAGCATTTGTTTTTAGTTTTGTAATGGGTTGACATTTTCCAGCTGATGAAAACAGAACTAAGAGACCCTCAAGAAAATATTGATAGCAAATTAAGTTTTATGTATTTGCATTTGTAGTGGTTATATTATTTTGTCTGCATAGTGTATACAAGTTTTTTTCGATACAACAACACACATGTAGGTAACATGGTTATGTAGCTGTTGCCTACACTTACAATAGACTGTAACATTAAAATATGGTCAGACAACTAAAATCAATAAAATATTTAAAATCTATATATGTTAAAACTGTGTATTCTGAAGATCATTATGAGCTTTCCTTTTACCATAATTACTACAATTAATAAAACTTTACACAAATTACTGCTTGTTTCTCTAAAACAGCAATGTATGATTGACACATACATATGCAACATGTGAAAAATTGTGGTTTTGAAACATATAATAGTATGTGAAACCTGTTCAAATTCCCGTTAAAAACCTGTTGGATTACACTTTTTACTGGTGTAGGGTGTGTATTATAACAAATACCACAGACAAACCTAGTTGTAATTATTTAATCCTATGCTGTTTGATAACACGTTGAGAACCTGTTATATTTTTGCGTTTTCAAAATAACTATCATCATCTTCAAACACATTTGAAGACTTTTCTAATGAATTAATGCCTTTTCATGGTAGAAATTTAAACAAAATCATTCATAATCTGCTAAACCCTCCTGTTGGTCCTGTTCTTGTAACATATGCTACCTTCAGCCCAATTCAAGAATAGAAATACCCAGGTTCTAAAAATACCAGCTGGGAACCAGTCTGAAGCTACAGCGTCATAGTATGGGTGGATAAAATAGTAAAACATTCATATTCAATAAATTAGACTGTGTGTTCCCATGAAGTATGTTTGTCAACATAAAAGTACCTTTTGAAAATAACAACCTTTAAGTAGGTTTTAAACATACTTTTGAGCCCACATTTCTGTATTAAAAATGTTTTTTATTGGTCTTATGTAATAATCTCATCTTAAATGTTTTCATTAGCTGGAAGTGAATCATAATATCATAATAATTAAGAGAAATAAAGGTTTGAAAACATCAGTATTTGTGTGATTAATGTCTATGTGTTACATTTAGTATATACACACGGTAGCATGAAAAACATTAACTATGAAAAGTTTCAAAAACCCAATTTTCAGCTGCAGGTGGAATCATAAACTCCCGATAACATCCAATCTGCTGTCAGAAGCAAAGGATTTCTGTAAACCAATCCATCCGGTCTCATCACAGTATTAGGACCGTGTTCAGTGTTGGCGCCATCTCCATTTTACCGCAGGAACGGACTGTAACTACACCTCCCAGCATCCATTGCAGCTCTGACCTCCAATCAGAGGCTATATAAGTTCCTGCTTGGAGAACGTCATTGCTTCTTGCTGCCACTCGGCGTAACGGAAGTACATCTTGTCATTTGGAGTCAGTTACAACTTGCAGGAGAAGTTTTCTTTCTTTCCAACAATCCTTTTAATAAGAGCTTGGCAAAGCTTGAAATCTAGCTGTCCAGCAGACAGCTAGATTTCCCATCTATCCCAACCGAAGACCTAAATTATAGCTGTTTGCATTTCAGGTGTGCAGAATCCAACTAGGGATTCTCCAAGGAGACGTCTCTGCCTCCCTGTGTTTTGGTTTTCCGGTCGACTTGCTGTGGTTCATCATATTTTCCCCTCTTTGCTGAAGAAGGAGAAGCTGACTGTTTCTAAATGAATGTTTTGAAAGTTACTGTGTTGTTGACGGCTAATTTTTAAGTTAGCCACGAATACAGTTGGATTATTGAAGTTATTTGAAGTAACCCTGCGGTACGAGCCTTTGCGCTATCGGATAATTTTTTTTGTCTTATCTTGTTTTATGTTCTTTGGTGAGAGATGCTTACCTACATTTACTGTAAGGACAGTACCTTTGGGTCAAAAATTGCAACTCAGTTAGTGGGGTTAGAGAAGAGACTTGAAGCAAACTAATCAGTCTTTTGACTGTCATTTTGAACTGAACTGCAACCTAATCAGACTTCAGTAAACCTCTTCACCAGGATAAAATATGATAAAAATGTAAAATCATGCTGTATATTATTGTTAATGTCTGTGGATTGTGTTATTTATTTAGTTCACGATAGAATATTAATTTGTTGACTTAAGATAAAAATTAACCTTTTGCCTGCTAAATAGTTAGTGCAAGCTAACTGGTTACTCTAAATAGGTCAAAAATGTGATTGTGCTGGAGGACAAAAAAGTGAAAGTTCAAAAGAAAGACACGGTTTGTGTCTCCTTCGCATCCTTTAATGCATCCTGGAATGAGGGTACCCTTTGGCTCACCTACTAACCGTTGGAGGGTGGCGCCATTGCACCTGCAACCGTGTAAGGATTGCGTGAACATAGAAATTGGATTCATGGAATATTCATTTTACCCGAAATGTTACTTGTTTATATATCCAGATTACAGGTTATTCCTTTGATCCAAACCTTGGTAGCCTTATCATGACACATTAGACACGTTTATACATAGAGGTTCAAACCAATAATTAGGGTTGCATCTATTAAAGATGTAAAAAATCCAGTAGTCTTTAGAATATCTCACTATATTAATTGAGTAACTGGAGATACACCTGCCATACCTGATATAGCCAATAATTTTTCCTTTTTTTAAAGACTTTTTTGCAGCACTAGTGGCCTTTAATTTTTTGCTATTTTCTCAAAGTAAGCAGACCGGAAGCGAAGTGGAGAGAGAGGGAAGACATGCGGCACACGTCAACACGGCCAGGACTCGAACCCAAGAGAGCTGCATTGAGGACTGAATCCTCCGTATATGAATCTACTGCTACGCCACGCGCCACAACCCCAATCTTTTTTCTGCCAGTCTCCTACTTAAATCTACAATAATAACTTTTCCTCCCTTTTGTGTTTTAGAACTATGCACAATCACATACAGGCGTGTATCCAAGCCCAAATTGTACAATCAACTAAGATGAAAATCATTTACACTTTAGAAACTCTTTCCAGGACAAAAACAGTCACCATTGTTTTGGATATCTTTGTTCTAAAAATGAGATCTTACAATGTCTGCAGCATCAAGTTATAGGCTTTTACCTATTTTCAGGAGTTTGGACCAGTACATAGAGAGAATACTCTAAAGTTCAGGGTTTATCCTGCATGAGTGCAACCGTGTGGTCATCAATAACCCCAAACCTAAACCATTTGCCTCTAAATCCTTCTTTAATTAATAGATAGGTGAGCTCCTCATAGATATTCAAAGCTGAAATGTAGAAGCACACAAACTTATTATTCCTTTATAAGAGCATGTTTAATTGGGACCTAATTTCCCTCGGAGATTGTGAAAAGTCTGTGAATAAGAAGGTTTAAACAAATCCATCTGGAAACCTATTGTTGAAACATTATTATGCTAAGCAAATTTGGTATAATGAAAAGTATGTTCACTTTTGCTCTGTTTGATATGGTGTCAAACCTTTGGCTATTTGGGCCTCTTTTTCTTGTTATCTCCCAACTTCCTCTATCACACTTAATGTAATCAGAAGCATGGTGCACAACTGCAATAAGTACCCCCATGAAACATTTCAATGTGAAAAACCTGACCACTGAAAAGTAGGCATGAGTATGCAAAAGTATTAAGGCCGAGATTTTGCCTTAAATTCTTATATTTTAAACAAATAAATTGTGTCATTAGAAAAATTGTGTTACCCTTAACCATAAAGAGGCGTGTATTTCTTTTTTCAGTAGGTCATTAGTTGTTCATGTAAACAGCATATGGAGGATGAAAGAATCCAAACCATCTGCTGCAAGGTGTGATAAAATAATAATTGAAAAGTATTCTCCATAATGCACATTTACCCTGACGGAGAAATTAGCAAAGTATGTTACGCTGCTAGTCTTGTTAACGAGATTCACATACTGTCAAGTTGCAAAATGTTTACACAGTAAATGTCAAACTAATCACTGACGATTTGTTACACTTAGCTACACAGAATACACTATCCTAAGAAGCGCTCGCAGATTTATTTTTTTTATTTTTATTTGGGTGTCTCATTAGACAGGGCTTGGGCTTTTGTTACTAAATCCTAACCACACAAGGGAAAAAAAAGGGATTTACCTCACAATCTTTGTAGTAAAACACCCACACAACATGAATATAATGAACCAAAAATGTCTAAATTCGAGCTCATTATGATTATTATATCACGGTGCTCAGCATAAACCAAGCATTGCATCACATGGGAGATGACCCAGCATCCACTGCTAGTTAATTTGCCAAGATGGTGAGGCAGACTCAGCTGCACTGTTTTTAATGATGTAATATTCCCAAAGAACAGGCTCCTCATTGGCAGCCTTGTCAGTCCTTTCAAGTACATGTGCCCACATGCACAGATACAGACATGGAACTCTCCACACACCTCTCACTGTGCTCCAATATGTTTCTCCACTCAGCCCCAGCGATTACTGAAGATGTAAATATAAATATTCTCACTCACTGAGAATCCAGGTGCTTTACATTTAATGTTACATAAAAACATGAGTTTGGATTTTGTCTTTGAGGTTGTTTTTAGCTCTACTGGAGCGTTGAGATGATGTGCTGACAATTTGCTCTGTAGTCAGAATATTTCTCTTTTTCTCAAAAAGAGGTATTTTTAGACATCCTTCATGTGTAACAGCAGAAGTAAAAAGGGTCATCTCAGTCATGTGGTATTTTTAAAAGAAATGTTTGTGTTTCTGAAGGTGTCAGATAAAACCCTAATTTTAGCATCTGAACGCCCCACGTAAGGTGATCAATTTAGAAAGCCCCTGTACTCAGTGTGAAAATCATCTCCCAAATTCGCCAATCAAACAGATGGATACACGCGGCCTTGTGATGAAGTAAGCAAATAGATACTTTCATCGCTGTATCCTGACCTCAACAACTTCTGACATTTCTCTGTCATGTTTCTTTGATGTTATTCTATTTGATCACTGACAGGCGAGGAGAGTGAATGCAAAAGCTTGCAGAGGTGGGAGAAAACACGTCACAGCTGAGCTCCACACAGGAATGTAATGTTGACATTGATGGCCCCAAAGCAAAGGGCAGAGCGACGTGACGAGCATCCGAGCAGGGCAGGGTCAGACAGAGAGACAAACGGACAGCAGTGGCATAGGACGCACAAAAAGCTATCTTAAAAATTTCACTTAATACATCGCAGGGGTTGCGAGGTCTCCGATTTTGACTCATTTTAGGTCTCTTCATAAATTAAACATAGCTGCATGGGAAATGTGTGAACTTCCCAACTGATATTCGTTTTCAATAAGGCTGTAATTGTCATGTCTGTTCATGAGACTCTCAACAAGCCCAAATGAGAGGTGTTCGAACAGAGATACCAGATGGGATGTTTTATCGCCCAGCTTTAAGAGTGTAACAAGCATTTATCTTGTTACCAGAAGAGTGACAGGATGCTTTAGCTGAACTGTGTTTGTGTCCTGATAACCAAAGCACTCATTGTGCTTAAAGCCAGTGGGCTTGACAGACTGACTGACTGACTGACAAGCAAACCACAGAACTTGTTTCCTAAGGGATAACTTCACCACGTTTCTTTCCTTAGTTGCTGACACAGCATGCAGTAAGGCGTCACCTGAACAGAGAACAGCACACTTCAGTAGAAAACCTTTTCTTTCTTCTAACCACTGACAAGTGCTATAATTTTTCCCTAGGGCCTGTAATGCTTCCTTGGTGATTTAATTATATGCATTTGCAGAACTCCAATGCTCAGTGAGCTGCCTTCTAATTAAGCCAACTTGTTTATTCCGTATTTATTTGTTTTTCTAACTACAACAACAATAAATACCAAGAAACGCATTAGTTGGTTGAATTATTACTCTGCCCTCATGAGCATATATTGGAAGCAGTTTCATTCTGTGAAAAACTTTTTTTTTTAAACATCCTATTTAACATTGAATTTTTTTCTAGTCCTAATTCAAAATAAAAATGATTAAAATAAAAATAATTAAGATGCAATTCAAATTTTAATAAAACCACTGTAGGAAAGAACAGTATATATATTCACATTTTGTCATTTACAACAACAGCTTTAATGTACTTTTATTTGGATTTCATATGATAGACCAACACACAGTAGAACAAAGTTGCTTTAATCCAAATCTGAAAAGTATATCGTGTATGTATTCAGCCCCCCTGGGTTAATACTTTGTAGAGCCACCATTTACTGCAACCAAAGCTGCAAGTCCTTTGGAGAAAGTCTCTATAAGCTTTGCACATTCAGAGATAGGCCGTTTTGCCCAGTCATAGCTCAAGCTCAGACATGTTCGATGGAGAACATCTGTGACCATCAAATTTCAACTAATGCAGCAGATCCTCTTCTAGATTTATGTCTGGATGTTGACCACTCTAACTAATGAATATGCATTGATTTAACCCATTTACCTGTAGCTCTGGCTGTATCTTTGGCAGCATTTTATAGTGCAAGGGGGGAATCTGCCCCAGTCTCAAGTATTTTTCAAGCAGGTTTTCTGCCAGGACTGTCCTGTTTTTAGTTCCATCTATCCTCCCTTCAACTCTGATGCAGTCCTTGTTAAAGAAAGGCATCTCCAAAGCATGATATGTACAGTAACATGTTCAACTGATTAATTAAACAGTGCTTTGTTATATGTTAAAAACTTTGGATATTATTTTCAAACCTAACCTATTACTTCCAAGAACTCCATAACTTCATCCTTGAACTGTTTGTTTTGATTCTTTGGTCTTTATGATGCAGTTTGTCTACTAATGTTCTCTTAAAAACCCTTGAGGCTTTGACAGAACAGCTGGATTTATACTAAGGCTAAATTACACAGAGCTGGAGTCTATTTACTAATTAGGTGACTTCTGAAAGCAGGCAGTTGCAGTGGATTTTATTTTGGGTTATTAAACTAAAAGGGCTTAATATAAATGCTCACTTTCCAGATTTTCATTTGTAAAAAAAAAATGTAAACAATGCATCATTTTCCTTCACTTCTGGATTATGCACTGCTTTGTGTTGGTATATGACTTAGACTCCCAATAAAACACATTGAAGTTTGTAGCTATAACATGGAAAAAGGTGAAAAAGTTCAAGGATTATGAATACTTTTGTAATGTGGGTGCAACTGAGAGATTTTTGTGGTTGTCAAAGGAGCAAGGGTTTTTGTAGAATCATTGTAGGAGATAAGTACCTATAGTGTATGGGTCATTATAGCTTCTCAGTTCTTCATTTTCATGGAAGCATTGGAACTTTCTAAATCCATTCTATCCTTTCCTCCATTCCTCGCCTTGAGCCATTATTACCAGACCTGCCATGAATATTTCCCCAGCTATCTCTGCTCACTTATGACACTATGAGGTCGCTCGGTCAAAAGACTAAAATCATCCCCAGCTAGTTTGGCTTTCGGCCCAACAAACACACAATCAACTCTCATGCACCCATAGATCCACGTACACACACTCACACTTACATCACTAAACCATTTTCCTGTTATGCCTGATAGCCAGCTGAGTGTGTGGTGTGTCCTTCTCATGTGTGACCTTCTCCTGAATGACACGACACTGCATCGAGACGCTCGATTCGCAGTGGAGAAACAATCTCCCTAATGTACCTCCATGTCTCTCCTTCTCTTTCTCATGCACACATTGACATCTGTCTTTCTCACTCCTCCCTGTTTCATCTCTCTGTCTTCTAATAATACATTTTTATACATCGGGGGAGGTTAGGCACCACAGCTTGCAAAGGTCCTCTTCTTAAGATATTTTCCATTGCTGCTAAAGTGGAAGGAGAATTATTAAAATCCCAACACCTACAGGAGCTAAATAACACCCTCTTCAACCACGCTGACCTGCAGTGTGAGAGACGACATAGAGATAAAAAAGACTTGCGGTGTGAAACCTAGTTGGTGCACATGCATTCCCAAACTGCATTTCACCCTGTTGTTTCTAAATCAGATTTAAATAGATACAAGGTACACATTTTCTAGATTTTACTTCATTTTAGCTGTAGATGATTAATCCACCACTTCTTGTTGCAAAGGACAGATGGACAGGAGAGGAGGGCAGAACAGGGAGGCCATGTATAAATCTGGCAGGATGGGGCTGCTGAGTCATGTAGTATGCAGTGACTACTGGGGGACCCAAAGGTCAATTGATCCCTATTCGAATTCTCATCGTGCTTCATTGTGTTTCTGTACTCGTTCCATTAAGCAACCTCGTTCTTCTTCCTTATGGCCAGCACATATCAACTAAGAATGAAATGAGATTATGACCTGTCATTTACATATTGGAAATCTTCAGGCCGCTATATTTACCCTTGCAGCTGATTAATCGGCACATTTTCTACTGAAGTGTGGGTGATAAGCTTAAAGCTCTGAGACTGGCAGAAAAGAATAGTGTGTCAAGTTAAGCCCCCAGAATGAATGGTCAGATTTGGATGTAATTTGGTACCCATGCAGAGTAGTAATGGCTATGTCAATGTTTGATTTGCATATACTGGCACATCTAGAACCAGAGGGCAGAAGGTGTGGCTTCATACATGAAGCAGTAGTTATCAATCAGTCGCTGAAACATCTAACAGTCAGTCGTAGCAGTTAATAATTTCACCAGGATGCACTGAAGATGAATTAGACATTGAGGTAGTTTGATAAGGTTACATTTTGGGTATGCATCATGTCGGGTGGTCATATTTTCTTTATTTCGTGCATATGAGACATTCAGCCGTCGTTAAATATTAGGTTATGAGTACAGAGTACCTTAACATGGGAAGTTTGTTGTACTGTGTGCCGAGAATCCCTATTACATCTAAACCACTTAGAAGTGAGCCCCTTTCACAAAATGTCAAGGTTATTTTAAGGCACCTTTTTGCCGTTTCCATGTGTTTTGTGAAGGAACCAATGCACTGACTATGACAGAAGTCAGCCTGCCCTAACTTACAAGGCAAGGTATTGATGATGTACGGTTTATGCAACCTGCTAGCCACAGGAAAAGTGTAAACAAGACTCAGAAAACATTTCCAAGAAGACTAAGAAGATGACTTATATAATTGAAATTTGAAGCATTTGCTCAGCCAACATCAGGATCACTATACTTAGTTCATCTGTCATTATTGCTTTTTATTGTGAAAGGATTGGTTTGGGGATCTTCCGATGGAGATTTTATGCGGAAATGTGTGTATGACAGCAATAAAATATGAAACTTATTGTCATCTGACACTGCTAGCTTTACTTTTAAAAACTCACATCGGCGTTTGCTCTTGTGATTTATGAATGGCCAGAGGCAGCTCAGATGCAGCTCACCTGGGTTTATGACATAAATGTTTTATGTGCACCAACAATTGAGCAAATTCATTTGCAAAAATACACCGCTCCCGGTCAGCAACAAACACTCAGAGCCAGGATGAATGTCTTAGTTGTATCAATCACAGTCATGTTCGCACTGGTCCCACCGCGCCCCTGCAAGATTGAAGATGTGCGGCAACTGTGCTAATGGTGCTATGCTCATGATTTGAGGTCCAAGTCTGTAGTCAAAGTATGGGCAAGCCATATTCAATGTAAAGCATATCCTTGATTTTCGTCCCTACCAGTGAATGTGCCACAGCTATTTATCTGCCATCATCGGTGGCCCTACCTACTAGCCTGAGTGTTAACAGCAGGCTCTGCTGTGGAGGAAGGGCTGGAGCACAGCAGAGACCAAGGGGGAGGGACCTGTAAGGTGAGCTTGTTCACTTTCTGGTCCACAGTTTCTAAGAACTCCTTACTGGAGCTTTAACGTGGTGTTTAATTTCTTCTGGCAGTGAGTGCAACTTTTTTTAAATATTGAGTATTTTGTAGCATTTTATTTTTTTAACTGCTAAACATTTACTATTTTTAAAACATTTCCAGAAGGCATATCAGAACAACTTTAGAATTATGAATGGTCTACAGATTGGGCCAAAGCTTGGAAACAACTACCTTTTCAAATGAAACTGGGGAGTGTGTCCATTTTTTTTTTATTATTATATGTGAATGAACACCAAAAGGCTAGAACCCAATTCCAAAACACTTGGGAAGTGTTTTATGTAAAAAAAAAAATTAAAAATGTGATAATTTGCAACCTCATATTAATTAAATAAATTACTGTTTTTCTCAAAAGTGGTATAATTGGAAAGTTTGTGTATTTCATGTTTACATACCCCATTGTGTCTAAAATATGGGCTTTTCTGATGGGCAAATCATTGCATTCTGTTTTTTACCCTTTACATAACATTCTAACTCTTTTAAATTTGGGATTGTATTTTGCAATGCATTTTTATTTGAAATTTGACATTCTACAAACTGTATTGTTGTTAAATAAACATTAAGAGTTAATTACATTGTTTTATTTGAATTCTTTAAGATCTTTAGTTTTTTTAACACAAGTAAGGTACTATCATGTTCAATAAAAGAATATTTAGTTAGAGTAAAATCAGAGCTCATTTTGCATTTAAGATGTTTTTTTTAACAAGTCTGAAAGAAGGCCCGTTATGGAAGAAAAACAGCCTAGGGTATCTAAATCAATTTGTTTTTTTGTCTGTTTCTTTATGCCTCCCTTAATGATTCAGCTGCAATAGAAAAACATCTTTTTGTTTAAACCCAGAGAAAGAAGGGAAAATTCCCTGTATGCACTATGTGTGAAGCAGAATGTACACATTTTTAATGATGCGGATCAATGAACATTTTCCCTTAAAACAAAACAGAACAAAAAAAAATACTTTCAAGTATGAATTACCACAAACTGACATGTTAATAAGGCTGCCACTGTGTTTGTGCATAGATGTTTAAAGCATCTATCTATCGTTATTCCGGCTAGTTACAGTGAAAGGGGAGGAAGTTTTATTTCTTAATAGCATAGACCAAACAATGATAAAATCTGCTTTCACTTGTGAGATGATGTCTTAAGTGCATGCATGCTATGAATATAAAACATTAAGCAACACAATGATCCCAGAGGAACTGGGTGGACCTTAACATTTATCAACTCACATGTTAGGATCTCTGACAGTAGGAGGAATCACCTTTTTCATTAAATTTCACTAAGCCAGGCCCAAGAAAATAGTACTATAACCTTTTTTATTTTATTTTAACTATCTGCAAGGTAATAAGTCATTGTCTATTTTCATAAAATACTAACACACTCCAAACCCTAACAAAGCAAGCACTAGTCGCACCGGCATCCTCAAAAGTTAAAGTTTGCTTTATGCAAGTTAAGTTATAGCAACAGTCATACAGCTGGGTAGGGAGCAATGTCCTTTCACCTAATTGGAATCCTAATTTTTGCAAAGCCTGGCATACACAATCTGATTTCAAACATTGTGCAAGACTTTACCGTCTCACACTATACAAGGTCAATATGATAAAATCTTAAAATACAGAAGATGCCAGACTGCACTGGTTTTAGCAGAATCACGTCAGACATGTCTCACAGAAATATCAGTTGGACAATGAACAGACTGCAAATTACAGGAGATTCTTCTTATTGCAGCTGGACTCTGAAAAGACTTAGAGGATGCTTAGGACAAGCAGATAGCTATGGAGGTTTGTAGGTTGTTTTTGATCAATTTTAAGTGTTCCATCAGTTGCACCTGTGACCCTTACCACGGCTCACCGATTTCAGCTCACAGATAAATAATTCTTTACAATTTATTCACAACATACTATTTTGTCTTAGATGTCCGATAATCGCAATGTATGAGCCAGTCTTTATCTTCATGGGGGTGGTACTGAATGATAAACTGGAGAGGTCTGCCAACATAGACACAGTGTACAAGAAGAGACCAAGCTGTCACTTTCTATGACAGATACTCAAATGTCGGCAATGACATGCTGTGTAGTGTTTTATCGCACTGTCAATGAAAGTTTACTGATCTATGCTGTTGTCAGCTGGGGTAGTGGCATGACAGACAAAACTACCAGACATCTTGACAAACTGGTGGAAATGGCCAGTTTTGTGATAGGCAGGGATATGGAGCCTCTTAAATAGTTGTGGAGCAGCAGTTAATGATGCTAGTTATATTTTATAATGGAGAGCAGTAAACACCCCCTGACTGGACAGAAGAGCAACTGCAGTTAGACATATCAGGACAGATAGGTTCAGGAGATCCTTTGTCCCCACAGTCATATGCCTTTTAACAGTGACTGCTAACATGTTTTTCTCACATTCATTTTATTTAAATGTATTTTTAACTAATATAATGTACAGTGATTGGAATATACTGTATATTCATTCAGAGATGCATAGAGATTTGAAGTGCCCTCATGGGGGATGAATAAAGTCTTTTCTATTCTATTCACTTGTAGGTCAGTTTAAAACTGTCACGATGTGGATTCTTAGTTCTGTATTTGTTTACGTTTTATTTAGGTGTTTTTCTGCTACTGTTTGGTTAGTCCTTGAGTCCTTGTTTCTGGTGTTTTGTTTCCTAGGTTCTGTTCTGTTTGACTATGTTGGTTGTATTTTTAGATCTGTTATCTTCCTGTCTTCTGTTCCCCTGGGTTTGTTTACTGTTTGTCTTGTCAGGTTCCTCATGTTCTCGTTATCCCTATCTGGTTCACCTGCTCCTCTGTCTTGCTGCACCGCTGTTCCACACCTGTGTCTGTTTCCCTGATTACCTGCCCTATTGTTTCATGTCCACCTTTGTCTGTATTTAAGTTTGCCTTTGTTCCACGCGGTGTTGTTATGTCTCTCTGATGTATTTGTCGTGCTTGTGGATACTCGCCCTGCTCCAGATATTATTGTTTCCGTTTTTTGAGGATACCTGTGCTCTGGATTCTGCACCTCTGCTCCTCGCCTACAAGTGAGTGAACTCCAAAATAAAGACGAGTTTTTTTGATCCCACTCTGCCTTATCCGTACTTGTCTGCCTCTGGTCCACCACAAGAAAAATGCATTATGACAAAAACAAGTGATGATTGAAACTGACAAACCATCTATAGGCATATGTTTGGCTCAACCAAACCAACGAAGGTATATTAATTTTAAATGTTACATAAACTTTAAAAATCATCAAAACGTCAACTTGATAAGGTTGAACTCACTAGTTATGGTTGTGTAATACCATATTTATTTTGCTACAGTCCCTGCTGGGCATTTGTAGAATTTCTTATTTGCACCTCCTACTGTTAAAGAGAAGAACAGACAACTCCAGGAAAAGTAAAAAAGGAACTCTGTAAGGACCATTGCATGAACATACTCTCATCGTACAGGGACATATTGCTTCCTACAAGGTTATGTGAAGTTATGATCAGTAGCTAAATGTTCCCTTACCTATCTGAGACAGATGTTGAATTGAGGTGATTGTGTTCAAAGCAGCTTAAACAGAAAATGTTCATACCCATGGCATACCAGTCCGTATTAATGACACTGATATGGTCGTCACAGTTTTTTCAGCCGAACACCTGCTGTGTTCCTACTCCGAGCTTAAGATAGTCGATACTGCTGACCGTTTAAATCCGCTTCGTCAGCTACAAATTGTTAGTCTGCTCTGTGCTCGCTTAGAGTGGAGTAAACTTTGAGATTTTGCATTCATTCGCAGAATGACAATAAAGACATTGCATTCTGGTGCTTGCAGGACATTGTGCGAATTATTCTAATGATTAAAATTAGCTGATTGGATTGATAAGTGAATCAGGAGGATTGATACAACCAACATAACATACATAACAAAGGAACACAAAAGTTGTGCAGCTGAGTAAACAGTGAAAAACTTACCAACAAGCGACTTTCATGTTACCATGCTAAAGTTATTTTGGTTGAGTCTACTGGGATTATTCCCAAAAAAACTATGAGAAACACAGAAACCTTCAACGTCACTGCAGAAATGACAATCTAACATATAACATACAGCATAACATTGTATCCCACGATGTAAACATTTCATTTTGCCTTTTTTAAATTACTCAAGTAAGCTAAAATAAGGAGGTCATTTGACTAGCTGCTTTCCTTTTCATCACTCTACAATCTCACAACAATATGTAGTCTCTCTACTATGTAGTCTCTCTGACAAAAGCTTCACAAGCTGTACTTCAATGTATCCAAACCATCCCTTTAGGGTACCATACACCATTTTATAATGATTAGATCATTTTACAGCTGTAGAATGCAGGTTAAGAGGAAACCAGAAAACAGCCTTATATTTGCGTTAAGAATGTCTGTCTTTTTATGTTAAAATATTGGGTCGTGAATAAACTAGAGAAAAAAATGATCATCCTTAATCCAGTCATTTTCTCACCAGGCAGAAGGTGAAGCATTTTTTGTTCTGCATGTGGGCAGGAGGGATAGCCAATTTATTGTTGAAACTTTATGCATCATGCAGCTGCAGGTAGTCTTCGTGCATTGTGAAGCCAAAACAGCGAAGGCCTGTGGTATAAATCTTTTGCAAAGTCATCACAGGTGACACATTTAAATAGAACTGACACATCGATTTGCATTTGCTTCTGATTTATAAACGCATAAACACTCTTATTTTCCTTTGGTTGGGAAATGATTGTGTGGGAAATCTTATGCTGCCTGTGTCATTAAAAAGCGCAGGATTGAATTGAATACAGCCCACAAAGTGCAAGATTGTGACTTTTAAATTCAGCTATTTATCAAGTGTGGAGGTTCTAGCTATAAGAGTGCGAGAGTTGCAAAGACAAGTGATTACCATTTAGATTTTTTAACGTTATTAAAAAAACAAAACACTGCCTTGCTGCAGCATTCTGACATGCGCACATAATTTTCAAAGCTTTACGTACAAAAAGAAGAAAGAAAAATCTTCACGCCTGCCTAGGCTCTTGACACAAATGTGCTGCTGCGGTATGTGAAAATGTAGATCTGCCTAAAAAGTGAAGCATTCTGCACACCCTCTGGAGACACATACTGTAGACGAAGAAAACAGATCCAATTAATTATTCACAGTTTCTTTTCTCTTGAGAATCTACTCTGATCCAGACGAGCATTATATCTGGCCTTTTGCCCCGTTTTGCTCATGCATTTGGGTGATCGAGGCTTGGAATACAGGAAAAGGAGGGGACCTAGGTACACAACCATCAGCCACAACTACAGTGATAGTACTGATAATAAGGTCAAAGGGTTATCCATCAAAAAGCATTAGATCTCAGCAACTCACTGTGTCTTCCTTCCAGATAGCCAATCATAGCTCAACTAGCAGCGAGCAGGGTCTGGGGAGATTATAGTGATAAAAGTAGCTTGGGGAAATGGACAGGTTATGTGACATGGGACAAGTATTGAGAAATCATTCAGTCAGTTATCTTTTCTTTAGCCCTAGAGGGTTTGAGTTTGAGAATATGGATAAGTGAAATTTTTGTTAATGCTAAAGACAAAGTTCGAAAGAGATTAGAGTCCACACAGTGTGAGCTAAATAGCGAAACACCTCTGACATTTTCTTTGAAAAACAGCATTGGAAAACTGTTATTGTGAAATTGTATCTTATCAAACCACAAAAGAATTTTCAAAGTTGATAATAGCATATGTACACAGACAGACGAATATAATTATTTGTTTCTCTTCACAGACACCAGTCAGTATATTGTGCTTTGTGTGCTTTTCGAAGTCAAAGACCACACAAGTATTTAAAATTTGTCTCTCTTTTCACAAATAGTAATACACGTTATTGAATCTCAAGTTTTATTTTTAAGGATTTCTCTTCAATATAGAATACTCCAGCTAAAGTTTGACCGGTGAAAATACTGAAGATTTTTCAACTGGAGATGAACAAAAACTGCTCAGACTCCTTAAAAAACATTGACTTTTATGAGGAACCAAATTGTAAGCTAGGACTAAGATACCAACTTTAGCATCAATAGCTACCCATTCACAGCAACATTCAGATTTATTTTTTACAGTACTAACACTGTGCATACCACTGGGAGCACCAGTTGTCATTGACTCATTGAGCAAATCATTGGTGACCTTCTTATTTTATCCCAGGACTTTCTACTCCCTCTGCTCTTGAGAGACAGCCATTTCAAAAGGTTCCACTGTATGTACATTTCATTTAACAGCAGTAAATCAGAGAACAATGAGCTGCAAAGGGGACATTAGTTCCTTTTTTTCCAAAGAATGATTGTCCAAATTTCCCTTTGAGAAGGCAAACTAAAAGCCACTCAGAGCAGTAGAGAAAAAAAACCCTTAAATACATTCTTAACAGTTTGAGCTACTGCCATATTATTCCTTATCACTCCTCATCACTTTTACATGAGACAGGTTTGTATCTTGTCACGGTTCTCACATCAGAACCATTATGAAGAGAGGTGGGTACAAACTGCAGACATGTACTTATTATCAGAACATTCAGTTAGAGTAGCAGCATTGAATACGTTTAAGACAAAAAAAAATTACAATGAGATCGTAAAATTGTGACAATGAAAATTGTGGTAGAAAATTATAATCCTGAGCTTTAAAAAAATATCTAATCTTAAATTAGCTTTGATTTACAGGAACTTTAATTTTATTTTGTTTTGGATGCCATCAGTTCACATTTTAATTGATCCACCTCTGAGTAACAGATTTCTCTGAGTTACTTAGTTTACCCAACTGATTTTGCTAAAACTGCTGTATTTTTGCATGTTAGACACTAACTGTGTATAAATACTCCAAACAACTCCACTTGTGATACTGAATCACTTCAAGGCGAACATGCTAAAGAAGTTGATTTATGTTGGAATTGGAATAAATTTCTCTCCAAATCCTGTTTGGAACATTGATGAAAACTGCAAACAGCCATGATGTCATTTGCCACTTTAGGTTACGCTTCTGTAACATGCTGGAGAAAAAAAGAAACATGCTGTGCTCCATGTTGGTAAATTACAAGCCCCCACCCCCCCTCCTACTGCATCACAAAGACGCACGCAAACTGTTTTGAAGTAATAAACACATCACCGTTCACTTTGGGTTTACTCTTGCTCCTGACGCTGTGCTCGTGAAACTCCTGCATTGCACTGAAACAACTACAGCACAGCACCCGAACAGGCACAAACAGCAGGACTGTTGACAGGCTCCTCTCCGCTTGCGTCAGAGATTCATTGCCTTTTTGATTACCCTGCCCCCGCCACGAGAGCGAGTGGATGCATACACATGATCTATGTAGCTCTGCAGTGGCATAAGATAAAAAGGGCAAGATGAGATGATAAGGGCTCGGACAGATGGAGGATAATTCAGGTGCTTTTCTTATCAACACTTTTCATTTTCCTGCTCTCCTGTTTCAGAGCTACCTGGTATAATCTCATTCCTCCTCTTGCTGTTTGTCACTGTCTTGTTTGATGCTCACAGTTTTTGATCCCTCATAAGGTGATGCACACTTTTTATCCGACAAGTAACTGGGGAAGGGATTGGAGAGATGAAATGCAGCATGCGATGCCAACTGCAGTCAGATGTAAAGGGGGGCATCTTGGATGTGGTGCCACAGTCGGATTATGCATCAGCAGCTTTTAAAACCTTTCCTCTCCTATTTTATGTTCCTCTTTTGGCTCATTTTTTTTGGCTCAACAGTAGAGGCTTACCTTCAGGTCTCTGCAGGAGTAACTGGCAGGTTCCATTCAAGGCATTTCACAGCTGGTCTTCTCCCCAGGACTGCGCACTCCTTCCCTGGCTTTGTTCAATCAACAACAGCCCTCCTGCCTCCCTCCTGCCACCCAGCTCCTTCTGCTCTTCACTGCTCTCTGTCTACTTCTGTGCAAGAGAGGGGTCTGTGTTCGTGTGTGCGAGGGAAAGAGAGAGAGAGAGAGAGAGACAGTGCGAGAGACAGTGAGAGAGGCAGAGTGGATGGGAGAGAAGATGTGAAAGATGTTATTAGCTGTGTGTTTTCTCTCGAATGTTCTCACTTTTCCCACCCTCGTCTTTTAGGATTTGAACCTTGTGTGCCTTTTTTTCGCTGCTGCAGAGGCTTACAGAAACCTGCCCAAAAAAGTAAAGTATATGGATCATGGTGTGATGAAGGGATGAGTCTGCATGTGTGTTGGGGCTGCAGACAGGGAAGAAGTGGTATTGAAGAGGAGGCTGCCATAATCAATTGCACTAAAACTGCAGCTGAAGAAAAGCCCCCAGGGTGTGAGAGTGATACAAATGTAAACAGAGAAAGGAAGAGAGGAGGAAGAAAGTGATAAAAAATTAAATTATAAAGACAAGAGGCCATTGGATTCAGAATTCCACATCATGAGTTAATTGCAGAGATTTTGAATCAATATCACAAAATACAACATTTATTTTGTAACTCTGAAGGCACAGCCTCTTTTAAAATCTACCTCATAACAAGTGGGAGTTCTTTTTGTGGAGCTCTATTTGTGTCACAGATGTCTTGAATTGTTCACGAGCAAAATCAGCAACAGTCCTTTTACATTTCTCGAACTTCTGTTCTCCTCGTCCACCCCCGTAGCTTTCATTGCATGATTTTTAATCTGTTTTACATGGGACACCTTCCTGGAGGTGGCCGTCGTCTAAACAATTTCTGCCAGTAACCTCATGTTCTCTCTCTATTGTTGATATACTTGCTGCAGGCTCATAGCTCATACCTTCTCTGTTTTGCCCTGTTTCTCACCTACTTGAAGCCACTAAAGGAGCTACTGCTGCCATTCACGCTTTACTTATTCTTTAACATAGAAAGTATTCCTGGACTGGTAATTCTGTGCTTTTGGTGTGCATGCTTAAGCCGCCAGTCGGATGTGGCAGATGGCTGCTAACACTGAGGCAGGTTCTGCTGGAGGTTTCTTCCTGTTAAAAAAGGAGTTTTCCTTTCCTTTGTTGCCACATACAGGGGTTGGACAATAAAACTGAAACACCTGGTTTTAGACCACAATAATTTATTAGTATGGTGCAGGGTCTTCTTTTGTGGCCAATACAGCGTCAATGCGTCTTGGGAATGACAGATACAAGTCCTGCACAGTGGTCAGAGGGATTTTAAGCCATTCTTCTTGCAGGATAGTGGCCAGGTCACTACGTGATACTGGTGGAGGAAAACGTTTCCTGACTCGCTCCTCCAAAACACCCCAATGTGGCTCAATAATATTTAGATCTGGTGACTGTGCAGGCCATGGGAGATGTTCAACTTCACTTTCATGTTCATCAAACCAATCTTTCACCAGTCTTGCTGTGTGTATTGGTGCATTGTCATCCTGATACACGGCACCGCCTTCAGGATACAATGTTTGAACCATTGGATGCACATGGTCCTCAAGAATGGTTCGGTAGTCCTTGGTAGTGACGCGCCCATCTAGCACAAGTATTGGGCCAAGGGAATGCCATGATATGGCAGCCCAAACCATCACTGATCCACCCCCATGCATCACTCTGGGCATGCAACAGTCTGGGTGGTACGCTTCTTTGGGGCTTCTCCACACCGTAACTTTCCTGGATGTGGGGAAAACAGTAAAGGGTGGACTCATCAGAGAACAATACATGTTTCACATTGTCCACAGCCCAAGATTTGCGCTCCTTGCACCATTGAAACCAACGTTTGGCATTGGCATGAGTGAACAAAGGTTTGGCTATAGCAGCCCGGCCGTGTTTATTGACCCTGTGGAGCTCCCGACGGACAGTTCTGGTGGAAACAGGAGAGTTGAGGTGCACATTTAATTCTGCCGTGATTTGGGCAGCTGTGGTTTTATGTTTTTTGGATACAATCATGGTTAGCACCCGAACATCCCTTTCAGACAGCTTCCTCTTGCGTCCACAGTTAATCCTGTTGGATGTGGTTCGTCCTTCTTGGTGGTATGCTGACATTACCCTGGATACCGTGGCTCTTGATACATCATAAAGACTTGCTGTCTTGGTCAGAGATGTGCCAGCAAGACGTGCACCAACAACTTGTCCTCCTTTGAACTCTGGTATGTCACCCATAATGTTGTGTGCATTTCACTATTTTGAGGAAAACTGTGCTCTTACCCTGCTAATTGAACCTTCACACTCTGCTCTTACTGGTGCAATGTGCAATCAATGAAGACTGGCTACCAGGCTGTTAAAATTTAGCCATGAAACCTCCCACACTAAAATGACAGGTGTTTCAGTTTCATTGTCCAACCCCTGTACATGCTCACTGTGAATGACTGCTGCAAGGTTATTGATTCGATGGAATTGACTGGGTTTTCTTAGATAGAAAACAGTTTTACCAACTGGCATAATAAAATGAACATCATTGCATTGTGTTGTAATTTGGATCCAATTGAAATTTCAGAAATTTTGTTGAATCTGTAATGTAATGTGAGTTCAAACCAGGACAGGAAAAAAGCCTGGGAGCAGTATAATGATTTGAAGGCTTTAATTATAAAAATGACAACTAAATACAGGATAGGCACAGGGAGAACAGGATAAAACAACAGGAGGAACCAGCAATGAACAATGACAACTAGAAACCTTGTATAGCAGATGAGAAGTGATCAGCGTCATCGGAACCAGGTGAGTCTAATCAGGGGAATGTTGAACAGCTGTAAGAGAGGACTGAGCAGGGAAAAAGAGGGAAGGAGACCCTAACAACACACAGGGAGCTGAACTAGACATTAAGGAGAACAAGTCCAACACTAAAAACAGAGGTCTAAACTAAATGCACAACCAGAAAACCAAAACAATTGAAAGGTCAAACACAAGAAATTAACTAAACAAGACCTAACCACAGTAAAGAACACAGAGGAATACAACTAATCTACAACCCAAAATGTCTTTGTATTTCTCTGTATGTAAACTGTGTATGTTTATTTTGTAAAGAGCCTTTAGATGACATTTATTGTGAATTGGTGCTATGTCAATAAACTAAATTGAATTAAACTGTCTTTTGGTGTTCTTTTTGTGATACACTGCCAGTCAAAAATATTCAACTTTGTTTTCGTTAAAACTAAAAATTTTTATTTATTTTACTTTAAATTAATGTGAGTCACTAGTATAAAGTAATGCCAAACTGTGAAGTGGAAAGAAATAGAAAGATAATTTTCAAGTTTTTTTTTTATCAATAGAAAAAATGAAAGGTGTGGCCCCCTTTACTTTGTTTCCCCTAAATACCGTCTGGGGAATCGGTTGTCTTCAGAAGTCACCTAGTTAGTAATTAGCTTTTTTTCAGAGTCAAAATCCATCTGTTCTGTTAAACCCTGAGAGGTTTGTTAAAGAACTGAAGTAAACAAAGGTTATCAGAAAGAGAAAGGAACACATCAGACAGGCCAGGATTGAAATTGGGAAGAGGGTTAAACAATACCAAAATGGAAACAGAATAACTGGCAAATGTCAAAGACACAGGCTTGCACCCAAACTGGCAAAGGAGGAGAGCATTAATCAGAGAGTCCCATGGTAACTCTGGAGGATCTACAGAGATCCACAGCTTAGAGAGAACAACAATTAGTAGTGTAGTCCACAAATTTGGGCCATTGTTCTGTCTGCAGTTTGAGACAAGAGAAATTAGCTCTTCCTTCTCTGGCACAAGGATGTAAGCTTGGACACAACAAACCATCATCAGATGACACCAAAACTGAACTACGTGCAAAACCCTGTGTGTTGGGAAACTAACACTCCACATCAGCCTGAACACAACTTTCCCAATGTTAAGCATATTGTAGGCAACATCCTGCGGTAGCGATGCTTTTCCTTAGCCGGGACAGGGAACCTGAGTTTATGAGAATGAACTGCTTTGTACTGGCCTAGCCCGTAAAATCTCAACAAAATACATAGAGATTTGGTGGTTGTAAAAAAACTTAATGTGAAAAGGGATTTAATTTTATTTTACTTAAAGAACCATGTTAGTTTTAATGTTTACATAATTTTATTTACCTATGTTGTCGGAGCTTGTTCTGAGTCCCCTGTGCAATATGCTTGATAACTAGGGTTCTTATTTTGTGAATCCTTCTCACTTTTGAAAGTGATGAAATTTCAGAGTACGATTGTAAATATATAAAACAAAGTAACATTCAAACTGTGCAGCATAGACTTAATAAATAAGTAAAACAAAAAATATAGTTTTAACATTTATTAGGCTAGTAAAAAAATGCTTTAATTAATAGATATTTTTCATTTAGTTTATTGAAAACTGTGTTCATGATACTTTCAAGGAGATTTCAGTTTTTTTTCCAGGAAGTGGAAGACTCCAGCTCCCTCCTGGCTCAATGTGAGCATCATTGCGCTGATTATGTCTGAATACTCAAATCTATTGTGCAGAACACAAAAGGAACATACATACAAATTAGTTTATCTTTGCGCAAATCACCTGTCATGTTAGTTTAATTCAAATTATTTCCAGAACTGTAACTGCAGTTCCTAACAAAACAATCACATCAGTCATGAAGCTGACCACGCTCTCCAGGCTTTGATGAAATTCAGGAATTAATCTGGCATAACAGCCAAATGGATTCTGTGGGGTCATTTATTCTTTATATTTGAATTTAATCATCTGTGCTTGTTTTAGATTCAAAATGCTGAAGTTTTTTGTGAATTTGTTAGATGGTTTACCCTAATAATGTTCAGCAGGGAGATGCATGTTTGAGAACATCAAAAAGATGAAGATTAGAAGAGGCATAGCAAGTGTAACATTAGCATTTTTGACCAGACGGCTCTTCATGTGCTGCCTGGATTGATCTTAAAATGTGATTTATGGCTCTGCAGCCCTTCCTTAGTTTTCTTCCTATTGCATGTACTCCAGTAGCGAAAAGCACACTGACACTGTAGGGATCTACGTCTTCCTTTATAAACCTCAAGCCCTCGTGGATCTGTTCACTCTGAATCACAGAACTTTAAGGATGAAGGCTCCGACAATGAGGATCTTGATGGGTGGTTTTGGTGATAAGAGATCTCGGCCACAATCCCACTAGTGCCAATTATAACAATGTGTTAACCGCATTAAAAACAAAAATTTAGGTCTTTTAGAATCAGCGGCATTGATCTTGCATTGGATCAGCCCCTTTATGCAACTGAGCTGTTCAAATTCAGGGCATATGTAATCATTTCTTTCCAAAGGGTTTTTCCACTATTGAAAAACCCCTGGCTCCATTTATCCCTCGATGTTCGCTTGTGTGTAAACCATTCAGATTTTTTTAATTTACATTAAACACACAAACAAATAATTTGTCTTGGCAAATCATATATGGGCTTAGATGAAAAAAACTGTGTTCATCATTAAGGCTGGTTGGTAGCAAGATAATAGGTTCCTAATTAAAAACCAAATGAGTTGCTCATTTCCCTTTTATCCGGTATTGAATGAGAATGTCAAAAGTCACCAAAATTCCAAACCATGAACTCTACACCTAAATAATCCCCAAAGATGCTTCACCACCAGGTACAGAAAGGATTATTTCAGAGGAATTAGGTCTCCCTTCTCTGACAGAAGGATGTTAGCATTAAGTTTCATTTATCTTAATCATCTCTGCCTCCCCTGGCTCTAGGATTCCTCTTTTCACCAGCAAACCCACTTAGGCTCACTTTAATGCTCACTTTTCTTCATTCATTCCAATATACTATATCCTCATGGCTCCTCCTGATTCGGCATCGTCATTGCTTATCACACAATGATTAAGTGCACTGACACCAATCAGAAACTAAAGAAGAATCAGCTGACACACATTAAATTTGTCAGCAAAACCACCTTTTAAATAAAACCAAGTTTCTAACTACAAGTTTTAAACTTGTAGTTAGAAAACTATATCTGCATGATAGTAGCTAAAATAAACGCTAGCAGGTTAGTGCTTTAAGAACTGGTATAAAATGATCTATTTCCCTGGTGTTGGTCAGGACTCTAGGAGCAGCATGTTGCACAAACCTTTTAGTCTTACAATCTTTGTAGGATAATAGTAGTCTGACTAAGTAACAAACTTTGTGTGGTTGCTGAAGTGTAAATCAAAAAATGACCCCAACGTCTCTCTTTAGCCCTGTTGAGTCTAGATGAGTGGTGATCTCTGTCCTTGCCTTTTGGGGACCAGAAACAATAACTTTGTTCTAAGCCGCATTAAGCTGAAGAATATTCTGACCCATATTTTATGATATGAACGATGGTTATAATATGTTTAATAATAGTGGACTGAGAAGAGACAATTATTTTTCTTCACCCAGATATATAGTTACCAAATGACATACTAAATAAAGTAGCACCTGCCTGCCAAAAAAGATCTGAACCACATTAACACAGTACCATACCATACCATACACCCCCTTTTCAGTCTATTGATTAGTTGGTAATGGTCAACTGAACCAAGCTCATCACTGAGATAAGGCAATACCAAGACAGAAGTTCTAGACCCATTACTGTTAGGATGATCATTGAAAACCTTTAATAATGTAGTCTTAGTAGTGTGATGTGATCTAAATCTTATTGAAATTTCATCATGAAGGGATTAATTTCTCTTATTTTACACATCTTAAAAATTACACAGGATATGTGCCTGTAATCAGTTATTATTGATGCATTTAGAAGATCAACAGATACACCACCTAGGTTAGGGATAAATCTATACAGATGTTTATAGCAGGTTTAGGTTATACAACAATACCCCCTAACGGTTGAACATCTCTCTGAGCATTTGTTCAGTCCATCGTCGGAAATAGGAAAGAGTATGCGTAGCACTGCTGTAAATCTATCAAGATATGGCTGCTCTTCTAAACCCACAAGCTGGGCAAGGAGGACAAATGTGTTGACAAGATACTATTTGTTTGTGCAAAATTTAAAATTTTTGGGCCCCGTGGGAAAAGGGACAAGTTTTTGGAATGGAAGAAATTTTTTGAAGAAAGTAAAAAGCCCTAGTCCCCACTTTTTTGCTTCAAGTCTTGATGGGGGCACAGCAAATATGTAGAATGTTTTCTCTGGTCAGATGAGACCAAAACTGAAACTTTTGGTTTACATGCAAAATGTTATGAAACAAACACTGTGCATTACCATTCACACACAGTCCCCCCAGAGAAACGTTGTGATAGCAGCATCTTGCTGTGGGTATGTTTAATTCAGCAGAACAGGAAAGATGGTCCGAGTTGATGGGAAGACAGACAAAGCTAAACACAAGGTTATTCTGGAAAAACTGTACAAAGCAGCAAAAGTCATGAGATTTGGGAGGAGGGTCACCAGTACAACAACCCTAAACATACAGACAGAGCTGCAATGGATTTAGATCAAAGCATATTTATGTGTTAGAATGGCTTAGACCTTAATCTACTGCAGTGTGACTTGACCATTTTCTGCATGACATTAAGCTAATTTGAAGACTGAGTAACAACTTCAGTCTCTAAAGGTACTTCCACGGTAGAAACATTCCCCGAAACGACTTGCAGCTGTACTAACAGTATAAGGTAGTGCTATAAAGTATTGATTTAGGATTATGGAATATACACTACCCATCAAAAGTTTAGACACACTTTCTTACTTAATGGATCTTTTTATTTTCATCACTATTTATGTGGTAGACTCTCACCAAAGGCAAGAAAACTGTAAATAAACACATGAAATTATATAGTAAAGAAAAAGTGTGAAACGGCTCTAAATATTTTTATATTTCAGATTCTTCAAACAACATATTTAAAGTTCTTTTACAATTTTTCTTTTGCTACATAATTCCATATATGTTCATTCGCAGTTTTAATGCCTTCAGTGAGAATCCATGTACAATGTAAAAAAGTCAAAAAATAAAAAAATCCCCTTTCAGAGACAGTGTTCTAAAAAAATTTTACCGGGGTGTATAAATGAGGTCTAAATGACACCCTTTAATTGTTTTTCCATATAAGGAATTAGCACATAACGTTTTTTTTTTTCTCGTTTTTATACATAAGCAGCTCACTTATCAACAGAGCTTTTTAAATTAATCAAAAAGCTGTTAACACAGTAAGACAAAATCAAAGATGAAAGACACTTATCAGGAACTTTTAAAAACAGCACTCCTGGTTGTACTTTGCTATCTTATTCTAGGAAAAGTTTATGGATTTTCTACGGCCCAATCAGTCAGTCAGTCAGTCATTTTCTACTGCTTCTTCCATAGGGTGCCTATCTCCAGCAGTCTATGGGTGGGAGGCGTTGTACACCCTGGACAGGTCGCCAGTCCATCACAGGTCAACACAGACACGAACAAACAACCAAGCACACACCGATTCACACCTAAGGGCAATGTAGAGTGACCAATTAACCTAACAGTCATGTTTTTGAACTGTGGGAGGAAGCCGGAATACCCAGAGAGAACCCATACATGCACGGGGAGAACATGCAAACTCCATGCAGAAAGACCCCTGGCCGGGAGTCGAACCCAGGACCTTCTTGCTGCAAGGCAACAGTGCTACCAACTGCTCCGGTTTTATCATTTCATTAATTTATTTTCCACACCACTTCTATTTAATATACGTTTATATGTGAGATTTCTGAAAGAAATAATAATGTGTTTTGCTGCTCATATTTTTAAATGGAACTAAAGACATGGAAGATGCCAAAAATACCAGTTGTCTTAATCTGCTTTTTAATAAATTGGGTGAACAGATTGTGACTGATCCTTGCCTTTGTCATATTGCCTAGGCTCAGCGACACCAAATGGGGGGAAGAGGTTATGCAAGAAGAGATTTTCACTCTTGCCTTGCGATTCTAGCAAAAAACAACAACAAAAAAACAAACAAAAAAAACACTTCCATGCTTTTTGCTCAAAATAATTTTAGCTTTGACAAAAGGCACCTTGAAGTCTAAAAATGTAATTTGGTGAGATGAAATACCTTGGATACCTTTGCAGTTGTGTGAGAAGCAAAAAAAGGAACAGTATTTTTCTGCTGTTAATAGGCACATGGGAATGTGTTGCAGACAGAAGCTGCCTATGTTGGTCCTTTCCTACAAGATTGACATTGTCAGGGTTTGACATTTTGGACTCTGTTTGGCTTTGTGTTTTGCTTTTCAGTTGGGTATCTTTATTCTTTGGCCTTAGCAGTTTTGTTAGTTTATTTCTCCAGTCAATTTGATGTTGGTTTTGTTCTCTCTCCTGCCTCCTAGTGTTTGTTTTCTTCCTCTCGCTCTTAGTTCCTTTTGTGGTTGCTTTCTTATTACTTTGTGTGGTATTAATATTATTATTATTATAGTTCTTTGTCTTCCTTGGATTCTTTAGTTTAGTTCCTCATTTAGTATCTCTGTGTTTATTTATGGTTAGGTATTTGTTCTCTTTCCAGCTCTTCCTTATAGGTTAGCTTTAGTCATTGTTTGTTTTTTGGTTTGTACATATTCTGGTTCTCTCGTTCTGTTTCCTTTCCTGTCAATTCAGTCAGTGTGGTTAGGTTTGTTTACTTTTGTAATCAGGTTCTCTTTGTTTGTTCTTAGGTTGTTGTTGGTGTTCCTATGTTCCCTCTAGTTTCTCTGTTTACTTTAGTTCATGGTTATTCTAGTTTTCTTTTGCTTCATTTGATTATTTATCTTTGTTTATGGGTTTGCTTGGTCTGTGTTTCTCTTTATTGTTTATTATTCACTTCGCCCATGCTCAGTTGTTGTATTTGTTTCACCTGTTCCTTCTGTCTCCCTGCCTCCTTGTCACACCTGTTCTTAGTTCCTTTGATTACCTGCCTTTGTCTCCCTCTGTATATTAGTTGGTTTTGTTTCATTGTGCTTTGCTGGTTCCTTCCGTTACTACCCCTGACTCTGTTTCGCAACGTTCCTGCAGAGAGTACTTATGTAAATTTTGGTCTTGACTCTTGTTAGTACCTGCACTGATTTTTGCTACGTTTTTGTAAAGACCTCTGGAAATAAAAACTGAAGACTTCTTACAACATGCTGCTGCCCAGCTCTTGTCTGCACTTTGGTCCACCTCAAAACCCCATTTTGACAGACATGACTAAACTTAATAGTAACCAAAACAAAAAACATGTAAACCAATTTACCTATTCTCTGTTATTCTGTTAAACCAAAGGTTAATCCTATGTTTGTTTCTTTTGCTTGAACTTGAACAGGTCTTACTGAGCCTTGCAGGAAAATGCATTCCTCTGAAGTGTTACACTGCTTCATCAGACATTTTTCAGCAACACAACCAAAAGTAGGATTTCTTTTAAGTTTATTTTGTCTAACTTTATTGTATTCTCACAACAAATTTATATGATATAGTCGGAGTGTGCATTCTGCATTAAAGGAAGTTAATTTGAAATAGTTTTGGTAGGCCAAAAATTTTATGTTTTATTAAAACTGTAAAGCCATAAAATGTATTAGCCAAGACTGAATGCCCACTTGATCTTTTTATCCCTTTGCCCACAGGCAGATGTTCTGCATATGCACTGCATCAGATTAAACCGGTCAGTACTTAAACTCCCTGACATTTAAGCTTTAGAGAAGTGTATTTTCTAATGTCTATGTTTGTAAAACACAGCTGTATTTATATTGAGATTAAGCCACACACGGGTAGGTAACTTCTGAAGGTAAGTGGTTGCACTAGATTTTATTTAGGAGTATAAGAGTTATCAGGGCAGCCAAAACAACCCTGGCCCACTAAGGAATAGACTTCACTTGACCCCTAAAGGTGTGCTATGGTTTTTAAAGCAAGATATTAACAGGAAATCTTGCAAAATGTTAAGCTATGGGGTGCGATCTTCATTGATTGGAGATGTTTGTCCAGCAAATACCACAGATGTTCAATTGGACTAAGATCTGGGGTCTTTGGAGGCCATGCCAACATATCAAACCCGATATTTTGCTCTTATAACCATTCCTTAACATTTGTTGCTTTGTGGTAGGATGCATCATCCTGCTGAAATAGACTGTGGTAACCAGGGCATACCCTTTCCAAACTGACTCTTCTGATCACCGCTATACAATAAACTGTAAAGCACAGTGTGAGTCCTTGTTATAGTTAAGAATAACCTCGCCCACTATTACTTATATATCAAACACACCATGATAGTATAAATGCTAATGTTTTCACTTTTGTTAGGATAGGATAAAAATCCTCACTGACGCACATCATAAGGACAAATGACCTACAGTTTGACATAAAATTTAGTGCATTGGTTTGATTATGGAATGCTCTGTAACCGGGTTGATTAGATTGCAGCAGCCACACTTACTGTAGATTCAGGGTTGGACAACTGCTATTACACATACTATCAGATAGACACCAGAATGGTGACACGTACATCCCTTGTAGGGAGTACCAGACATAAAAACCATGTGTGACCTTTTTTAAACGCTGTTTCCACTTCAATCACTGAGCGGGTTAAGGACAGGAGCCATTAGCGCTGATCTCTATAACCATTCCTCTGCCTTATTTAGAATAAAAGTGTTGAGAGTATAGAAAAGTTTGAGAGTCATCCCTTTTAAGAGAAATTGATTGTAAGTGGAGGTGACACTTCTGGGGAAAAGAATTCAGGGAAGATCTGAGGCGTCTGTCCGCCAACAGGGTGCGGTAGCTCGGACAAATTGGTGTTTCCGCAAGTGCCCTGGAGGAGCTTCATCTTCTGGCTAGGGGCCACAACGAACAAGATATCACAGCCTGCATCTGCACATTATAATGTGAGGAGATTCCTCTTAAAAATCTCCAGTGTTTTTCTTAAAAACACTTTGGCTGTGTTGTTGGTTCTGAGTGTGCTGGAATTTTTGTACCCTTGGAGGCAGAGAAATGGTTCAGAATGGTTTTTAATGAGATTTTGAGAAAATGACATAAGAATATAAGACGTGTACGAAAGCAGTGTAGCAGTGTGAATCAGGGAAGGAGAGGTCCGGCCTTCTGAAAATATTAGTCTAAGGGAGTAGATTTGAAGTTCTTTTATTGCATGCAAGGGAAGATAGCTTTCCCTCATACACATTATAAAACTACTTCCCTGAGTGAGGCACGCATTCTGGGCTAAGGTTTGACGGGTCCTGCAGCTTCCTCATGAAGCTCGAAAGTGACGCCGAGGGGGGGGTTTGAGTTTCGATAGCTCTCTGATTTTTCATTAAGAAAAGTTGAAAGCCGCTGGCTCCCTTTTTTGAGTAAACAGGGGTGTAAATATGAAAGTGTAACATCAACTGGCCCGTGTGAATGTGTGTGAGTAGATAACAGTGAGCTAGCCGAAGTAGCGGGGAGACACATTACACTGACGGACTTTGACTAATAGATGCTAGGCTAACAGGCGCTAGCTCACTGAATAAATTCTATTGTGAACAAACTTTGGTGTCTGAGAGATAAAGACATAAGCTCTCATTTGAACCAGGAAACGGTGCTGTACTGCCTGGTTGGCCAGAACTCATGAAAGTGTGTGTGTTTGAAGTAAAAGAATGACAAGAAATCACGAGAAAATGAGTTCCCTGCTTGGCAAGCATGGGAAACAGGGAGGAAAAGTATAATAGCGAACATTCCCCACAAAGATGCTTTTACAATTTAAAACAACAGTTTGATGGAGCATGTTTGGGTCCCAAAATAATCGAAGAATCGCTGGAAAACTGTAAGACACTATTTTTAACCATTAGGAGAAACAAAATGGTTCCACTCTTTAAAGTTGTGCACACTTATTTTTAGACAGGATCCTAAGTTAAAACAAGATAAGGCTGACTAAAGCATTGCTGACAAAATATGCGGTGGAGCAGAGATTATTTTCAAATTTGGTATTTACAGTTTAATCGAACTTTTATGTGGCCAGTGCCATTTCGTCTGTCCGTTTATGTGGAATGAATGACTGTTCCATGCTAATTAAAAATTCGGGTATATGTGGCATGATGAATTTAATTTTACATTGTTTCCTGATCTGAAACTAGTTGGGATTTTGAGTTTTTCAGGTCTGGGGAGCAGGTGCAAAGAGGTAAACAGGGTAGCTCAAATTCATCACAAAATGAAACACACGCTTTAACAGAATTACTGGACAAGCTCATTCTAGTTAAAATTGTATGGTGTTTTTAAGAACGGCTAAGACAAACTGAGGTTAAAAGAGATATATGCCCTTCATTTTAGAGCTTAAATTTTATTAAGCCTTGTAAACTGATAGGGGGAACCAGATCTTGAAAATGGCATCAAAGGTTGAGATTTAATACTTACAATTTAATGAATACAATACTCTGACCCTTTTCGAATCCTGCACCTAAAAAGAGACTAATAGAGATATGAAAGACGTTAAAATAATAGCAACTAATAAAACATAGCTACCCCATTCTTAAAAATAAGGACTAACTGCATTAGGAAAACGCAGATACAACTAAACAAGGCTAAGGTGACATACAGAGTCATGCAGGTGGATACCACTCGAATTGTTAAGAAACCAGATGATTAACAAAGAACAGTTTTATCATGGCCAAACATAAATATTTGTACGAAGCTAACTTCAAGGCTACCCTTTGAACATACACAACAGTGATCAAAATCATGCATTTTAACACAAACACACACACTCTTGTTTTGCTATATGTAGTGAGGACCATTTGTTGACTCCCATTGACTTCCATTGATTTTCAGTCATTTTCAACCCTTTCTATGCCCTAACCCTGACAATAACCTTAAACCTAACCATTACCAGTGCACGCCTAAACCTAACCTTAACCTAAACTCAATTCACAACTTAGTCCTAAACCTAACCGTTAGCAAAATAGGTCGTGAGGACCAGCAAAATGTCCTCACTTTGGTACCAACGGTCCTCAATTTGATGGTGAAATCGGGAAAATGGTTCTCGCTGTGATGCCAAGACAGGAACACACACACACACACACACACACACACACACACACACAAACAAACCGCACACTAAACAACCCACACATCAACTGCATGGTACTTAAGACAAAATAAAGCACTACATACTGATACAGAGAACTATGCACATCCCTGTTACGATTAAGTCCAAAATAAATTAATCTTTGTTCTTATTGAAAGCAAGAGCAAGATGTTTTACAATCAGCAGGTAAAGACAATTTAGGAATATGAAAAGGGGTACATGAAAGAGGGAGGCAAATTGTTCCAAGCTGATGGAGCTTTAAACTGAAGTGCAAGGCCCAATTTCATTCCTAAATTATTGTTGCAGGAAACAAAAAGATAACTGATTAGTATTTCTCAGGCTATTTTCTGAACAAAATGGGATTAATTGTTGTTTTAAGTATAGAAAAAAATTAGGAAACAGATCATGTAAAAGTAAATAACAACCAATGCAGTTTTCTTATGATATGGAGAGCTAACCAGTTCTATGACTTGTACATAAGGCAGTGATGAGTTCTATATGGACACCTCAAAAAATAACTCTACAGAGACTATGATACAAAGCATTGAGAGGATAAAGATTATTATTGCCGTAAAGTAACATCTGCGTTCTTTAGAATTTGCAGCATCAGTTATGTGAAAACTCTTTTATGAACTGAAAGGGAAAAAAAATTCTAGAGAACAATAAAGTGAAAATATTGAGACAATAGACTTACAGGCAAAAGTTTGGTTTTTCAAAAAGCTCACAACAAATAATAACAGAGATTAAACTTGGTGAAACGTTTGCCCCTTTAAGACATACAGATAGGAGGACAAATGCTGTTAAGTCTCTGTAATTTCAAAAAGAATACACCAACCATTACCTTCTGCCCACGTTACAAATAATCTCATATATGTAAGACTTGGCTTTTCACAGACAGTGGTAGGTGCATTAAATGATACATTTGATTTAATTAATGGCATGAAAAACAATTGTAGACTTATTTATGCATTAATAGTTTAAATGTGGCAGGTTTAATTAGGAATTCATTTTTCAACTTTCACTACTTGATGGCGCCAAAGAGTAACCAGACGCCACTGCTAGACAGAATACTTTTATTCCTTTTCTAATAAGCATGATTCCCTTTATAACTAATCTGTACAATTATGATATACAATGTACAATTTTGATTTAGTGTTGTGAAATGAAGAAGGGGAAAAAAAAAGTAAAAAGGAAAAAAAGGATGATTTCACTTCCCAAGTTTGTGATTGTTTGTTCTTGTTAAATTGTTGTACTGGGACGGCTGTATGATCAAATTGTTTATTTTCAGGCTTTGCAGGTCACAATACTCCCAGAGTTAATGATTTTTTTTAAAAGATTATCGAAGGCTCGTCCCACTATATTGCCTGATGATGTGAGTGATAACCCTAAACATATAATTTTCTCCTAGGTGATGAAGGCCTAAAAAGGTGGCTGGGTCTATTGACACATTAGCACTTAGGACATAAGATCCCTGGGGCTCAGAAACAGTAAGACTGGGAAGATTGGGGTTGGAGGATGGAAAAAGTGTGTTTGAGCAGGGTGTGACAGGAATAAACGAAGGCCTAAGGTATGAATGAGGTATTGATGTGGGCCATCTGAGTGAAAGGTGCATGCATCGTATGATATGTTTTGGTTTCTGTGAGCTCATTATTTGTTTTGATTTTGATTGACAGTTGTGTTAAGACAGCTAACGAACGGTTTCGAGTGCACCAAGTTTTGTTTTTCATATGTTTTTTTTCACTTCCTGTATCTGGGTTTTAGTTTCAGAGAGTGAACATTTTAATGTCTTATGAATTTTCTTGAGGTTAAATTGGATCTAAATTCTCTTTGAGGTGGGAACAAAACCCAATAGAACATTTTCTTTGCCAGAGGTTTCTGATTGAATGATTCAATCCTAAAATATTTGGCCGCCCAATCTTCTTTAAGAGGGGAGGCCAAAGCCGGCATGTGTTTTGTCTTGTTTGTCTAAATTTCTGTCTCAATATTTGTCTTAAATGTTTGTCTGACTAACCTTTTACACGTCAGAGAAAGGAAAATAATAATAATAATAATAATCCTAGGATGGGAAAAAGAAAAATGGAAAAATTGGGGTAATGACTGGTTATGGTGATCAGATGTTTAATAGGAATTAATAACTAAATTATGGTATGATTGAGGTTGTCCAGAATATGAAAATGACTTTTAACTACTATTAGGGCTAGATGTGACAGGGTATGACCATAAAGGTATACTTTAAGGAGAAGTAATCAAATTATTAACAGAACTGAAAAATTGTTTGTCCAAAAAACCTAGATGCCTTCATGGAAAACATGCAAATATTTTGCACTGGGGATGATTTCAAAAATTATTATAAAAATTAACGGTTTGGGCATATCTAACATTGACTAGGGGTCAAATGACAAAACATTATCAGTTGATTGGACTAAAATAAATATGATTCTGGTTAAAGGTGAGAGGATGATTCTATTAGATTATCCATATATAACAGTTGACACTTTCACCAGATGCTCATCACGTGAGCATCTGACAGGAAGAACTGTCCACCCAAGCTGGATTTACAGAGAGAGGAATTAATACGTTACGTTCAACAATTGTAATCTGCTGTGAAGTTTTTGTCTCATAACACACATGAGGCACTGAACAAAGAACCAAGGGGAGAAACTCTGGAACAGATTGCACCTGGGGAGCAGATCCACAGAAAGGTGTCCCACAGATCTTGGAAGGAATCCACGAGGATTGGAAATTTTTGAAGAGGTAAGCTCCGCCATATACGATGTCAAGGTTTGGTTGGATGAGGGACAAACTAAGGAAGAGCCATCCTCTGTGAGAAACCTCAGAGAAAGCAATAAGCACCTGAGGGAGTACATGCAAATAGGTTCATCTGGATATCTTTGGACTTAGGGGCATGGTTACTTCAAAAGAGGGAACGCGATAAAAGAGTAAATAATAAAAGTTCTATCTGTTGAGTTATAAGGAGTGTGTGCCAATAAACTTGGAAGAAGGTCTCTGCTTCGGAACCTGGTGGTACATCAATCAAAGAGGGAAGAAGGATTTCTGCAGTGTGAATAACCAACAAACAAATGTGTATTTCTGTGCGTCAGAAAATACTTGAGGAACACTTTGAGGAACACATGAGGGGTGGAAGGAGTGTTCAACTAAATGTCAAGTGCTTCTGAGTTACTTTTTCATAGATACTGTTGTTTGCAACGTAGATTGTAAATTAGCTTTATATAAGGGCTTGAATTTTTATTTGCTGTTGGACCTTTTAAAGTGATCATCTTAGGAAGTGACTACTTGTTGACTGAACAGGAAAGATGTGCCCTGGTTACCCTCTCCATCCAGGTTGCCCTGACACTGATTGGCCCACTTCGTCTGGGGGATCCTTTTAGAAATTATGTTTTTGTACTTGTCATATACAGCTTTTTAGCTTACACTGACTGTGCTTTACTGAGATCCACACTTCCAGATCCAAGAAAAGGAGCACCCATTTGGATCAAAGCATTTCTGATGGCATTTATTGGACTGGAATTGGCGATTGGTGATGTGAGAACTTGCCTTAGCAGCTCACCTGGAGCAGCATGACTTAGATAACATAAAGGTGGCTGCAAGGACTAGTGACCTGACATCGTCTACCCCTTAAGCTCCTGTGTCACAACAGTCTTGGGCTACTATTTGGACAGCTTTTCCTGTTAGGATGGAGAACTCTGACACAAATCATTGAACCAAACCAGTTTATGATGACAACAATGCATGTGTTTGGTGCGGACATGCTGTGCATGGACAGCTCTACGCCACCTACTTAGTTTCTTGTCAAAACAGAACAGCTTTGGATGTGATCCTAGCAAAAAGATGGAGGGGAGTGTAGTATTATTGGAGAGGTTTGTTGTTCTTTTATTCCCAACCATACACCACCTGATGGATCCCTCATGAAGACCCTTAGAGGATGTAAATCACCATCCACTAACTTAAAATCGCACTCAGGATTTGATGGAACGTTTACAAATATGTTTGAGATGTGGTTTGAAAAATGGGGAACCTATCGGTGAGGTTATTCACGTCAATGTTTATTGTGACTGCAGTGATCGCAGTCTGTTGTTGTGCACCATGTATTCAAGCTCTCATTCTAAGGTGCATAGATACATCCAGCGGCTCCCTGGAAGCAGGAGGATTGTGAGTCCTAACTGCCTATCAAAAGTCATTGATAAACTATCGACTCCTTAATTGCATGAATATGAAGAGGAGGAGGAAGCTGTGTTCAGGCTTACAGGAGTAGCAGGTGTGATGGAGAATGACCCATGATCGAAGATGAGGACTGCATTCTGGGCTGACATCCCTGACAAAGCTTTCTGTGCCTTAAAGACAAATGACGGCAGAAGACTTGATTGGATGTATGAATACTTTGTTTGACTTCATTACTGATTAATGATGTGAAATGTGTAAACTGAGAAAATGTCATCAATGAAATAATGAATTAAAGCTTGCAGTAAAAATTAACCAATCAGATTGCAACTAGAATTTGGACATGAACTTTGGATTATGAAATTTGCAGTATTGGAGAACACTGAAATAAAATGTTGATAAAGTTGAAGTAAAAAATAGAGGATATATGATTAAACTAATGGGCTTATCAGCTATCACCACTTGACTTCAAACTAGTATGGTTTATGGTTAAGACAAAATGACTCCTTTCTGGGCATAGGAATGTTTCTACGGGACATTTGGGTTGGCAAAATTGGCTACTTTGATACAATGATGGGGGATGAAGTGAAGTAATGGAGTCAGTGGTATTAATTATAGATCCGGTGTTTACCAGAAATGGGTGGTTCAGTATTAGGGCCAAAATTTACGACTGGGATAATGATGTTTTCAAGCAGGGAGTGGACAATGCCTATGAGTAGCAGTTCAAAAGGGGTTTTTAATGTTTAGAAGAAGAGCCAATCTGACCTAAAATCACTATATATATATGTGCAGCAGATTACACCGAGCTGAACAGAACAACAGCGATGAGGATTATGTCCAGTTATGGTAAAATTAATAGATAATAAAAATTCTGAGTCAAAATGAATGGAATTTGTAATGCCACATGTAAACTGTGTTATAACTTAGTTTGTGTGTCTGTTTTTCTGTGTATTAGAGTAGATGGGAGGGAAAAGATTAATTGGAAATTAAGATTTTGGCAGATGAAGGTACATTATGTATGATATCAGGGTGGTTAATGAACAGGGGCTTTACTTGGGACCCCTCAGAGCAGGGGATGTTTAGATAGGCCAAATATGAGAAAATTGTTTTCATTATTTCTGTGTTAACCTCCTTCAACAGGAACCAATGTGATAGAAGGTAGTTTTTCAGTATGGTCAAAGGATAAACGGATGTTGCTTAAAGATGTTCACAAACTTCTGTTTGTTAAATGGGGCTAGTGTTTTTTTAAATCATATTTTACACGAAGGTTTGCAGTTGTCGCAAGTCCAATATGTAGCTTATTAAGCTCAGTAGAGCTGGCGGGAATGTGTTTTTTCTAACTTTGACTGCTTTAATTATGCCACTTTGGGGCCTGTTTGAATGATAATAATTGGAAGTGCTATTTATCTACAACTTGACTTAATCTATCCAGTAGTTGCAAATAATTCAGTTTATTAGAAGACTAACCCTTTCAGGTAGATAATGCTGGCAGAGGACGTGTCGGGATGGATGTTGATCTGAAGGGTGCGGAGGTGGATGGAGGAAATCAACGGTTAGGATCTACATTAACTGATTCATACGATGTTAGAATTTTCAGCTGTGCTTTGAGGCTGTTGTCCTTTTTTCCTTTCTATCTAATGATGCACATATAGTTTTGATGGGATTAGATTTATCTCCACTAGGTATATCACCTGTTGCTTCGACACCACCAGGTGTCTACTGGAGAGATGGTGTTCTGCTGGAAGGAGATTTCCTGGTCATATATAGGTTTAGCATACACTCACAGAGTTGGGTGATTCTTTTGGTGGAGGTTGTTCCACAATCTACCTAGTGCTTGGGGGGTTAAATAGTTTTGTGGTGAGGTGCCTTTAAATGACATCACATCGGGGGGATTGTTAGGAACAACCTTGCTTGCTATTACTTATAGATGAGCTTTTACACACACACCATAATGATAAAGTATAAATGCTAATGTTTTCACTTTTGTTAGGATAGGATAAAAATCCTCATTGACGCACATCATAAGGAAAAATTACCTACAGTTTGACATAAAATTGAGTGCATTGGGTGTGATTATGGAACGCTCTGTAACCGGGTTGATTAGAATGCAGCAGCCACACTTAGTTTCAGGGTTGGACACCTGCTATTACACAAACTATCATATAGATACCAGAATAGTGACACATAGTCTACTGACAAACACTGAGGGAGTGTACATCCCTTGTAGGGAGTACCAGACATAAAAACTATGTGTGACCTTCTTTTGGGGCTGATTCGTCCCTTCAATCACCGAGCGGGTTAAGGATGGGAGCCATCAGCGCGGATCTCTGTAACCATTCCTCTGCCTTATTTAGAATAAAAGTGTTGGCAGTATAGAACAGTTTGAGAGTCATCCCTTTTAAGAGAAAGTGATTGTCAGTAGAGGTGACGCTTCTGGGGAAAAGAATTCAGGGTGCGGTAGCATGGACATTATCACAACCAACATTAACTTCTTGAGCAATCTGGGCTATCCATGTGCTCTAGCCAAGTCATCTGGCTATCCCAGTTTGGCCTTTGCCACACTGGCTCAGACCCTTACACTTGACCATTTCACCTGCTTCTAACACATCACCTCTGAGGTCAAAGTGTTCCCTCGCTGCCTAACATAATCCAGCCACTAATAAAATACCAATAAAAATACATCAAAGTTTTTGTTGTAACCTGAAGACATGTATGAAAGTTCAAGAAGGTACAAATACAAGGCACAGTATTCTGCAAGAAATTGCTGACAAGGTGTGTTGTGAGTGAGAAACAAAGTCTTGTGGGTGAAAAGATTTTGAGATCTCTGGTATTTCTTAGCCCTCAGGGGCTCATGTTGGAAGTTTCATATGCAAGTTTAAAGACATCTTCTATTTTAACAGCACTCTGCTTTATTATGCTGAGAAGCTCTGTCAGGCCATCATTATACCCACCACACACTAGAGATTTAGTCTTTGTACAGTACCACAAAGATTTTATCTTTGGGTTTTGAAGAAGAATATTAAAGCCATACAAAATGGATACAAAAATGTGAAAAAGCATGCAATGTGACACTCCAGATGAACAGTTTCCACAACTTCAATGACAATGGCCATAATCACTGTAATAGAACAATACATGTTCTTTTGTGTTTGTTCTGGTGTCATTTTACATTATACAGAGGTGAAATAACGGTTGTTCTTTGCTTGGCACTGACAGTACCACAGATGTGAAAAAGGGTGAGAAAAAAACAATGAATAAGGAAAGAGTTTTGAGGTTATAGGCGGTTTTGTATTTTCTCTCTTCTTCACAAAGTTAAATATTCAAGCTATATGCCTGCTAAATCAGACTGGAATCCAGTAAGTGTTGGGTGTATGACATGTTGGTATGTGAGACCCTTGTGCAGGCAACAACTACGGACAACAGGAAGGTTTAAAAGTGTTTATTGAATAATTAGTTTCTCTTCTGGGTTCAGGGGAGGAGTCCCGGTCCGCAAGGTGGGGGGGGGGGGGGGGGGTTAAGTTATTAAAGGAAGCGATGTTACGTAGGTGATGATGATTATGATGACGATGATGATGGAGATTCCAAGGAGGAGATAAATAAACCCACAGAGGTTGAGGCTGGCAGGTTGTGGTGCAGTTTGGTAATGATCCTTGTGTTATGTCTCCAGGGGAAGATGGAGATGATGGCGAAACATTTGAGGGTGGACGGGTAGGTGAGGTGAGTGATGCTGGTGGAATGAAGGTGAGTTCAGACAATGGATCCAGAGGAGGCACCAGAGGAGCTTAGCAGAGGGGATCTGAAATGAGTTCTCTTATGAAATCCAGGAACAAAGAGGCAGAGGACTGCAGTCCTGCAACTGACTGTGGGCTGGATTCTTGTTTCCTAGAAGGAAAACAACAATGGGTAAGTGAGGAACATACGATCAAGCAGAGCAACAAACTAGGAAAGGACCTGATTACCACTTGGTGAGAAGTAACAATCTGGCACCTGCCTCAGGGAATCCACTCATCTTTAAGCTCCTACTGATGGGACCATGATGACCTCCAGATGTGAGGATGCACCTCCCAGTCAAATTGTATCTTGTCTAAAATGTGTATTTATGTATGTATATTTTTCAACTTTTATTTTTGGAAGCATTTTACAGTCTTTAAATAATATAATAAAGTCTTCTGTACTATATTGTTTGTAAATTGTTTTGCTTTTATACATGGTTATTCATTATTGTTTCTATTATTTATTAATCCTTCCTAATATTACCTTAAAAGAGGTGCACCTTTACTGTATCCTGCTGCTGAAACTATTTAATTTCCCCCTAGGGGGATGATAAAGTTGATCTCATCGATATATAATAATTGTATGATTGTTAGAAATTTAGAAGTATTGAGAATTTCTTTCTTTCTTTCAGTCTTCCCATCATCTTCTCTGCTTAAGATACTCTTAGTAAACATTTGTTCACTTTAGGAGTTCTCTTAAGGCCTAGGATGCTTTGTGAATAACTTTTATCTTAACAAGGAAACATTGTAAGAAAAATCTTTTAGGATTTTTCTTAGAAGTACGTTATTAGGAGCTAGTTTTAGTCTTAGAATGCTTTGTGAATATGGCCCTGGCTTTTATGGCAGAGCAACAGACAGAAAGCAATAAGAAGTCCCATTTGCTGTCTGCCAAAAGTCATTCAGGGGACACACCAAACATGAGGAAGGATGGTCTTTACATACAGGATGACTGTGGCAGCGTCATGGTGTGGGGAAACATTCCTTCAGCAGGAACAAGGAAGCTCAACAAAGATGATGGGAAGCTGGAAAAGCTAAATACAGGATGATCCTGGAAGAAATCAAAAGACTGCAACCTGGGGCAAAGGTTCACCTTCCAGCAGGGAAAAAACCCTTAACATACAGCCACAGTTACAACGGGTTGCCTCAGATCAACGCATAATCATGTGTTAGAATGACCCACATTGGTTGCTTTTGGTTGTAACTATACAAAAAGTGAAAATGTTAATGACCACATCTAATCACACTGTTCTTTATAGGTGCATGTCATGTTTCTTTCCTTTTATTACCCACAGACTTCATTTGCAGATGACTTTTAGACATTGACTGAGACATGATCTATCTCACTGTACAAACTCACTCGAAAAGTTTGTTTGTTTTAAAGAAGCTGAACAGGTACTCGACAAGTAATTTAAGTACTCTGGAGGAAAATCACAGCAAAACCTTGTTTTTTTTTTTGTTTACATTGAAGCTTTTTGTCCTCGCCTTTTTCTGGAATGTACAGTGCAGTGGAAAACCATACAGGATGCATAAACTTTAAGATCATCACAACAGCTTGTTTTATTTCTTTGGGCACTTCATCATGCATATCCAAATAACATCATCTTATAGAAATGCATGCTGATAACAAGACAGCAAATTGACAAAACATCCCCTCTTAGAAATTCTTTGTATCAAATACTGGCATTGCCACAGGAGGTAAATGCTTTACAAACACATTGCACAGCTTGGGATTGTAGTGGTTGGCATTTAGCTCGTTGCCATTTTTACTCTGAAAATGATGGATATGGAATATGAATGCTCAGTGACACAATGACCCAGCAAAATGCTGCACCCCTCTCAGTTTCTCTCTGCTCTCTAACACACATTCACAGAAGGACACAAGCACTATCTTTAAAATATGCGAGGCTATTGGCGTCACTCCAAGTACATAAAACATGTAGCTATTGTGTCAAAGCACCTATACAAACAAAAAGCAAAAGCCAACAAAGAAAAAGATTATTTCTATTTACTTTAAAATTATCTGAAATGTTTTTAAGCTTTTAGTTATATCTCATCACTTTTTGCATTTTTGTCAACTCCAATTGAAAAAATTGTGATCGTGGAATGAGGAGTCGATCACTAATAACAAACATTTACTAACTTAAAATGTGTCAAATTTGGTTATCAGGGACTCAAAGGCTGAGTTACATCCATGAGCTTTTTTACTTTGTTTCTCTCTGGTGAGTTGAAAAAGGAAATTGTAGCCGGTGCAAAGGAAACTGCATAAAAAAGCTAATGTTATCCGAGAAATTAACCTGAAAGAGTGATGACAAAATGTTGAATGCTTAACAGCTTGAAAGAAAGGTATTTAGGTGAGTGTTAACGGGCTTTTAAAAGATTTTGTTTTTGATTTCGTTACAAAGGAAGTGTTTAAAATAATTTATTGACTAACTAATGAAAACTGTTGTCAACTTTTTTCCAACTTTCCTTGCACTACATTTTTCGAGTCTGTTGGCCAGAAAATCTAAAAAGAAATGTAACAAATAATCAAAAGCTATTTAGATTTTAATGCATTAATGCAAGTGCATTCATTTTAAGAACAATTAAAAGTAAAGATGTTATGGATACTATGTTAAGCATACAAAATAATAAAACAAAATTAAATACAAATCAGAGTCAAAGTACAGAACACATAGTACATTCTTATAATATACAATCTCTTGCTGCGTGGAGGTGGGCTGATGATGATATGGGGCAGAATAATGTTTTTCTTCACAGCAGCTTTCCTCTCCCCAGTGTATTACACTGTCTCATGGTACAAAATAACATCCTGAAATATCAAAAGTCGGACAAGATTTCTCACCAAGACGCAGGTCTTCATGGCATCACTTTATCAATTCTGATAACATGATCCAAACAGCTGATGGACCTAGATTTTGTTGTTATCTTTCTTCTTTTTATTATTTTCTACACATATTTTCTCCTAAGGATTACTGCCTTAGAATGTAAAGAAGTACCTAAAAACCAAGTAAAAAAGCTACTTTACCTTGAAAATATAGATAATTATTAGAAAAACATTATAAAGAAAGTGCCATTGCAGCTCACTGTCCTCTGTGTAATTAGTAGATTTATCCTCTCTGGCAACATTTTGAAGTCCAAAACATAACACAGAGGCTAGAAAGTTACATTTGGGTTTAAGGCAATGTCTGACTGCAGCATCTGTTTATATCTCAAAGGAACTTCATTCTAAGAGCTATGCCTAACAACAATAAATATGTGTTATCTATTTGGGTATATGGCATAGTTAACTACTTAATACCTTGTGAAAGTCAATGCTAAAAATCTGATGGGTGGTACAGAGACTTGAGCAATACATTTGAATGCTCTAACTGATACCGACAGATACTGACAGAAACTTCCTTTTATTTGCTTTCAGTGAGACAAAACGCCCTGATTACAAACATATACATTGCTGCCAATGTACCTTTACATCCTCTGTGTGACAATACCCTTATAATTAAATTAGCATCTGCAAATGAAAAAAAACAAAATGCACCTTAATAAGCTCATTTAACAAGGAGATCAGTGAGAATCAAAGTGGCACTTTTATTAAATTCTGGCAAGAACTGAGAATGAACACAGGATACAACCAAACCAGTGTCTCAGCCTGTCCGTCCTGCCCTTGACAGGAAGTTACCATGCTTTTATGGTTCTCACACAGCTGAAAATGTAATTCACAACACAGGAGACAAGAATATAAAACAGTCCTTAAACATCAGATATCTAAAGGGGGTCAGCACGATGTGAAGCCCTGGACAGAAGAGAGGTATCTTCTCTTGGGAAAACAAAACCTTCAGGACCAGGCCCTGCATTTCAGGTGCATCTACATGTGGAATGTTGACCTCACAAGAGTAGATCTGTTCTGAACTGGACATTTCATAGACAATGTGCTGATTAAGGGCACACTTAGTAAAACGGATACTAAACAAGATGACCCATTTGAATTTTTCCACTATCATGTCATATCTACAGAGCTGTGTGCAGGTTAGTGTTGTTTGTTTTGTGTCCTTTTCTCCCCCTTCTCTCTGCCCCGGGTGTGAACCCCGGCCAGGTGTTGGGCCCCCCATTGCCCCAGCTTCCCTTGAGAACCTAATCAAGAGGAAATGGTAAAGAAGAGTGGCATTCCAAGAGGATTTATGCCCAAAATGGTTAGCTTATCCCAAATTTTGGTAATCAGGCTAAAATTCCAAACCGTTCCCCCACCCCCTCTCCTCTTTCCTAAAAGTTCCTTTTTTTTTTCCTCCAACCAGCATCCTGTCCATGCTTGGCGTAAGATCCTTTGCTCTGGCGATCAATTCTTCGCTCCTCAGATCCAAGGGAAAATCCTCCTTCTGTTTACTGCAGTTAATCCCATGACTGCTTCTTGGACCTTCCTCCTGAAAACAGTCACGGCTCCTTTTGGAAATAAGGAAAGAGAGATTCAGCACCACCAAACACCACCACCTGTCAATCTAAGAAACTAATGGTTTGCTCACCTCCTCCAGGTAACTCTCATCCTCCACCAACAGTAAGATCACATTTTTTCCTTCCATCAATTCTTCATCATCTTCCATTCAGATAATAACCACTTACCTCTCCTCCTCAGTGCGCAGTCAGACCCTCACTGGAAAACCAGAAAACCAACCATATCTTAGTTATTTTTCAATAAACCTGTTATTATGTGTCCGTAAATGTTACCTGCACTCAAGTTGTTCAACAAACATGACAATTATGACTTGTACACTTCATTCAAGCAAAGCAATGTACAGTGACATTTTGCTATTGTAATCATATACAATGGTGATTAATATGTATTTAGTTATGAATCAGAAGATTTAAATGCTGTGGAGCTGTAGGTATACAGTGGAATGAATAAGCGTTGAAAAGTCGACTTCTTAGCAGTAAATGCAGTCACTATTGATATGAATTCCACACTAGATATTGCTAACAGCCCATGTAATCCACAGACAAAAAGAAATCAAAACAAATTAATCTATACAATAAATTATGTGTAATCAAGTGAAATGGCACAGGAAATAGTTATTGAAGATAAGCTACAACTGGTAGCATAAGCTGAAGCTGGTATGAGGTTTGCCACAAAATATTTGAGTCAACAAATAAAATACTGTGAGAATATGATCCAGTCATATGAGATCTATTTTGAGCTCTTTGAATGTCATTGCACACACCTTGTTTGATCACCCCAAAAACACCACACCAACAGTAATTTTTGGAGGTGATAACATCATTATATGGGAATGCTTTTTAGTATACGTTACAATTGGAGAAATGATAAAGGACATTTTAACTGACTTATATTCAACAGATATCCAACATACATAGAAAAGGACCCCAGAACCTTCAATATTTAACATCAGTTTGTGAGGTGAAATGGGTCACGATCACAACTGAACAATCCATGGTACTAGTTTCTCCATATGGGACTGTAGGTTTTAAATAACATAATCAGATCTTGATTCTCTGGGTCATTCCACTTTATCAAACATCATTTATGGATACATTCGTGTAAAATTCTTTGCACGTGTAAATTATGTGCTTTACTGGTGTGAATTTTTTGTCAATAGGCCCATTGGAAATTAGAAAAATGTTGCTGTGTTCAGTACCTACTTCAATTCAGTTCAATTCAATTCAGTATATTTATATAGTGCCAATTCACAACACATGTTGTCTCAAGGCACTTCACAAAACTCAGGTACATACATTCCAATTATTCCTAACCATTGAACAGTGTAGTCAGATTCAGTTATTTATTCAAATTGGAAAAAATGTTTTTCTATTTAAGGAAACCCAGCAGATTGTATCGAGTCAGAGATTTGTAGCAGTCACTCCTCCTGGATGAGCATGTAGAGACAGTGGACAGTCACTGGCGTTGACTTTGCAGCAATCCCTCATACTGAGCATGCATGTAGCGACAGTGGAGAGGAAAAACTCCCTTTTAACAGGAAGAAACCTCCAGCAGAACCAGGCTCAGTGTGAGCGGCCATCTGCCACGAACGACTGGAGGTTAGAGAGAACAGAGCAGAGACACAAAGAGAACAAAGAAGCACTGATGCAAGAGCATTTTTTATGGGAAGGAAAAGTAAATGTTAGTTGGTGTAGCTCCTTTAGTCGTTTCACATAGAAAGAAAGAACAGATAAACGTTGAGCCAGTTTTCAGAGTCTGAAAGAGAGCACATATAATTAGTTACAATAAAACCTCAGTCAATTGCTATATCAAGGAGAGAGACAGGGTTAAACACTGAAAGACAGGACCATGTGGATTTCTCTATTGGATTCTTTGGAACTAATTACAAATGTACATCAATTGCCACCAAAATCTAATTATTTCTCTGCTCTGAAGATGATAAGACATGCTCTTTAGCCGCTGTCCCAACCTATCAGTCAGGATAGCTCTGTCGTCTAGTAGCAACATTTTCACCTTTGCTGGAAATGAGCAGTAAAATAGTGGTCATGTAAATACGGTGGTAAATTATTTTTAAAAATAGATATGTAAAAAATATGCTAACATTAGCCCCGTCATTGCTATATCAATAGTAATGAAATATTACAAGAATAAACACTGAACAGCATGTAAGGTAATACTGCAACATGCTCAGTGTGTAACGTGTTTCACTTTAAAAAATTAATCCCTTCACAATTTACAACTTTGTCTGCCCCCAGCATTCAGACAACTGAAACTACCGAACTGTTTAAGTTTCCAACAAACCCCAAAGAACAATCCACTTGGTTTTGTCATCTTCTCATCTTTAACAGCTTCAGTTGTCTCACCCTATCCTCAGTCTGTGAGGAAAAGCTTTATTACTTTATTATTAGAAAAAGACCGCACTGAGTAAAGAAGTGCCGATTTTCGATTGTTCGTGACAAGGATATTTTCAGTATATGACACCAGTTAGATCAAGTAAAATACACCTTAAGAAGTTACGTTTATTAAAAACACAAGTCATTTTTCTATATGGATCAAAGCGTCATTAATGTTTGCGCCTTCACAAATTGAAACAGCGAAAGCAAAATTTTAGTTTCACCAAAGTGGATTAGCAAATGTCCTTAACAATGCATGAGTCCAAAAATTTTCACAGTTGATATCTGTTTGATATTGATATGCACAAAACCAGTCATTTACAGGTGCATGCTTTTCATTTATACTGTCAACATTAGCTTGGCTGACTTCTTTACAGTGAGTTTTAAACCACAAAGAAGGTGGTTCGAACATGAAACAACCAACTAGGAATGCAGCACAACATTTATGCAGTAGCTGATTGACAGAGGTCATCTCGGTCCTTGGTACCTGGCATTTGTGGACAAAATAGAAGTTATTAGAGCCAGAAAATTGCATGCATCTATGTGGGTGTGTGTGTGTATGGTGGTGGGGGGACTGATGTACCTGTGGGCGTTAACATCACCTGACTAATTCTAACACGCTGACACACGACAGTATAAAGCCACGCGAGGTCCTTCATCTGGCAGAAGAGGACACACCTCAGCTGCCTGAGACCACAGAGACACAGGAGACTGTCATTCATTCACCTTTGGAGGCTTCACGTACAGTATTCAATTTTGGTGAGTTCAGGATCATTGCCTTCTCATTCTTGCAGTAGAGTTTTAAATAGAACTAACAATCGAGTAGGAAAAAAAGATATGTTTTTCAAATCATAATTTCCGATGTAAAATCTCAGTTAGGACACTGATGACACCAAAATTAAAAGGTTTCTGAAGGTTTTAACTTAAAACATTTAAATCTTCTTTATGCACTTAAACAGCATAGAGGCTGAGACAGCCTTAAAAGGTCTTTAGAGAAAGAAAAAACAACATATTGAATGAAACAAAGTAACAAGTATACATTTCAAATTTAGTGCTATAATGCTAAATCTAGTTTGATTGAGTTTAAATTAAATTGTTTCTTTGGCAGCTCCACATGGGAGTTAGGCACACTACTCTGCCTTTAAATCTTTGTGGAAGCGTCTTGTAAGTCTCACCCGACATGCCTTCATTTGTGCATGTGGTCATTTTCTAATGCAAAGCCGTAATTTGGTGTAATTTATAACACATAAAATCCCTAAATGCCTGAAATAATTTCACTACAGACCCAATGCACGAAAACCTGCTGACCTAATGATTAGGTATGGAATGACCCAGTCTACTTCCAAAAGGATCAGAGCATGCAAAACAAGAAAAACGGTGTGCTTATCCAATTTCTTCATAGCGTGGTATTTGAAGACTGCCAAGAAAAATATAAACTCACTGCAATGATTGTTCATAGCATTTAAGTAAGAGACATGACATAATGGCTGTTTGCATGAATTGGCAAGAACATGGGCTATACAATAATGTGGAAACATTGGTACTACCACCAGTACCACCATTTACCATATATCAAGCACATATTAATGAGACATTGAAGCTTTAATAAAGTTGAAGGTTGTTATTTATGGGAGCTGCTGTGACGACTTGCCTAAATAATTTTATTGCCATGTTTAGTCTCCTCTTTCTGTTGAGACACATAAACAAGAACTGGATTTTAGTCTTGAAGAATACATGTGGAAGTATTCATCAGACACTTTAGTTTCTGCTGCTTTCTATAGTACTTTATACACAGAGAACAGCATGTTGTGGACTGTGGTAAAACTGCAGAAGGAATAACAAGCGTGCAACCTGTAAGACTGGGCATTCAATACATTTGACTGAACTAGCTTTGCACTATGAAAAATATATGAATTTGCTAATTGTTAGGGAGCCAATTTGTTTTTTTTTCTTTTGCAGAAACACCAAATGTTAATTCATGTGTTACAGATATTTTTATGTTAGGTAGCACCAACTAGTCTATATGTTAGTACAGTTTGCCTGTTTGGTATGGCATTTTACCAGATTTTCAATATGTTGACACTTTACACCATTCTATTTTTTGTCTCAAAGGTTACTGAATTATAAAGGAAGATGAGCACCCTACACAAACAGATCCAAAACTACATATTGGAGAGGAAAAGGCGGCGGACCAGATTAGTGACAAAGGACGGTCGCTGTAACATTGAGTATGGAAACATCAAGTATAGCACCCACTTTGCCTTCCTGGTTGACTTCTGGACCACCTTTGTAGAGATCAGGTGGCGTTTTGTCCTGTTGTTTTTCATTGCATCTTTCACCCTCAGCTGGTTTATCTTTGGCCTGCTGTGGTACTGGATTGCCCGAGGTAATGGAGATCTGACATGGCAGGAGCCCCCTTCAAACCACATTTCATGCGTTAACAATGTTGATGGACTCACCACAGCCTTCCTGTACTCACTTGAAACCCAGACAACTATTGGGTATGGTGGACGAGCAATCACAGCTGAATGCCCTGCTGCCTTGGCCCTTATCATCATCCAGTCCTTACTTGGAGCAGTTATTAACTGCTTCATGTGTGGAATCATCCTGTCCAAGATCTCTTTACCCAAAAAGAGGGCCAAGACCATCACCTTTAGTGAGATGGCTGTCATCAGTCCCAGAAATGGTTCCCTTTGCCTGTCCATCAGAGTGGCCAACCTGCGCAAGACCCTGATGATTGGAAGCCAGATCTATGGCAAGCTGTTGAGAACAACCACCACACCAGATGGTGAGACAGTCATCATGGATCAGGTGAATGTTGACTTCCTGGTAGACGGTGGGAAGGACAACCTATTCTTTGTAACTCCTCTTACATTGCATCACATTATTGACAAGAGCAGCCCTTTCTTTGACATGGCGGTGGACACCCTACATGAGAAAGAGTTTGAGCTTGTGGTCTTTCTAGATGGAACAGCAGAGTCCACAAGTTCTTCATGCCAGGTACGAACCTCCTTTATTCCTCAGGAGATCATGTGGGGCTACAACTTCTTGCCGATCATCTCTAAAAGCAAAGAGGGCAAATACAGAGTCGATTTCTCCAACTTCTCCAAATTGGTGCCGGTAGCCACCGCGCATTGTGCATGTTGTTACCACAACATCAAAGGATCCCATCTCCATTCCAGAGAAGGACATGACAACCCGGGCTTTGAGGTGATTGAAATCGACAATCCCCCCAATGTCATCAATATGTGAAACACTAAATGAATTCCTGAAGGACAGACAGTTGCTGGAGGCACAGCTGGATAACCCAGTGGCACACAGCCTAATACCTCAGTTTTAAACTCGAGTCAGATAAACCAATTGATTTGTTATTCTTTTGTCTTCACCACAGATAAGAAACATGTTGGGTCAGGGCACTCATTGTGAGTTTTATATGTGTTTGCATGTAAAACCACGCCTGTGACTGTCTGCTGATAAAAAAAAACCCGTTTTCCGACTGGAGGTCAGGTCACGTTAGCATGGTTAATTAACACAAAGCTTCACTCTCACTGGTGACCTTTGGTATTACAAAAGCTCTTTATGTCTTTCATTAAAACATGAAAAACATCTGACAAGTCACAGAAGAAGCAATGTTTCTAATAATCAACATAGGTTGTTGTACTCAAAGCGATACGTTGACTTGAACCAGTTTGCTGAACTGTTCAGATAAGCATTAGCCAAAGGCTGACCTCCTCGGCCCATCTTGAGTGATGTGGTTTTGTATTTCTTCACAAATAAGCATAGTATGAAGGAAAATGTCTACAAGGAAATGCTTAACTAGGCTGCATGCAGGAAACTCAATTATATTTGTATGGTCTTTTTTATTGTTTTTTCTTCAGGGGTAAAATATGTACACTAAAATAAACTTTATTTTTGTATTCATAAACGTGTCTGCAGTATTATTTTTCACTCCAAACAAAAGCAAAATGTAACACCAGGTGTGTAATCTAGAAGGTCAAAGCAACAGAAGCTAACCTTCATAGTGGCTTTTCTTCAAACAGGACAACCCAGAGGAAGTGGTTGGAAATGAAAGATGACAGTGTACTAGCCATAATGTGCCTGCGGCGGTCTGAACCTAAAAGCAGAACTCTCCGTTTGAAGAAATTTCGGACCATACCATATGCAAGCATAAGCTTTACCAGTTTCTATAAGATCCATAAACCACTTTTTCCAAGTACCTACCTGTACATACACAGGACAGAATAAAACTGAGAAATTTGTTTTTATACTTGAGAAAGCCGGATGTTTCATACTTCACAAGAACTCAGTTACAGAACTCCCAGGAAGTTCTCATAGGTCCCAGCGCAGCATTTGTCAGCATAGTAACCAGACGAGTTTCACATTTCCAACCTTTCAAACAATATATTTTGGACAGCACACAATAATTTTTGCCCCAAATATGTATTAAGAACAATCTACAAGAAGTCCTAATTCCCAATATTTAAATGTGGTTCCATTTATTCTAGTGTGAATAAAAGTTTCAGTTTATTTCAATGACTCTCAGCTCTCAACGGCTGTCTAAGCAGAGAAGGCAGAATAGGTCACATGGCACCAGTGATGTGTTTATATGAAGGAATCCTCCCCAATAGCTTTCTCCTGTGGAATAGAACCAGCTCATCACTTGCTTTGCTCAGCTCTGCTTACCATCTGTGAAGGCAGGGTGGCAAATGTAAAAGAAGAACAACTGGGCTCTGGATAAAATAAAGCAGTTGTGGCTTCATAAAATTCCTGACGAACAAACAAACGATTTATAACAACTACATTTGGCTAAAATATAAGGGTTTATGTGATACTAAATGTGGATAAATTTTGAAGCTCAAAGAACCAGCTCTTCATTGAAAACTGATCCAAAGTAGTCCAGTGTTTGAAAAGAACCAGGCTCCCTTTCATTTCATGCTGACAAGGAACTGAAGCCACCAGTAGAGTCTTTATTTCTCTGTTGAGGTCTTTGTAAAGCCTGAAAAACAGAATGTTAGGGACAACTCAAATTTTTAGGAGCAACACTATGTGCAAACCCTATATTGCAGTATTACAAGCTGTGCTCATGGAAATAGGCTGGGATTTTTTAGATCTGCCTATATGTGCCTGGGGGTGCAGCAGATATAAAAATTACAGGCACAACAACAACAAAGACAACAACAATAGATATCAAGTCATCTTGGTCAGGAAATGCAATAACAGTCATTTAAAAATGCTTTTTTGGAGACACCAGTTGGAGACTGGATCTCTTATTCTGTCCTTAAGATTACAGATGCAGTTTGACTTTCAAATAAGATTAAACATATAAAGGGGGGAATTAGGGTGCTGGATGGGTGTATACACAGCATTATCTTTATGGTTGATTAAATCTATGCTGTCATTGCTGACGTTTCAGCATTTTGAAAATGACACTGCATTGTTGAGATACAAACAAGAACAAAGTCACCACTCATTTCAATCTGAAGAAGACTCACAAAGAGAGGGTTGGCAATTAGAAAAGTTTTAATGATGTGAAATTACATAATTATATCTTTGGTGCTCGGACCTGGGAGGAAGACATGAATGTTGAAAATGATATGAGCTAGGATGCACATTGTAAAGCTTATATTTAGAGATGTCTTCGCCCTGATCCGACACTGGTGGTGGATTGGCGGCCAGGGATCGAGGAAGCCAGAAGTAGATGGGAAGGAAGATGGTGGAGGTGGGGTGGAGGAGGGATGAGCTCAGCTGACAAGCGAGGAGGAACACAGCCAAAGGTCCTTTAAAAACAAGGCGTCGGAAGGCAATTGGATGATGAATCAGGCGGACAGGATGCTGATTGGAAGGCCGGGAGACGCACAGGGAAGTCATTGGAGGGTGAGACGGCGAGGGTAGGTCTTTCATTCTGAATTTTTATTAAACTCCATTTAAAAAATTGCTATATTACAGTGTGGTGGAGATTTGATATGAATATGTGTTTCTCCATCATTTCCGATTTCCAATAAATCAACACAGAAGATCGGGTTTGGATTAGATGAGTTGTTTTACTATTACAAAGGTAAAAAAAATATTTTCTGACAACTTGGGACATGATACAGTAGTGTATGACTGAAACTCAACAAATATGAAAATAAAAACTAGAAACACATCATCATATTATTTTTGAAGGGACTTTTCATAATTCTTCTCAGCAAAAAGATGCTATTGATAGAGAAGACCTTGCTAGGGTTCCTTACCTGTCAACATGAGCCATTTCTTACTTTATAACTTGCATCAAACCTTGGACCTCCTGTAGTATATGTTAAAACAACAGGGCAGACATGAAAAAATAGCTACATTTATGAATGTAACACAAACACTAAGCTGTACAGTTCAACTGCAGCCTTTAAATTAAGCATGATATTGAAACCACGACAAAGGCCAGAGGTTTGTGCCATTAAATTTTTTATTTGTGCTGCTATGGTTTTAGAGATATTATAAGTTTTAATTTCAGCCGATGATGTCACCATCACCCCAGCTTGCTCCAAAACAAACCAGACCGGTCTAATTTTTTAGTGCTTCGTGTATCAAGGTTTGTGCCGTTAAAATTTTCGTTTGTCTTGCTATGGTTTGAGATATTATAAGTTTTAATATAACCTGACTTCACATGACTTCACCTGAATTGATTGCATCTATGGAAATGGTTTTTGACCAGCTGCAGGCTGTAATTAGGCACTATTGGTTTCAAGTCAGTCTTATGTTCTAGTGCATCCTTATTCACCATTTCAGTCAGCGAGAAAGTGGCAGATGTTACCAATGCAGGAAGGAAATTATTCATAGTGGAGGGAAATTCACTCAAGGAAAATTCAGTTTTGTTCGCAAGGACTGTGTCAATCCTTGCTATTTCTCCTATGCTGTAGCTATGAGTAACTGTCCCTGAACAGAGCACTTTTCCTGAGGTGCTGAGGCCCACAACTGTGATAGCATGTAAGACTAGAGTGACCAGGTGTCCCGATTTGTGCTGCAATTTTTACTCAAACAGAAACAATGTCCAGCATTTGACTGGGTCAAATTCTGATAAGTCAGAACACTATTTGACTAAAGCTTTTCTAAAAATGTAAAGAAAGCAGAGCTGCAGTCATCAGCTACAACAAAGACTGGGAAACAGCTTATAACTGGGTGAGGCCAGTGAAAGAGGATTCTCTGAGAGTTTTTTGTCAAGTTACGCAAAGTTCATTTTCCAATTTCCCACGGAGGGGGGCACGATGTGAAGCAACACTGTTAATACAAGAAATGCACAGCTGAAAAAGCCACCTGCTGATCTATGGACTCATTTTTACTTTAACCAAGAGATCACTGCCAGACGGACAAGCTAACAGCAGCCGAGATACCCAGTGTTAAACTTTAAAAGCTTGTAAAGTATTTTTCTTTTCCAACTTTTGTGCACAGGCAAAGCAGAGGTTGATTAATGTAATGTGAGATCTTTGTTAAATTAAAATTTATGACGTCATCACAGTGTTGGTAATGTGTCCCACAATATGCCTCATAAGCATCCTTGTTGTGCCGGCTTCGGTTTTTTGATATCTGGTCACTGTATGTAAGACCTGTTTTGCATAGTCCAAGCATTGTGATTGAAGAATCTTTGCTATTGACCTGACAAAGAAATCTTTGACACGGTATGTTTTTTTTTTTTTTTTTAGGCAGTCCCACTGGCAGATCCTCCGGATACAGTGTGTAACATCAACCCTGATAAAATGAGGGGGAAGTTTTGCAAACTAGTTCCCAACTGACATATGAAAGCATTCTTTAATGTAGATCTTCAGATCATGATGAGGAGTGAAGGCCTTTAACAGAGCAACAAGAATGGCCATAAAATGGCCTAAAAAATCACTCACAGCTTCCTTTGGAACAGCTGCACCTGCATAGATCCATTCTGTCAACCATGTGGAGATGGCATTAATGTCATTGTCAAGTTAATCCAACAAATCTGACAGGTTAGAATGTTTTACTATCTCCATGCAACTGGAGTGCACTCTACAACGAATCAAGTGCACCCATCCCTGTCATTTCTCTATCTCAGCAGGAAAACTATAAGGTAATCCTGTTCACCTGTGCTCAGATTGAAGTCTATTCAGAGAAAGAACTTCAGCTGAAAGCTTCTCCAAAGACACCACTGGTAGGAACTAGACAAGTACATAATTCATATTTAATTCGAAAAACTAAAACTGTACTGAAATTTGCTGATTGTTTGTGGTTGGATACATATTAGTATGCACACTTTGCAACATAGTTTGTTTACCTTTTTCATTCACTGTTAAGTTAATAGTAAATTATTAAAAGCAATAATTAAGAAACTATTTAAATATGAAAAGTCAAAGTGAACATTGTTGTTTCTGATGTTTAATGTTTATCTCATCTGTTTGTAGGTTATCAACCTACTAATTTCCTACGAATGTTGCACTGCTGTTAAGATCCACCTAAAAAGAAAGGATGAATAAACAAATGTGACTGAGTTGAGTTGTTCCTGCGTCTCTTTGGAGGAAGCAAGCCTTTTCAAGTTTGGGAAAATGCTGAAGTGACCTTACATGAAGAAAAAACTTGACAGTCATGCCTCTCTGACAGCATTTGCACCACTGGAACGCTGGAGCAGTTGTGTCCTGTCAGAATGCCTTGATACAGGAAGATATGGCCAGATCTGCCATTTGGTCTCCCCAGTTTTCTTACTACCAGCCAGTTGGATCAAGACACACTGCTGTGGCACATTTCTTGGACAATGTATTGTACAGTGACAGAAAAAATGTGTCCAGTCCAATATCTGCAACGCTTCTACTGTGAGGTATGCTACATTTTAATAATTGCAACGATACGATGGGATCATTGTCCCCAAATTCCAAATCTTTTCTCTCTTGTTTGACTTTCCGCAGTGTGACTAAATTAGGTAGGTGGCTTGGCTCAGGATCTCCAACATCCAACAGATCTGCTGCCTTTGCTGACCTCCATACAGCTGGTTCCATCCTGCCCTCACACAGCTATTTTGCAATCTGCTCATGCAGATTTCCGGACAGTAACCACTTGGAACAGCCAGTGTGCAGGGAGATATCTGTGTCTTCGATTGAACACTGGAGCACCATTGGGCTTTTAATTAGCAAAAATTTTTCATGCGGGTGGGGTGTCAGCTTCACTCTGCTAATTTGCAGGTATGCTCAGGCTAGTTGTTAATTTGGAAAACAGATCTGCATATCTGCTTTTACTTCATTGCGTTTTGTCTGGAGATGTTACTTTTAATATTTTCACACACACACACGCACGCACACACGCACACACACTTGTTTTGCTATGTGTAGTGAGGACCATGTGTTGACTCCCGTTGACTTCCATTGATTTTCAATCATTTTCAACCCTTTCTATGGCCTAACCCTGACAACAACCCTAAACCTAACCATTACCAGTGCATGCCTAACCCTAACCTTAACCTAAACTCAATTCACACCTTAGTCCTAAACTTAACTGTTAGCAAAATAGGTCGTGAGGACCAGCAAAATGTCCTCACTTTGGTACCAACGGTTCTCAATTTGATGGTGAAATCGGGAAAATGGTTCTCACTCTGATGCCAAGACAGGAACACATACACACACGCACACATATAAGAACGTGATATATATATGTATATATACTATGGCATGCCGTTCAGGAAATTATTTATTTATTTATATATATATATATATATATATATATATTCAAAAATCTGAATATATTGAATGAAACTCTGAATATATGGAACGAAACGAAAGTCATCAAGGAACTATGGGTAATGTGGTCCGTGGTCCTAAACAGAGAAGGGAAGGGCAGAAACTTCAAGTTTTTATACTATCATGACGTTCTCACTAAATTAAAAATTTTTCAGATGTGTTAAGCAAGAAAATAGACCTTAATATGGTATCTGACCAGTCAGTTTATCAACATTGAGCATAATTTGAAATTTAGTCTGGGGTTTTCAAAACAGCAGAGCTCAGTTCACAGAGCCTTGGCTGTTGAACTATCCGAGCAGTTGGAGTGGGGTTTCCCCTCTCACTCCTGTCGTACGTTGGATGTGCACACTGTCATTTCCCGTTACCCGTTACTTGTTAGTGGCGGTTAAATTTCAGTTTTGTGGCAAATAACAGCAACTACCAGAATATAGAATATATGATTTTTCTCCTTAATTTTTTGATATTTTCAATTAATTTTCACATTTTGTAATCTCTCAACTCAAATTAATTTTTTGTATCTCCCCAAAATAATTTTGGGTCAAATTCATAGAAACGATGGTATGGTGTATACCGTGGTTGACAAACACTTTAACCGTTCCTTGTACATAACAGAAAAAAAAAAAAGTTTGACTTCATGTAAACCTACCTTGTGTGAACTCTTAATTGTTTTTGATTTTTTTCAGGAGGATAGACCATATTTCCAAATTTGAATCTCTCATCTTTTTACCTTGTAAACATTTGCAGACAAAAGCAAAATAATCAAATTCAGTCTCTACCATCAGATAAGTGAGTTTGCAGAAGACTCGTTCTGGATACTGGAAACCAGACCTCTCGTCAGAAGAAATAATTAAAATTTTCTAGACTGCCTTAAGATGTCCACAAGCAGAGTTTGGACCTCAATCCTTTGATCTTAAGTGGTTAACATAATCCATCCATCCATACAACCCGTTTATCCTTTTGGGGTCGCGAGGGTCTACTGGTGCCTATCTCCAGCAGTCATCGGGCGAGAGGCAGGGTACACCCTGGACAGGTTGCCAGTCCATTGCAGGGCAACACAGAGACGGACAGGACAAACAACCAAGCACACACACTCTCACACCTAAGGAGAATTTAGAGAGACCAATTAACTTAACAATCATGTTTTTGGACTGTGGGAGGAAGCCGGAGTACCCGGAAAGAACCCACGCATGCACGGGGAGAACATACAAACTCCATGCAGAAAGACCCCAGGCTGAAATCGATCCCAGGACCTTCTTGCTGGAAGGGGTAACATAATACAAAGCAAAAATGTAATGCCAACCCAATCCCCCACACTGCACTTGGCACTACTAAACACTTATAAACACACTCCTTTTTCTTTTATTACCATCTAGTAAGCTCATTTCACATAAAGGCCTATAGCACAAATGTAGAAAAAATATTTTTAGTAAAAACTTTATTTGAATTACAGATACAGTCAGCAAGTACAGGGAATTGATATCTTGGATGTCAAAACACCAGCAAATAATTAAATGAAGAACATTAGGAAGAAGGGGACTAGACGATGTCAAGACATGAGGGTGAAGATGCCAAAAATGTTGGGAGGATAATGTGACACAAATGAAATATGAAAACTGAGTAAAAGTATTAAAAAAATTAGGAAGAAAATCATACATTTTATAATTTGGTACTTGCAGTTATTCACCTTATACCGAAAAATGTGTACTATCTCACTTTCAGTGGCCACAAACAGAAAACAGGTAGCAAGAAATGACAGCGTGCCTATCCGAGATAAGGCAGGGATGAGAGGTGAGATCCCATTGCAACTCCGCCTAGTTTAGCTTAGCTTAGCTTAGTTTAGCTTAGCTTAGCTTCGCAGGCTGACCGGCTTGTGAACTAAGTTTTGGTGCTCCCAGAACCCCAGAACATATTTCAAAGGTTGCCCATTGTTGATAAACTGACTGGTCACATAAAAATGTTATACTTCAATGCTTAAAACATCTCGAAAGTTTCTGCGACAAATTCAGAAAAGTATGAAAATGCTAAGTGTCCACGCTCGCCTTCTCTGTTTACGACCATTGGTGGTGCAATACATTGTGGGATATGATGCTGGCCCAAGTCCGCAGAAGGATGGATCCTCAATAAAATGGATGAAATAAGGACATATATGGGTTCTTTTAGAGTACTTTGTTTGATGCGTACTTAGGGTTGGAACAATGCTTGAGCCACTGCCGATTAAGTTTCAAAAGCACACGAAAACACACCAACAGACAACTATGCATGTTTTGAACCACATTACCCATAAGTCCTCGAGGCCAGTCCGACTTTCATTCCATATATTCAGGTTTCATTCCATATATTCAGACTTTCATTCCATATATTCAAGATTCATTTCATATATTCAGGTTTTATTCCATATATTCAGGCTTTCATTCCATATATTCAGGTTTCTTTCCATATATTCAGACTTTCATTCCATATATTCAGGTTACATTCCATATATTCAGGTTTTAATCCATATATTCAGACTTTCATTCCATATATTCAGGTTACATTTCATATATTCAGGTTTCTTTCCATATATTCAGACTTTCATTCCATATATTCAGGTTACATTCCATATATTCAGGTTTCTTTCCATATATTCAGGTTTTATTCCATATATTCAGACTTTCATTCCATATATTCAGAAATATATTCAGATCCATGTATTCAGATTTTTATATATATCACGTTCATTTCTCATGATGCACCAGTTCCTCCTGCAGCGAAAACCCACACAGCATCATTCTGCAATCCTACTTTATATTTGGAATTGTGTTTTGAATCTTGCAGGCTTGCCCTTTCCACCAAAAATGTAACAATGGTCATTACTGCCAACACTTTAATCTTAGTGTCAGGACCTGTCAAAGGACAGGTCATGGCTTCAGAAATTAAAGTTTTTGTCCTTGTGTGGTATTGCTAACTGTAATAAGGCGTTTCATGTTGCTTTTGGGGCAATGGCTTCTTCCTCTCTGAGTGGCCTTTCAGCCCACAGTGGTACAAAACTCTTTCATAGTCGTTAATGGCTCTCTCTCATCAGTTTCATGCAACATCTTCCAGAAGTGTGGACTCAAGACTTGAAGTCTGGTCAGAACTGACTCCCAAATTTAGTGACTTCAGACCTTACTTGATAAAGTCACAGAAGGCTTAGGTCTTGAATCGGACTTTGACACCAATGACTTGTGATGTCACCTTGACTTGAACCATTTGACTTAAAAATAATTGATATCTTACAATGAAGTTTGCTACAAGATGAAACTGTGCCTGGAAACCAGCCTACGGTGCACCTCTGGCTATTTGCCAATATTTCGTTCTCCTGTTGCTGCGACAAGCACACTGTATCCCCTGTTTTGTTTTAGCAACATTTTAAACATCAGAAGCAAGTCAGAAGCAAGTGTTTTAGGACCTATCCTTGATTGCAAGCCTGGAGAGAGTGACAGAAGTTGCTGCCAAAAGGTGTATTGAGACTTGGTATGGGATGCATGAGCTACGACAAATGTTTGGGCATTGTGTTGCATTATGGGCCCAGGGCAAACGCTCTAAGATGGAACACACCTGTGATATCTTCCAAGAAGTCATTATAAAAGGTTTTTTTATATTTACATTTTATCATTATGTCATCAATACAAAGCTTGTAGCAAAGTTCTAAATTCAGATTATTGACTGTTTTATGCTGAAAATTACTGGGGGTTTTAGCTTTGCGCTGGTCTAGGTGGGGGGGCTGGGTGGAGGGCCAAGTTGTGTATGTCTGGAGTTTACATATACTCTCTTTGCATGCATGGGTTTTCTACAAGTGTAAGTGTGTCCATGCGTGTTTATCTGCCTGGTGTGTCTCAGTCTTGCTCGTTGGCCACTGGAAATAAGGGTTTCATTTGATTTCATTTGATTTCATTTGAGGTGGAGATAAAGTCAGACAATGAAAGAGTACTGGAGAGGTAAAAACATTTATTTTGTCACATTTTCCTATACAAAAGCCCTTTTTCAAAAGGTTTTACTTCATACATTGCAGGAATTACAATATTATTAAAAATAATACACTGTTTAATTGTAAAGTTATACACACAATACATGTAATGGATTGAACATCCAAAATACATTGCATATATGAAGAAATAGCACAGATCCCTCTTGACTGATAATGCGTATAAAACAGGAAGGTTAAGGGCACATTACCATAATTTCTTTATGCTACAAATGACATGTTCCCTTTCATTTGTTCTCTTAAAGCTATACATCTGCAAGGAAAGCTGGATGTAAATATTAATACTGTATTGCTGAGTATCAAACACCTGAAAACCTTAAAAGCACATGGCTAGCCATGAATTTGATATAAAAAGTGAGTGGCAATGGCTTCATCACCTTCACAGACTGCATACAGAGTAATCTCTCTTTTAGATTATGAGTTAAGCAGGCATTTGTGGTTTTAGGAATACAAAACAAAAATAATATACAGATATATTTTTTACACTTACAGGCACTTAAGATGTTACAACTGGATTTCAGAAAACATCTGTGTGAAAACAAAAATGTTAAACTGCATTGCCCAAATGTACAGATATAAAAATACTTAAAATGCTCAACATACTACTAGCAGAAATGGACTCAAAAAGTTTGCATTTTTGACCGAGGTCAACTCGTATTAACTCTCTTGGCTTTTTATACTGTGTCACATATGAAAATAACTCTGCATAATTTATACAGTAAGTTGCTTTAATGCCTAGTTGACTGATGTTTATAAAATAATAAAAAATAGGTCTGACAAACGCACAGCGTTTGCGAATCTGAGGATTTCTTTGTTTCATCTCGTCATACTTCATTGGTTTTTGTTCTCTGATAAAAGACTTATTTTCAAGTGTCTTTTTTCAGTGACTTTCTTTGAATAATTTCTGAAATTGACAGTTGAAAAGCTGATTATGGTTGTAGTTTTTAAATATTGTAAAATGGTAATGAAGACATTCTGACTTGAGATTCGTTTTCATTTTGCTGGGCTTGAAAATCAGCGAGAGACGTTTAACCAAACATGTTGCTCTCCTGCTAGAATCCAGGCTTGGAAAAACAGAGGAAAATCATTGCAACATGGTGCCTAATAATCTGAATTATGTGGACCATCACTTCTCTGCATTGACCTGTTTGGTACTGACTGGCCTAGAAAGACAAGAGGGAAGAGGCGGGGCAGCTTTTATTGTCAGAAAAGGTTTGAAAAACAATTAAAAAAATTAAGGTTTATTAAAACAGCTATTTATTTTCTTCAGGACTTTAGTTGTACACTGGTAGTTGATAATGATGATATGAAATAGATCAGCAGTTGGAGCATAACCCTGACCCTGCAAGGGTTAGAGCTCTGTTTCTCAGCACATTTTTAAAACTAGATGAAGACTCAAGGTCCTTTGAATAGATAAAAATCCTCTAAACAGTAAGGCTAACACAACCCTAAAAATGACGACATAGCCTAAAATCACTTTCATGTTTTAGATTTATGATAATACACTTAGACATGCATCATTATTTTGCTTAAATAACCACATCTGACATATTTTGATTTAGGCAAAGGCTTTTTCTTTTAAGTGTATTTCACAAGCCAGAAGACATTCACATTAATACTGATATGATTAAGCAACAAATAGATTTCAAAATAGCCTGGCTGAGAGGAAGCATCGAGGCAAACACTTAGCTTAGTGCGTGACCTACCAAAAAACGAGACACATTTAAACTGGGTATGACTTACTGTTGCAAATTATCACCATTAAATCTTGACTTAGCTTCAATTGACCTAACTCTGCTAGGCTTATCACCTATCAACTCGCTCAGTTCCACGCAAAATATATAGAAAAACATTCTTTAAGCAACTGAGTTGACCCAGGTTCAGCAGAAACATACAGCGCTTCATTCTGCGGCATCTTACTCTTCTCTAGCCTTCCAGTTTTGGAGGATAAATTAAATGGCGGCATGGTGAACTGCGTATTCCAGACGCCAAACTTTATTCAGTGCTGAGAAAAGTTCCTCTCGCAAGATCCCCTACTTGTCTAGAGACACACATACACCCCCCCCCCCACGCACAAATATCATAAAAACATGCAGATGAACAGAAAAGCTAAGAATAACAGTGGAAAAACCCCACAAGTTAGTAGATAAGCGGTAAAAGCTGATTTTTCAAGCAAAGTGTTCAAGCTGGACTGAGGACGTAGATTGAGACCCATAAGTGATAGGCCCATGTCTGGTAAGGTAGCATGGAGAAAAGGACACATCCAGGTTCAAATCCTTTCCTTGGCTTAGGGACACTTATTGGCTTATAGCAGAAACTTTCAAGAGAGTGAAAAAGAAAGGCATAGGAAACTCAGATGTGCATCCATAAAAAAAATAGTTGTAATAAGTAGTTTTCCATTGTAGACCAAGGTATCCAGTTTTTATAGATTCTTAAACACAAAAAAACGTCAATAAACTCATCCTTCATTAAGGAACAGCATTTCTTTAGATTATTGTTTCCATCGATTCAGTCTTTGGCATTACAGGGAGTGCAGGTCAACAATTTTGGTGGGGAGAGAAGGCAGGTTTTAAAAGTTGGTCATTGATCAGTGAGGGTTGTCTTAATAGTAACTGCCAAGATGGGATGGCACATGAGTATTAGGATGGCGAGGAACATTTGGGTTTGGGTAGATGCCTGCAGTGGGTGAACTCCAGTACTGAGCAGTGGGTCCAAAGAAATTGGAGGAGGTGACTGGCATAGATGGAGGGTGCGGGGATACAAAATTGACCTTCTGCTGGTGGGCGTGGTAGGAAGGCACATAGGCTAGGTCCGAGGGGTATTTGTACATGGATGACTCAGTGGGGTGCGGCTGGAGCGCCTGAGCAATGCCATGGAAGTCGAACTTGTAAGCATAGCGTTTGCCATGCACTTTGGTCATGATGTTTTTGTCATAGTAGTAGCGCAGCGCACGGCTCAGCTTGTCGTAGTTCATGTTGGGCTTGCTCTTACGCTCACCCCATCGCCGCGCCACCTCATCTGGATCTGTCATCTTAAACTCTCCATTGGTCCCTTCCCAAGTGATGCACCCTGCATTGGCACTGTCGGACAAGAGCTCCAGGAGGAACTGCCAAAGCTGGATCTGACCTGAGCCTGACAGTGGACAGAAGTACAAATCTTTGTTAGGGACACCTGAGGTCTCTACCAAGTAAGAACCCAGTTTTGTATGTTATGCCATTACCAGAAGACTGAAACAGGTCAATAATCTTACCTGGGTTGGCGAGACGACTACTGGTGGGGCCCAGAATCTGGTAAGGATCTGTGAACAATTGAATAAAGTTTATAAATCTGAAATCAGATTTCTATGGAATCAAATATAGCACAGTACTAAATCTTGAGAAAAATAAAAACTGAACGTATATATTTACGTTTATATCTACATTATTTAAATCTACGTTATTTCATAAGCATATATATATATATATATATATATATATATGAAACATTTCAGTGAATTAGAATATCATTAAAAGAATTACTTATTTCAGTATTTCATTTCAAATAAAAATTTCTGAGAAACTCTGGGTTTTCATTAGCTGTAAGACATAATCAAAATTAACAGAAATAATACCTGCAATATATCTCTCCATGTGTAATGTATCTGTATATGAGTCTCACCTTTTGAATAAAATAACAGAAATGCATTAGCTTTAATTTACTCTAATTTACTGAGACTCACCTGTAGGTGAGCACTGAGACATGTTAACCTTAGAGTGTGCATGTAATGGAAGACCAATCCCCTTTTTTACTTCACATCACATTGTTAGAGGGGTTGGACAATGAAACTGAAACACCTGGTTTTAGACCACAATAATTTATTAGTATGGTGTAGGGCCTCCTTTTGCGGCCAATACAGCGTCAATTCGTCTTGGGAATGACATATACAAGTCCTCCACAGTGGTCAGAGGGATTTTAAGCCATTCTTCTTGCAGGATAGTGGCCAGGTCACTACGTGATACTGGTGGAGGAAAACGTTTCCTGACTCGCTCCTCCAAAACACCCCAAAGTGGCTCAATATATTTAGATCTGGGTGACTGTGCAGGCCATGGGAGATGTTCAACTTCACTTTCATGTTCATCAAAACCAATCTTTCACCAGTCTTGCTGTGTGTATTGGTGCATTGTCATCCTGATAACACGGCACCGCCTTCAGGATACAATGTTTGAACCATTGGATGCACATGGTCCTCAAGAATGGTTTGGTAGTCCTTGGCAGTGACGCGCCCATCTAGCACAAGTATTGGGCCAAGGGAATGCCATGATATGGCAGCCCAAACCATCACTGATCCACCCCCATGCTTCACTCTGGGCATGCAACAGTCTGGGTGGTACGCTTCTTTGGGGCTTCTCCACACCGTAACTCTCCCAGATGTGGGGAAAACAGTAAAGGTGGACTCATCAGAGAACAATACATGTTTCACATTGTCCACAGCCCAAGATTTGCGCTCCTTGCACCACTGAAACCGACGTTTGGCATTGGCATGAGTGACCAAAGGTTTGGCTATAGCAGCCCGGCTGTGTATATTGACCCTGTGGAGCTCCCGATGGACAGTTCTGGTGGAAACAGGAGAGTTGAGGTGCACATTTAATTCTGCCGTGATTTGGGCAGCCGTGGTTTTATGTTTTTTGGACACAATCCGGGTTAGCACCCGAACATCCCTTTCAGACAGCTTCCTCTTGCATCCACAGTTAATCCTGTTGGATGGGGTTCGTCCTTCTTGGTGGTATGCTGACATCACCCTGGATACCGTGGCTCTTGATACATCACAAAGACTTGCTGTCTTGGTCACAGATGCGCCAGCAAGACATGCACCAACAATTTTTCCTCTTTTGAACTCTGGTATGTCACCCATAATGTTGTGTGCATTTCAATATTTTGAGCAAAACCGTGCTCTTACCCTGCTAATTGAAGCTTCACACTCTGCTCTTACTGGTGCAATGTGCAATCAATGAAGACTGGCTACCAGGCTGGTCCAATTTAGCCATGAAACCTCCCACACTAAAATGACAGGTGTTTCAGTTTCATTGTCCAACCCCTGTATTTGTCATAAGAAAGAGCTATAAATAATTGTATATGACCTTTAAATTGCACAACTACAAGTTGTGCAATTGTCTTCACTACATGTACGGAATGTGCTTGTAATGTAGGCATTGCTATAACAATTGTATCAGGAAAGGATTGTGTGGTGAACAAAGTGTAATTATGCTTGGCTGCCTTAAGAATGAGAAGAAAACTTTATTAAAGCATTTGATATAAAATAAAACCGATATCCCTACAAACAATAAAGCTTTGAGGCTGAGCTTATGGTACAAAATGCACAAAAGTTGCAGCATAAGCAGTTACCTGGCTGAGCTCTGGGCTGCTCAGTGGACTTGGTCACATTCTGGGGAACTACAGGTGAGCCTGCATGGAGAGAAGCAATCATTGGATGATGGTGGGCAGACAGAGAGGGAGACATAACATGATTCGGAGGAGACATTGGTGGGGTGGTCACAGATAACAAGACTATGTATCTTGAAGGCATTTTAGTAGAGGTCCAAAGTAAATAAGGAAGTGAATTGGCAGCCTTCTGTAATCTTTAGGACTCTTTCCTACGCGTCTAGACTGTGTTGAAGTCAGTGACACACATCCTCTGGTGCACATTCAGGATAAAAGTATTACCAGCTATTCAGGTATTTTAATCGGTGCAGAATAGTCACTGATAAAGTTTAATTTTGCTAGGTGATATATGCAAAAAAAAATCCCCTCTCTGTGGGTTTTAACCACTCATTCTTAGCAAAATACCCATAAATATAAGAAGGGGCAAGACGCATGGCCTGGCTTAGCGTAGTGGTAAGGCGCCCGACCTATATACAGAGGCTTTAGTCCTGTGCTGCATGTCAAACCCTCTCTCCACCTCGCTTCCTGTCTGCTTATTTTGTGCAGCATATATATATATAAATGCATCTTTGATATTTTACAATATGTAACCTTACCTTTGCCACTGTGCATGTTGTTAGACCACCCTGTCCGCCGTACAGCATCATATGATGGATCTGATGAAGAAGAAAACAGGAAACATTAGACTTTGATCATATGTTTGTTTGTTTTTTTAAAAAGGAATAAATAATTACTAATTCATTTTGATGCCAGTATTTTAGTCGAAAAGTGCAGCTGTCACAATCCTTTACATTTCGTCAAACCATAGTCCTCAAAAATCTTCATGTGCGCATGGTTGAATAAAATATCTCTACTTGTAGTTGATCACAAGAATGTAACTGTTAGAGATGTCAAGTAGCCTTAATAAATCAATCAGAAAATGCTTAACGATTTCCTCCACAGGATATCTGGACATGCTCATGTGGTTTAGTTGGGCTTGCTTTGGTGGTTAAAATGTTGATGGCGCAATCTTCAAGAAAGCTTGCAGCTGCCTGAGCAGCTTGCAAAATACTTACCACATATTGTAGATGCAAATTAACGAGCAGACACACACAAGTACAAAACAATAGCTGGATAAAGCATGCATTCACATCTCATGTCCCAATATGAGCAGCTTCCATGAAACCTCAACAAATGGCTAAACGGACCTTTCTGCTTTGTGTCCAACTGTAGTGTGAAGCTAGACAGGTTCCACCAAACAATCACTCTGACATAAGTGCATGCAACAGAGGCTGTGGCAAAGTCTCAAAAATGTCCTGTTACACTTCTAGTGCACCTGGCAAGCGCCCTTGATTGTTTGCATTATTACAGACTTGAACAGATCAAATAGCCAACAGAACACAGGGGAAATTTGGTGTTTAATAATTCCAGATTTGATTTACACTCTGAAAAACATGTTATCCACAGTATTAGCAGGTAACTACTCCACCGTGCAGCCCTGAATTATATCATGTTTTACATAAATTAAAATTTATGACGTCTACAGGGTGACTTGCCAAATTGTGTGATAATTGATTCAAATAATAACAAAATCAGTGTTTGCCAAAAACGGAATATTCTAAGAGCCTTGTGGGCGATTTCTAATCCGCTCCATTCTTTTTGTTTAGTTTATTTGTGATCACAGACCCCTGGTAACTGGAAAGTGTTATGAGATTACAGATACGATTGGCTTCCTATAAATATACAGTTTGGATAGATGTACATTTCTCAAACACCAAAATATTTATTCATGTAACCTCTACCAAAATTCACTGGCTTTTAATTGCTTAATTTATCCATCCTTTCACATATTTTTTAATCTCATGGACCTGATTAATTATTCAATTGAAACCTATTTGGCATCAAATACATATTAGAACACATTTTTACTTGAAGCATAAAAGTATTTTCATAAAAAGTACATTTGAGCTTTCATCTCAGCTGATGTAACCTGTTCTGTTCATACTGGTGACAGACCGATAATACCATGACTTCCTGTCTGGACATTTCTTGACACAATGCAACACTGCCCTCATGTGGAATACTGTATATAAACATATTAAATGCTTAAAAAAATCAGTAAAAAAAAAAAATTTTAATTGTTCCTGCAATCTTAACGAACCTAAAATTTGTCAGGTAATTGGTTGAATTACCCATTCCTTGATCAAACACCTAACTTGACGCACTGATGTGGTCTACCACAAGTCGATTAAATTTTTAAATGATAAATGTTGTTTGAGTATATATTTCTTTACTAGCAGAAGATACCCATATGGAATGTTTCCTGCTGCTTGGAAACCTCCTAGTTTCCTCACCAGTTCCTTCACTTTTTTTTACTTTTTACCCTCCCCAATCCTTCGGCAGAGAAGCCATTCCTCCAGTATCTGCTGACAAGGGAAATTATTCCTGGCATCTGTGACTCTATAAAGGAATTTAGTGAATAAAAAAAAAAGTAAAGGTCCAGACAAGTGACAGGGCACATATAAAGTTAAAGGAAGGATATTAGCTGTCAATGAAAAAGGAAAGAACAAGGGGGTACATAACTGAAACCTCAAAAAAGAGGTAGAGGCGGGACACAAATAGCAAGAATGCTGCTGTGGTTTAGAGGGGCTGTCAGGTTCAATCTGGTGTGGGCCGACAGGATAGCCAAAGACCAGCGACTGGGGGAGAGTCCTAGGAGACTTGTGTTTCCTGCCTGCTTCTCCTGCAGACAACCTCTCTTTGTTTTACTGGCCCTTTTTTCCCCTTTGCTCACTGCCAGCCCCCTCCACCACACCTCACCCCCGCCAACCAATCCCCAATACCCCGCAAAAGAAAATCTCCCAACGGGGCCTACCTCTGCTGCCAAAAGGGCTTAGGAGTTGGTGGGTTAGAGACAGAAGGAAGAGAGATGAGAGGGAAGGTGAAGAAATCCCAAATGGTAAGACGCAGATAGGTAATGAAGTGCATAAAAAAAGGCATACGAGAGAGAAAAGTAATAAAAAACCACTGTGTCAGACAAAATGTAACTCTGGAATTTGAAAAGAAAACAGCGGCACCAACAGCAGCTACTGTCTGGTATTAGCAGGGGGGATGCTTTGTTGTTTCACGCACTACTGTGAGGGGTTCCAGAAATGATTTTGTGTCTCATGAAAACACCTAAAAAAATAACCCAATAATCCTAATATGTTTGTACAATTCAAGATCTAAACCCATAAGCCCATAACTTTACACACTTTACACAAAGCTAGGGAAGTGGAACTGAAACTGCAGAAGAGGGAAGGAGCCACAGATGCATGAAGTACAAAGCCCCAGTGATTGTGTGAGGGGGCAACCGTGCAAACACAAACATGAAAATGCGTACAGAGATCAGCCTCATCCCCACCCTGTACAAATCCCCCTCCTTCTGCCTTCATTTCTCCAGGCCTCGCTCTGACTGCGACTCACGCCAGTTTCCACTCTGGTCTGGGGTGTGGTACACGCTCCTGGGAGACTTCAACTGGTGGACCAGTTAGTCAAAACAAGACCTGGGCGCTCCACAGAGAGGAGAAGAGAAGGCTAGAGAGACACAGAGTGAAGCAGAAAGATAAAGAGAGAGATAGAGAGGGAGAGGAAGAGGAAGAAAGAGAAACAAGCCAAGAGATTGAGGCAGAGACAGAGAGCAGAAGAATAAAGTCGAGCCATGGACGGATTTTAACACTGAGTATGGGCTAGTGAGAAAGAAAGACCCAGACAGGCTAAACCTTTTTTTAATACCCATGATACAGGTGCTTTAAAAAACATCTGTGGGGAGATAGAGCCATACGGGGAGGAGAATGACAGCAATGCAAAGGAGTTAGATGTAGAAATAATTAAGGAAGTGGAAGTGGAACGTTTGAAAATGATGAATGTACATCGGTTTACAACAATAATTTTATCTGTGGAACTTGTTTTAACGTTTAGTCACATTAAACTGGAACTTTTGCCCATTTTTCTTTTATAAAATAGTTCAAGCTTAGTCAGATTAGAGGGATAGTGTCTGTTGACCTGAATTTTTAAGTTCTTGTCAGAAATTCTAAATATGATTTAGGTCTCTAGCTCCAACAAACTTTCCTGTCCCTCTTGAAGAAAAACATGCCCACAGCATGATCCTAAGGAGAGGATTTTTGGGGTGATGTTACTTTTCCTCACAGACATAACGTGTTTATTTAGCATCCATGGCTCGAGAATAACCTAAAATACGTATTCTTAGTCTTTTTTCAGATATGGGTTCTTTCTTTCCACTCCTCCATGAAGACCAGATTTCTGAACAGCAGCACTGATGGTGGTCCCGTTGGCAAATTTTCCTGCCTGAGCAGTGAATCTCTGCACCTCCTCAAGAGATACCATGAGCCTTGTGGTTTCTTCCCTAATGCTTTCCATGCTGTCATTGCCTGCTCTGTCAGTTTAGCTGTATGGCCTTGTTTTGACAGGTTTGCAGTTTCTTTACATTTTCAGAAGATTGGTTGAACAGTGCTGACCTATCAGTTTTCTGACATGTCCTTCTTCTATCCGTCTTCACAATGGAAATTAGGTGACTTCTGGATGCAACATGTTGAACTGGATTTTGTTTAGGGGTATTTGAGAAAAAGGCGGCTGAATACAAGAGCAAGCCAGACTTTTCAGGTTTTGAATACCATGGAACAGTTTCCTTTCACTATTTAATCATGCGCTACTTTGTGTTGGTCTATCACATAAAATCCTAATAAAATGCATTAATGTGAAAAAGTACTAAAAATTATTGCAACGTACTGCGTGAGAGCACCAGCACATTATAGTACTGTTTGCCTTTAATCTTCTGATGTAAACAATGAATTTAAAAAACTGAATTGCCATCTTTCATCTTTTAAAAAGGCAGCATAGCATACATTGATCTCATTGATCAAATAAATTACAATAACACATACCAAAAAATAAAAGCTGTGAAAGTGGTTGACAGCGTAACAATGCAACACTTGGTTTCTATGATGTATTCACCTTTAAAATATACATCTCTGCCAAGAGATTTAGGAAACCTACCCACAGATATGCATGCCCGTCCACAAGAAAATGGTAGACAGCGACCCTAAATACACACAGAAACGCACACACATTCACACACTCGCATATTCTTTCATAGCTGCTGAATTCCATGTTTTATATGTTCTCTTTTATTCATAACATTGCCTTTTACACCGCAGAATCTGGTGCAGATTAAGGGTAGTCTCCTGCCATATACTTGTTCTACCGCAAAGAGCTTTTACGGTATTTGGCTGTTCTCACAAGGCAATATGAACACGAACATCTGGCAGCGCTCATCTGCACAGATGCTGATAAGTTCTCCTGAAGTAAGGCACCTTTTATTGTTGAGTCACAAACTTAAAGCTCTAATGCTGGTGTTTTTGTCTTCTTTTTCTTATTTTACTTTTGCTTTACAGTAACTTAAAATTATAAAATGTTTAATTTCTAATTTTAAATGCACAAATAGGAAGGCACAAATACGATACCACAACCCTGTTTCCTCACTCTAGAAAAAATTGGAATGGATGTATAGAGCCCCTTCAATGCCAGAGGGTGACATATAGGCCAGGGTCTCTGCTCGCAGCTAAAAGGCAGAGTCAGTGTTAAAGGAGCCTATTATAGCAATCACCTCTTGTGAAAGGGAAATGCTCTCGATGGGAGTGACCCACTGTTCCTGCCAGTCCAAATACCTGGTGCTGAGAACCAGGAAGACCAGGGTCAGGGGGTGACAGACCAGAATCTTATCTGGCCTGTCCAATGGTCTATGAGGTTGTAGCTGCGCAAGAACAAGTCCACAGCCGAGTAACTCTCACCACAGGGTTAGATAGAAAAAGAGGCACAGGGCATTCTCTGACACTTATCATAGCTAGTATTTCCTCTGCCACTGCCTTGATAGGGCCCCTCATCCTGTGAGCGAGCCTATCAGTGTTATTGCAGTCCTTTCTCTCCTCTCTGGTGGTGACACTCTATAGCCGATGTAAATGATGTTGTTTTTTTTCTTACAGATATGCCGCCGAAGCCTATTTCAGTTGTGTCAGCACAAAAGCATTTTTTAGGTTGAAAAGCCACGAAGAGGAAAAGAACTGCATTGTTCTTGGAAACTCACCTTGGCTCAGACTTTTTAAAAGCAGCTACATAATAATTAACAAAAAATTTAACACAATATATTTTTGCAAACATTATTTTCTCTTTACAAAAAAGCTTGTTTATTTTCCTAACTGAGTTAATGTATTGCAGAATAAAACATAACATACTTCAAGCATTTTATCACAGTTCAACCAGATATAACATTTGTAATTGTACCTCGTCACTTTTACTTTGGGCAAATGTTCATAATTTTTTAAGAGAGTAATATCTGTGTTCCTGTGTCCCACTGCATGCTTAGTGGTTGTCCAGGGTGTTCTTTCATCTGTGAGCTGTAACTAAAAATCAAATCCCGTTGCAGAACCCTTAAAATAATTTACCTTTAAGCAGGAGCTGGCTAGATATGAATCATCTCTATAAAAGTTACAATGTGGAGTTGTTTGAATGGCATCAGTGGAGTGTTGATAATTATTGTTATGCATTTTAGTATCCTTATTTGGATGTTTTCAAGTGTTTTACAAATCAATAAATGAAATGAAAATACTAAAACAAAACCACACAACAGGCACACATCTAGATTTAGAGATCCATTTTAATGAAACTGGCATGTTAAGGGCTACATAGTGACTATGATGTTGCGGTATTGTGAAAATCTTGAAAAGCACAACTTATCATTTATACATCTCAGCAAAAATAATGAAAGTTTGAGTTTGTAAATTTCAAGAACGCATTCTTCCTTTATTTCTCAGTTAGCTTTCCTCCAGCGTGATAATTTCTCCAAACTGGGGTCAGATTGACTTCTGTCAATTATACAGGTAAGATGATGACGACCATCCAAGAGAGGACACAAAGGTGGTTAGGAGACAGTGGCCGAGCAGAAGATCTGTCAGCTGAGCACACCTTACAACTGAGCTCTACAGAAATGCTACTGCTACATAATTGCTTTGCTCATCTCTTGGATGGGAGGATGAATTGTTTACAGATACAAGTATACACTCAGCATGTACACCTACAATTAAAAGACTTATGTGTTTTTGACTTGCTCCATACCAATTACAGTTGAGCTGGCAGCTTAAATTCTTCCGTTCAGACGATAAAGGGGTGAGTTTGTAATAAAACCTAAATTCTGATGCAGTGGTGAATATTTGAGATAAAACCTGAAGAGGTGATGGAACTCCTAGCTTACTCCTAAATTCGACCAGCAAAACAGCTGGTTACCATACAGACTGAACGGAGGCTGATGGGGGGACAGTGATGATCAAAAATTCACACTGATTTCTCTGGCAACTCTCCCAGCAGTTTGGGTGTGAAAGAGGTCTTGGAGATAATGTTTCCCACCCAAGTGCTGTCTGATCTCATATATGTAAAGGAAGACTACTTTATCTGTACAGGCAGAGAAGAAAAATGGCAGTTTCTTTAATTATATGATTTTAATATATATGAACAATAAATTACTTACTCTTAATACAACCGCAGTTGCATAATTCTTGCAAATTAAGCTGATCCTCAACAAACTGTCAATTTTAAAGTTCAGATGGGTTAAAACACAACATGTAATACAGTCTCTAATATGCTTATTACAAGTTGAGTCTCTTCAACCGTTCTAAAAAATTCCCTGCCACTAAGTCAGTCATGCATATCTACTTGTGTCCACTCCAGCTTGACACGAGGCAGCCATTCAGCCTCCTCTGTCATGTATGATAAGCACACATTGTTGCTTCACCACCTGTCTGCGATGCCTGCTCTTCCAGTAAACGGCCTCAATAAGAGACCCTCCTTTGAATAATCACTGTATTTCAAGTCTGTTCGTGCCCTTTTGGTGCTGTGGAAAAAGAACAATCAGCACTCTGTTCTTGCCTACTTTGTTAATATGGCTCTATTCTGTTATTCCATCTCTAAGCTTCAGTATGTTGTCAAAGCATTCAGGTAGCTGTTTTGAACAGAACAATCTGCTGGCTCCTATCACCTTCGCTGCACAAAAGCTGCACCTGCCCAGAGCTTTGTCCTTTGCAATCAGCCATTTCATATGCTTTGGTTCCGATGAGTGGGCTGTTTTCCAAAGTGTGCCGGTGCTTTGTGTCTTTTTGTTTTTATTTGCATCACTGACGCTGACAGGAATTGTGATCTGAATTCCCATTTAAGATTTATTTTACAATACTTCCTAATCAGCTAAATGCTTTTCTCTATTTAACAATCACACAGGACTTTCCCCCCAACTCAAATATATAATTAGATAACATATAATAGAGTATTGTCTTTTGAAAAAGTAAACCTTCATACCTTCTTTGGCAGCCAAACGAGGTGATGCGTCGGTGTGAGATGGTGTATTGTAGGATAACGATGAGCTACCTGTAAAATGGCAAAAGTACACAGTGAGATCCATTTATTTCATAGTGATTCAGTTTAGGTGTTTGAATTACAGAATAAGAAAAAGTCAAACTTTTAATAGATTTTTTAAAAAGCACCCAGTGAACATTGCACTCTATGTTTAGCCTTAATATTTAATTTCAACAGGAAATTAAAACAACCACAGTGCACAGAAAAGTATGACGGCTTTTAAGAGCTGCCAGCAGGTGGCAGCAGAAAACCCAGTACCATTTCATGTAATCTCACTCATTTCTTGACTTGCTTTACATTTCATTAGAAAATAATATAAAAGTGTTTGTACTAAGTAAATCTAACCCAGAGTAAATCAAATACAGCCCTTAAAATGTAAAGAAAACCCCCTCAGAGCCTCTCTGCAATTTCCAATACAAGTGCTCCTCCTGGGAGGTGAGAGTCCTCATATGGCAGCCTATTCACTTCACCTTATGGAGCAGAACTCTGTGCCACATTCCTCCACTTACACAGGCACCCTGGGCGGCACCAAAATGCTCTCTTAATTTTAGCTGCCTTGAGGCATAAATCAGCGAGTGGAAAAACAGACCCAACAAATCCATAGAGAAAACACAAGAGCAGTTACTGCGAGGAGAGTGCAAGCCAAGATTTAACACTGAGATGACTGAGCATGGGGAGGATACCTTTTCTGAATGGAGCTATATGAAAAACAACCTTGAGTACAAATGGAAATGAAACTCCAGCAGGAATGGGATGTTTTCTTGAGAGCTGATGCAGGATCCTCACCTCGTATGTGCTGCTGCTGGTGGAGGGCCCCCGTCGCGGCAGGCTGTGGGTCTGTTTTCTTAGGGGGTGGCTGCAGAGGTGAAAGAGTGGGGTTCTCCACAGATGCATTTTAACCTCCACATACCCCACCCCTCCCTATTCTACCTACTCCGTGGCACCCCCAAGGGCCTGGGTCTAGTTTAGAAAGCTGGGGGCCTAAGAACAGGGAAGCTATTGTATAGGAAAGGGTCCCTCCACAGCAATCAAACGCAGCTCCCCATACAAAAATAATTCCACACGCTCAGTGTAAGCACACAGGGGCAAATGAGCCACCAAAGCAGTGTCTTTGGAATGAGGGTAAAAAGTGTAGGAAAAAAGACTGAACGTACAGGGAAGGAAGGGAAGGGAGAAGGAAAGGACTGTTAACCCTTTTCCTACTGTGCACCACATATGTGGGCTGACCCAGACAGGCAAACAGGCAGCATTGCAGAGCAAACCTCAAACCATCCCACAGAGAAATTCAGGACCGCCGCATGGCTAAGAGTGAGAGTGAATGAGACAGAGGAGGGAGAGACCACAGCTGACTGATTGGTGACGGGATGAGTTGGCTGCCCTGCCTATTTATTTGCACGGCTTCATCCTCTTTCAGCAAACAAACATGTCCCGTTAATCTGACAGCAGTTTGGGAGGACTGGCCAGTCTTTGAAACCCTCGCTCTCCCTTTGTGTCCTTAGTCACATCTGTTCAGAGTCTGTTAGATTGCATAACATCCACAAACAATTTGATTTTCTCCCCTTCCTCTGACTGATGGGTCTTTCAAAAGTCCTGCTCTCCAGTTTGACATGCTCATAATAAAAATAATGTTTCTCCAGTCAACATTGTTTCTCCAGTCAACACTGTACAGCACCCACAGGAGTCCCACACTGTCTACAGTGTGGGACTCCTGTGATGCTACATAATACCATTGATCTAAACATATACTTTAAATCCCCCAGTTTTTAACACCCTATACAAGCAAAATGGTGCTCCAGCCATCCCATAAGCGCTGTCGGACAAAACTTCATTTAAGGAAAAAGCTATTACTCAAATATGTATAACATATTGAAAAAGTTATGATGTTCTTTCACTAGTTCAAGAAAAACCTTTGGCAAACCCAAAAAGGTTATCAAAAATTTTTTTTTCACACTGCTTGCTTTTTCTGCAGCCTTATTGCAAACTTTACCATAATGTTTTCATCACGCTGTTCTAGCTAAGGTCTTTGTGCCATTGTGTAAGCTGAGGAACGGATTTCAATGGATTGTTGTGAGGTTCTGTTAAAAGGCTATACGCAGTTAAAAGAAACCCAGCAGTAGATAACTCCCTTGATTTCTTCATTTATCATGAATCCAGATTAGTTGAGTGACTTCAAGTCCAAGAGGGACAAAAACTGTCTACAACCTCAAAAACATCATAGTTGCTAGTATAAATGCTATTTATGAACCTTTAAAGCCTGGTCATGTTTTATTTTGGTTTTAACCATCCAATGAACACAGAGGCCATCAATTGATTGCATGACAAATGGGAGCAGGAGAGGGAGCACCACCAATGATAATCCTCTGTGAAACACACGTAAAGCTTTCCGATCAGAGTAAATTCCTAATAGAAAGAAATGTCAAAGAAATGTTAAATCAATAAAATAGTGTCAACTTAAATTGCAGTTATTTTTCTTAGGTTTTATACTGCTTTATTTATTATTATTTCAGACAACAACTCAAGACTGTAAATGTTTAATATGTTCTGTTGTCAGTATATGTTTCAGATGGATACATGTCGCACCACATCTTACCTCCATTTCTCATGTAAATAATCATCAGCTATGGTGTGAACGGTTCCTAAAATATTGTTCTAATAAACCTCTATGATGTTTTTTTAAGATTGCAACCCAGCTTTTAAAACACTACATAGCTTTGTAAAAAGCTAAACAAACAGGTGTTTGGAACTTCAAACCCATGGTTCTCAAGCTGTGGTACGAGTACAACTGCTGGTACTCAGGCTGAATTTAGGGGTGCATTTTCAAGTTAAATACACAGCAAATTAACTGGTTAAGCTGAAATGTCAAAATAAAAAGCATTAACAGTCAAAATCGTCACCATGGTGGTAATTGAAAATACATATTGACTGAGATTTTACTTGTTATAGAATGTTTGAGAACCACTAATCAGAACAGTGCTCTAGTCATCAGTTGGTGATATAATAGTGGTCGCATCCATGCATTTTTTTAACAGATGAACAAGACTGGTTGATCAAATACTGTGAAACCAATGTAATAAAAACCCAACGCAGAACCCTCTAGAAGGACTGTGAGCAATCAGCGATGACTGAACAAAGACTAATAGACAATATAATTAAAATTAAATTAGTATTTATAGTTTCTTACCACTACAATGCATTATCTATTAATCTATATGCCCATAGTACAAAAATGACTTGTAATACATTTTCTAGTGGTATTAAATTAGAAGAAGGGAAAACTAATCTTTGTCTGTGACTTGGCATTAATATGAAATTTAAATTCACTGCATATCTGTCTCTCATATCACCACACCAACTTCTTCCAAACCCTTTGTTAATATGTAAACAAACGACAGAGCTGTCACTTTTTTTTTTCAAAGACCTATGGTGATTAAAGTGACACAGCGCTAAGGCAAGTGAAGCTGTGGTCAGGAGACAGACTGACAAAGTGAGGGAACCTGGCATAAAAACTACATTCTATATCCTAAAAAACAGCCAAGACTGTTTTCAAACGGTCTCAAAAGACCACACCTGAGACCTTATTAACCTTGGCAACAAAGAGTGGGGTTTTTCTTGGTAGTAATGTGTCATGTATGGTGAGCAGTCACATGCTACGCAGGAAACGTGTTCATTGCATTAATGGAGAACACTTTCATACACATACCACTGGAAGCCATTTATAGTGGATAAAGGTGCCAGCAGAATCAGGGTAAAACTGTTCAACCCTGCTTTAATTCTCACCTTTATCAACATGAATAGTGGCTGAAAAAATTGAATAGTTACAGCAACAGCTCTAAAAAATCTGTTCCGAGTGCCTTGCAACAACATTCATACCCATTAAACTTTTCACATTTTGTCCCATTACTACCACAAACTTGAATAGAGTTTAAATGTACTAAAATAAGTGGCACGTGATTGTGACGTGGAAGTAAAAAATATGAATGGTTTTTAATCTTTTCTTTACACATAAAAAAGTGAACATTGCGACCGGAAATTGTATCTAGTTCCCTTTACTCTGAGACCCCTAAACATAATCCAGTGCAAGCAGTTGTCTTCAGACAGTTACCTAATGAGACCATTGGTGTGGAATTTAATTTCAGTTCTGTTCTGTTAAGGCCTTAGAGTTTTCAAGAGAACGGGGGAAGAAAATAACTAAATTGCAAAATGAACAAGACATGGGCATCTACCTACACACTCAGCAACACATGCTGAACACACCATATGCACCATTGGCTGAATACAATTCCACATTTTTTACATGAATGATTTTCCTTCTGATACTCAGATATGATCCACTTGTGTTCGTCTTCGACATGCAATCCCAAGAAAATACACACAAGTTTATGGTTGTAACTTGAGAAAATGTGAGAAAGTTATGAATACTTGGAAGGCAGTGTATAGAGCAAATGGTGCATTCATACAACAAGGTTATCAGAAGAAACAGTATGTGTAATCCAGCTTCGATTAAAATCAAGCACACTGCTCTGTTCTTGTGAAGGCCATCAGCATATGCTCCACATCCATTCATGCTAATGCTAATGTATATTAATTCCTGAGCCCCAGTAGGCAAGAGATCAGCCACAGACTGCTTTGTTACGGCGGCTGACAGCAGACAGCTAACACTAAAGGGCTTACGGCCAGGCTGCTGAGCCCCTCCACAACAGTGATAATCTGCCAATAGAAAGAACTAATGCAAGGGGAGCTCAATAAAATTGTTGTGAGGGGAGACATTGGAGAGAGAGAGAGCAAACTCTCCAGACCTCCTTTTTCCCTACTCAGCCTGTGAGCCCAGATGTTTATGGTCTGTATAAACTATTGAGGGCTTGAGAATGTCCCCCCTCCACCCCACTCTGAAGTGAACAGCAGCAGCAGTGCAAGAAGCCCAGACTTATCACTCTCCCTCTCCCTCTGCCTCTCAGTCTTGACTCCCTCGCTGTAAATCCATCCAGGCACACAAGCAATGGCGACAGCTGGGAAACAGAACTATTGCTAGTCTCCACTGGCTTTCATTCACAGACTTCTTAAAACATTTTCATGCACAAAAATATTCCTTTTCCAGTTTTGCCATATAACGGTTTCTCATGCTTGCAACCTGCTGTTGTTTTCCATACAATGGAATGGGGGTGTCCCTTCATTTAGTTTGTGCTTTGATGTTCCTTAAGAATTATAGCAGATCAATTTGCAGTTTTCTTCCTAGTAGTCCCATCTGGCATCTCCTCTCTCACCCCCCCTCGCGTTCTCGTCTTGTCAGAAGATCCAGTCTCTTGCTGTCTGAGGTTTGCTGCTCCACTCTGCTTCCAGCACATGTGGTATCAAACCGACCTACACGGGTGCGATAAAGCAAACAGTCCACGGTCCTTCCCTGACAGACTAATTTGAACAAATTCTCAAATTGCACTCCAAATTGAAAGCACATTGAGGTGTGGGCGGCCGTCACTTATAAAATTCCAAATACGTGACCAAGAATAAGTCTAAAATAATATGCAGCCAACAAGCCTTGTTTGTTGTAAGCAGCTGGGTAGCTGGACAGATGTTCAGCTCCTGCCCATGGTTGAATCAGTGTGGATGTTTGAACGTTCCTGTGTATGACGTGGCAGGAATGTTTTGTTATGGCACAGCTATAGGGTGGGGAGGTTTCTCTGTTTTTTTGCCAGGAGTCCAAATGACGCAGGGGAATGCTAATTCGAGGTTAAAAAATGCACCAAACACACACATGGTACAGACACATGTTATAGAAATTATGATGATGACCATCAGTTTTTTAGAGGATTGGGGGTAATATTTGAGAGCAGTAAATTGGGACCGAGCTTGACATCCATGACCTATAATCACTAATACTTCCTTACTTGCTTTCCCCCTTTCTTTGCCCTTTTTCATATTTTGGAATGTTGCCTGAGCTCAAGCTCTCATGACACGAGCCAAAGGTCTATTTTGTGGAGAAGGCTCAATCATGATATTGTTTGTGTGAGCTGTGGCGGGTGAAATGAGAATGACTCTCTACACCAGGGTCTTGTTCTCCTTTTGGGTTTTTCTAAGATGTTCATTTGCTAATATACTTCCTTTTTCCCTTAGGCTTTTAGTGTTAAGAATATAAACAGTTTTTGTATCTCCAAATCAGGTCTTTCAGACCAGACTTGAAAGAATTCATCTTTTTGACTCGTGGGAATGGATCCAAGGCAATTTTCAACTGGCAAATGAACAGGAACCCCAAGACATCCTTTCTGTCTCCAAAACACACAAAGTATAAATGGAAAAAAAGGCAGTGATGGGCAGGGTTGCAATGCAGCAATCCAAAGCTGGTGTCTAAATCCTGCAGCCAGTGGCCATCATGAAAACTGCTTTGCAGAGCGTGCCCAGTAACAGTCCTACAGATCCATCCGCTGCAGCGCTTCACAATGAGGCTGTTATACTGATGGTAGGCATCTCTCTCCCTGCCCAGACGGTCTACATAGAGAAAACCATTGACACCCAAAAAATACAGCTCACATTACATCACATCAAGGTCCGTCGCAATTTTAGAAGAGAAATGTTAAATATAGTGGAGCTAGCAGTCACCCCACCCAATGGGCTGTCATTATATTCTGCAACAGCAGCAGAAAAAACTCACACTATCCAGAGGTATAGAATCCAAATTTTTGCGTTACAACCTAATGTGTATTCAAACCGCAGCCATACCAGATGTTACATCTTATATCAAAATGTAATTTGCATATAGCCTCAGAAAATGGACTCTGCTTCTCCAAAGAAATATATAAAGCTGGATTACAACAAGGCACTCTTCAAAGGTAAGAGGCTCATATTTATTTGCCCCCATTGAAAATTACAGATCAACGTTCTTTGCTGTGCTGAACATACAGGCCGAGCTGCCTTCCTGAGGCAATGCACCTGGGCTTCATCTTTTTTGTTGGACCATGTGGAATAAAGGCGCAGCAAAGTGTAGTGAGGGGGATGTAGCTGATGGTTATCTTCGAAAGGGGAAAGAAACCCGTCTTGGTTTCTGCTACAGACGGGGCACTATTATGGAGAAATGAGTTACAGTTAAAGCAAATCTATTGTTCATTGTCGGTATATAGTTTGGTAGTGAAATAAAATCTGTCATGCTGCGTTCTCAGGCAAATAAGAGCTTTTTCTTTTTTGTCATTTTTTATCAATGAGATGAGGAAATAATATAATTATGAAAGAAACCATTCACTTTCATTTTCTAGAACAAACAGGTGTCAGTCCACGAATAGCCTTCTGCTCAGAAGAGAGTTCAGTTTCCTTCACTTTTCAACCTACCTTTTTATCAGTCCATTAAATAGTAATATTTTTTTCCAGTGAGTAGTTACCTCTACGCTATCCCATATTCGTGTTGATTTTCCCAATCTGTTTAGTTTTTGACTTTACACACAGACTGTTACACTCAAAGCAGACTTACTTTCCCTGAGGTAATTGAGATGAGACAGAAGCACTTCTGCGTTGTACATGGTGGTAAGCCGGAGGAAGTCGTCTTTGCTCATCTTGCAGAGCTCTTTGCCATCTGTGTTTTGAAACATCGACGTGTCAACTTCTAGCAATCCATACTCTTTGATGGCCCACTCCAGCCACTGCCGCACATGGTCCTGGGACCACAGTGATGGGTCTGAGGGAAGGCAACAGGAGAGAGTGGAAGTTTATTGACTGAAGCATGATCAGTGATAAACACACAGGGCTGAGAGCTAGGAAAGTTTTAAACAGAGCTGGCCTGAGACGTCAGTTAACTTAGCCCCTGCTTAAGGAGCTCCAGGCCAACAGGAGGCCCCCTAGAGCACAGTATAAAACTCAGAACGTACTTAGTTGTTGTTTGTAGACACATTTTTAAAAGGGAGCTGAGCCCTCTCGAACAGTGGATCAGTTTTCCCCAATATGTAAACTCATTTTGTACCCACATGTTGCCATTTCTTCGCTTCCTACTTTCTCTTTGTACCCAAAAAATATTTCATGCAAAATGTGAAAACCTTTGCATATCAGTTAATTTTTCTCTGATATTATGTATTTCCAAATTATATAGAAATAAAATGTCCTTAAAATACTCAAATCCAATGCATATATAAACTGTACTGTATAAAAGTTTGCAAAAATGTTGTATTACACCTTATTGCAATTTATTTTGTTTCCGATCCACATTTAGGCCAGTTCACTCGTATGAAAGATGACAGATCACAGTAACTGAGAGACCTTTTGTAGATATTAGATAGATATACCCACATTGCTTTACAGTAGACAAAAAAACCCTAAAATACAAAGAAACATTTATAGTTTGATAACTAACTTTATATAATTTAATGTTACCGCTCTAAAACTTTCTGCTGCTCCTGCTACGCTTCTCAACCGATGTTTGTAAATAAATTTCATTAAATTTTTATTTATTTAAATTTTTTGAATGTTTTTCAAAGCGCAACCAATTAAACCTGCCCCTTCTCAATTTTTCTGGAGTCTGGGTTGAAGTGCTGTACGGCACTATAATTAAGTTGATGAAAACTTCAGCCTTACAATTTCCAGCTTCTAAAAAACTGTATGCCAGGTGCTATAATGCAAACTGACTGATGTGGTTTTAAAAAAATTAATTAAGGGAATTTGTTGTTGGCTCACAAGACATGTCCTGTATGTCTAACACATTCAATTAAACAAGGCGGTTCTGTGGTAGTCTGATCTACAAGTAGGCTTTCGAATCAAATTCTTCTGAGGACTCCTTTAGCATGGACTGACTCTGGTTTTATATTTCATAAAAGTGAGGGGGTGGGGGGCCAGACAGTCAAAAAACTACATTTTAAGAGGTGTTTGGTCCAGAGTGCCTTTATTTTTTTTATATTATAATTTTCTGCTACATCACAGATCTCATTGTAGCATTAACTAAACCAAATCCATTTCCTGTGATTGTTGAAATGTTGGTGTACTTTGTCCAAAATGGCAATGAAGTCCGATGAATCAAATTCACATTCTGTCCTGCCAAATGTTGCCCAACCCAACTTTTATATACTGCACAGAAAACTTGGAAAACAAACCCTGAAACTTACTACTTGTTAACAAAGACTACCGACAAGTGGAGCTCCTAAAGCCTAACAGACCATTAGTCACTTTAAAAGCACTCCAATGTATCATTTACCACGTTTCCTTTCAACTACTTTAAATCAATCCTTTAGCCTAACAGTAACCCAACTACTGTAGAAGACTTGAGAACTAAATTATTATTTTTAAAATGCTGAATTCATTAAAACAAGTACTGAAAGAAGGCGGTTTGGCTGACAAATATCTACATGCGTAAATTCATTCATGCTCACCTTGATGGCTCAAAAACAAATAAACAAATCCTTAGCCTATAAACTAGGAAAGTAGTAAAGTAATAGCTAAATTAGCAAACAAAAATGACATTGCTGAAAACACAGCAAAATGGTGGAGTGAATGTTGAGTACAGAAGCAACTTTTAGCTTGTACATCTAGACTGTTACTCTGCAGGCAGACAGTTGTTTTAATAAAAAACGCATACGTCTTTATGCTGCTGTTCAAAAACCGTTTTGCCTACCTGCAGGTACAATGACTCTCCGTTCATTGGTGGTCATATTGGGGGGAGGAGCATTCTTCTCGTCCATATAGCTCCCATAGGTCATCTGAGTTGTGTCATTAGCCCCAACCAGCTTATTACATTTGCCCACACTGCAGTCCACGGGAGACCCCCTGCTGCACAAAAACACATTAAACTAGAGTTGTCAAAACACTATCAGGAGATAAATTGGGTGTTGTTGAGTTCCTTTCTAGCAATTGACTTCGGCTTCAAACATTAAAGGTCTAAATTTTCCCGGCCAAGTATAGCAGAGATTAAAAACTGTAAAATGACCACAGCAGAAGCTCACATGTTTGATTCTTGATGAAAAAAATTACATATCAGAGGCAAAGCGCGCAGTTGTAATTGTACCTGGATCCGTTCATGTGCTCGTATTCTCTTTTGACGTTGACCCGCACAGGCTGGTTGATCCACTCCTGCTGTGGGGGTAAGGGGTTGATTTTGTGGGTCTGGCCATAGTCCTGTGTGCCAGATGCAGTCATTTCTGTTTTGGGGAGAGGAGCAGCAGCAGCGTATGGAGGTTCAAATAAGGACTGGTCTTCACTCACCACTGATAGCGCCTCCTGTAAATATTGGTGGACAGAAAGTTGATATGTTTTTAAGAGAGTTAGAATCAAAACTTTATCAGCATAAAAGTTCTAAGATGCTATTTAAAGGAAACTGTATGTTGACCGCGACGGAGTGAGACTGTCGCAGGCATTGCATTACAGGGGTTTTGTTTTATTCATTTGAACTTTCAGCCTCTGTCCTTTGTAAAACTTTGGATTTGAAAATGTTGGCAGTCCTGTAAATCTCAGAGTAAAGACCTGAATTTTAAGTTATGCTAGCCATGCTAACCCAGCCATTTGCTAAGATGGTCAAGTTTAATGTCTTCAGAAGTTACGGAATAGGAAACCCTGTTTTACAGCAACTAATTTCACAGGGACACAAATGGCCAAGAAAGTGATTAAGCAAGACTTCGAAGAGCTAAAAGATGAACATGAACAACTTACTTAGCCACTTTTAAAAGTGTGAGAGGGTTGGTAAGCTATATCAGTTGTATGATCTAACTTTCACAAAAGCCAGCAAATCAGACTCAAGACCTACCCCAAAACATGCGAAGTTTTCAATCTCTTGTGTATTTTTGTTTACACCAATTATGTGCACTTATGAGTCATATCACAGTCTGGGATCCTCTGTAGTTGTGTATACAGCTCATGTAGGGCTGTAGCTTCCTGTTGATGTTAATATAACTTCAATCAGACTCAAGCTGTTAGATAAGATACTACAGAAGTCTTGATCCACTCAAATTACAATTTGACAAGTACAGTAAGTATTAATTAGCAAGTGCTTCCAGCACTAAAACTAAAACAACCGTACTCTAACCTAATTCCCCATGAATCCTTATATGTAAACTGGCTCCTCACATGATCAGTGGCCGATTTTACAGATTTGTCTGGATCTCGATATTCCTTGTTGAGCTCTACTGTGTTCATCTTGTCTGAGCATTGGGCTTCCCTCCACAGCTAAAGACACAACAGAAGCAGGGGGGTCACAGTAACACTGACCCTTGTGCCTTGGCGCTGCTGGAGCAATGTCAGTTTATTAAAGAAAACAAACGCAGAAACTCACAGGGCCGGCCAAGATATTGTGGGGTTTAGACGTGCTCCTTGCGTAATGTCTTAAAAGCAAAGTACAGGCTGTGCGGTTGACTGGTTTGATTGTCACTGTTTTAAAGAAAATAGTCACCAAATTTCACTATTGCTGATCTAAGCATTCACTGTGCAAAAAATTATTGATGCACATTATTTTTAAAAGAATTATATTAAATATAAAAAAACAATAAAGCAAAAATATTAGGTGAAATCATAACAATATGGCTCTGAGGATTAGGCTCGGTTCTGATGCACATCTGGATCTGATCGCATCTGATGGAACAGCAAAGACGGAGACGTGTCTGATCCCAGAGGGCTGATTTTTTCATTCCAGCATGCCACATAGCTGCTTCAGGGTAAAAGATGGGACTTGAAATTCATGGAGTCATAGATTCAATGTGCAGCCCATGCATTCTTGAAAACCTTTATAAAAGCAAAGTTATAATCTCACAAAACTTTGGGGTTTACCCTTCAAATAAATGTGGATAGGAAGTTTTCACTTTTTCCACAACAGAAAGTAAAGTACCCTGTTTCTCAGTTATTGATTCTTTTTTTATGTAGGTACATCTCCACAATCACGCACACATATATCAGTCTACATTACTTTTGTCAGTTATAGCGAACTCAAGCCAACTCACTATAGATTAAACGAGTATATAACAACTAACAAAGATGTGATCCAGATTTTGAGCAATTATGAAATCTCAAACAGTCAACATTTTACTGTTAACATGGACAGTTCAACACTGATCTATGAGGAACGTGACCTTTTTATAACCTTTTACAGGAAAGGTAAGATTGATGGGTCACGCCAAACAGAAAACAAACTTGTAAGCTTTTTGCACAACAGCCTTTTAGAAAAGGTTAATGAATGATTTTTAAAAAGAAGAAGGAAATTAAACCACCTGCCAGCCAGAATAGAGGTTTTTCAGTGATTTCATCTTAGTGTCATGAACTGAACTCAGGCCGCAAGACACTATCTGAGCAGAGCACAGCTGCTAGCCTGCAGATGATAAGCGCAAAAGAGTGAGACAAAATGTCTTATTACAGCTTGATAAGGGCTTTGTGAACTATTTTGGCTTTTCCACATTATATTTACACTGACATATCAGCCTCTACAATTAGAGCCATGATTGGCAAGTGGTTTGTGTTTATCAAGATTGCAGCAGGCTTTTTTTATTTCTTTGAAATAGAGGCAACCCAATGTAACTGTGGAAAGCTGACAAAACAGTACTATTCTGATTACTCTAGTATCTCTAAGAAACACACATGTGCTTGTGAAACCTAGAGGCAGTTATACCTTGTTTTTCTGTTTGACCCACACCATCACAAGATAATTTGTGAAATGTGTCACTTGGGTCAGGCTTTAAAATGGGCTTACTGGAGCAGTGACATGCAGTCCTGAGGCAAGGGGCCCCCAAAGAAAACATCATATCATTGTGAGGTTTTCATTTGTTGGATTTTCATGTAGAAAATCATTACACAACTAATTGAAAATGATTATATAAAAGCCCAGACTCTAACCTAACCTCAAGCCCAAGCACTTCAGGCATTACAGAAAGTTTTAAGCACTTGCTCCACGTTTGTTTTGCTGTGAAATTCAGTGACATTTTGTACCTATGCATTAGCATTACCTTCCTTTCCTAATTCCTGTACCAGTAAACAACCCATTTCAGGCCCATCCACTTAAGCCTTTGCATTCCAACTGATTTATTTTTGATTATTTCTTGTTAGTTGAATTAACACATAACTCAATTAATTATTTGCTAAGTATTTTATGAATTGTGCCAATAAATAGCAATAAAATTGCTTAAATCTCACAAAAGAAGTTAATATAAGTAGATACTATTTCTAAAATCATTGTATTGCACCTATTCATTGTGGTTCTGATTCTGGCATGAAATATCATAGATTATGATCTATGAGTCACCTCCTGCTGGTAGACATTATTTATTGGAGTCACTTTACCACTCTTCCCAGCACTGGACTCTGAGTAAATTATGGAGAAGTTCCAGAAATCATCAGTTATTAAAGCAGGTATGAATCATCCCCATGGTGGGGATGAATTGTGGGAACAACTACAAGGATTAGTTTAGAAAAACGTCATGTTTGTAAACGTTATGTTTACAAAGCCTAAAATCTGTAACATTTCATGTTGAACTGAATTTTTACATATTCTATGTTGGGCACCCTATGTAGGTTGTACCCATGAAAGGAGTTGTATTTTGTTAGCCCAAATGGGTTCCATACAAGAAGGCTGCTATGAGCCTGGGTCAGGATATTTGTACTATACTGGTGGATAGAAAGAACACACATTTGTTATCTAAAGTGTTAATGAACATTTGAGCTTACTGGTTGTGCAATGAAGGAATGTTGTTTTCTGGATATCGTTTTAAACAAATTGAGAAAAAAATTTGCGTTATTTCCAAACAGAACTACAATACACTCGAACAGTGGGAGCAACTCTGTAGCTTTAAAGCCAGTTTACTGGGTTGCCATCAAAATACAGATGATTTGTTATTGACAGGATGTCTCTAAGGGAGATTTTTGTTCAAAATTGTCCAAGAATAACAACAAAACAATGACAGGAACTTGTCCTCAACTACATACATACATTTGTTGCGCAACATCAATTGTGCAGTCGTGTTGCTCGGCTGGGTGATGAAGTATGCATGAAAATTGAGAGATTGTAACTTTAATACCAACGCACCCCTCCAAACACTGAATGTCCATGGATATTTTAATGTCTATTTGGGGTTTTTCAGTCCATATCTTGCACCATCTACTTTTCTATGTCCGTTCAATGACATTTTGCTAAAGGAATTGTACCAGATTTTTCTATGCGTGCCAATCTCAACTAAAACGTATAAACATCTAAAAAAACAATTCAGACTCTATCCTCTTTTTCTGCATAAATGTATCTTCAGACACAAAGTATTTTTAGTAGCTACCAGTCTATTATCATTTGCACACATAAAAGGAACTATGGGCCCACATCCTCCCAAATCAGGCTGTGTGTGTGACAGCGTAAAGAATAGACTGCCTTCTCCCAAAGACAATATCAAGTGGTGTAAACCTCCTGAACTGAAAAACGATTTAGTCTTGTTTCATTTTTTTATAAAAAAAATGCTAATGAAATATTCTGTTTTGCAAGGTGTTCTCCAGACAAAGAGGGAAAAAACAGCAGCTAAATCATTGCAGCTCCTAATCAAGCCCCATCATAAGCATTGTGTGTGAGTGTGACACCTGCTGGGAGACACCATGGTTCTGCTTACACCAGCCAAGTCAGTCTGGCCCGGGTTGCAGCTGGTCCCAAATGCGTCACGACTGGATAATATATGCAATAGCTTCGCATCCAGACTACACGTGTATCTGTTTGGAGTTCACACACACACACACACACACACACAACTTACCCCCCCCCCCCCCCCCCCCCCCACACACACACACACACACACACACATACCCACACACACTCCAACACGCAGTTAACCTAACAGGAGCCACCCAGGGGGTGAAGGAGGTGGGGGGGCATTCCTGTCTTTTGTTTAAGGAGGAAGAGGAAACCTGTCAGGAAAAGATTGTGTAGAGCAGGAAACTCTCATGGCTAGAGAGTCCTTCCTTTCTTTTCTTTTTTTTTTTTTTTGCGAATATGAATGCAGCTAACAGGTCAGTTCGTGTATACACAGGGATTCAATTATGATTGCATTTACTGTCGCAACTCCTCACTTTGTTTGAGAAACCAGACTTGACAAAAATCACATCCTCCTGCACCAGGGCCATTCATCTAAGGCACAACACAAACCTTTGAGCGATAACTGATGGAATTCCATGGCTATTTTCCTCCTCTCCCTGTCTTTCTCTCTTCCCAGAAAAATCACACCACACCCAGTGGCCACAAACGAGCTACTTTAAATTTCCAAGAATTAAAATAAAGAACAAGTCACATTTTCTCTCAGACGCAACAACAGTAAATATGCTCTGCAGACTGAACGCCCCTAACAAGCGGGGCTTTAACATCTGGACTGGGGGCTGCAGCCATAATGCATCTGGAATTCCAGTCTCAGGGAACCAGTAGCCAAGTGGTGTTAATGCAGACCAGCGCTCTGCCACTAACAGCATACCGTTTCAAAATAAGTTGTGCAACTATTTAAGGAGCAAGCCAAGGTATCATTCTGAAGCGTTGCGGTTTCGAGTGTTGCAAACTGCATGGGCAGTTACCAAATGACAGCTTTCCTTTGCAGCTTGACAAAACTCTCTGTGTTCGGCAGCGGGGAGACGCAGAGTTTCCGCAAAGATCATAACGCAAAAGACGCAGCGGCGGACGGTTTGATTTCCAGATAGCAACCAGGTACCATCACTGCTCCGTTGACCCGAGGACATGATCCTCATGACAGAGCCGGGCGACGTTCCCGCACTGCTGTTGCGCAGCTCAACATCTTCGTATCCAGCCGCCACATCCAGTAATCTCTTCAACTAAAGGCTTGAACTCGCGGATACACACAAGATAAATGAGTCTAGAGAGTGTTCCTAGTCTGAATCGAGCAATAGTTCCTTCGTGGCTTCTCCAGATGTGCGTAATGATGCGCCCGGTCCCCCGAAAAAAAACAACGGGATTCTGATCTGAATCCACTTAGCGTGTATCCTCGAATGCGTGTATTAGAAAATGGGGGGATATGCTTTTAAATAAAGAAAAGAAGAGAAACCTTGGTTAGAGAAAAAAACGTCCCATCGTCGTCGGATTGGAGGTTCCAGCTCAAAGACCGAGACAGAGAAGCGATTTAATCCGTTGCTTAAAAAAAGGAGGCGCAACTCCGCAAAAAACTGTCTTCCCACAAACTCATACACCCCGTCCTCCACCCTTACCTTAATAGTTCCGTCCATTTTGCGCAATTTTCAGCGGACCCCGATGATATCCTAAACATGACACGCTCCTGAGTTAATTCCAGTGGCCCCCGGTACTATGTGGTGGAGAGAAAGAGACACTTTTTTTCTCTCTTTACCGGATTGAGTTTTTTCTTTCCTCTAAATTTGGGAAGTGAAGTCACCGCTGTTGAGAAGGTTTGAGAAGGAAGCTGTGTGTCACCAAAAGCCCGGCCTTCAAAAAAAAAAAAAAAAAAAAAACGCAGGATACTGTCCCAGAGAGATAAGCAGGGAAAACAATTGAGTGTTCGCTCCGCTGTTATGTTTTTCTGCTCGGAAATATTTACAGGATGGCTGGCCTGCCTGCGTTGCGCACGGCCATTGCTGTGTTGTGCCTGCTGCGGGATATTGTTGCGCGTTTTATGTTTATTTTCTAGCGGTAATGTCACAGTTGCCGTGGAAGAAGGGTTTACCATTTGCCCTGTATTTTTTAGCTGTGTTTGAGATTTATTTTTATTTATTTATTTATTCCTACAAATTAATATAAATTACGGGATTACATGTTTTAGAGCGCTTTTGATTCACGCCTACACTACAGACCCACATCTGGCCATGCCTCCATCCCCCAGTAAATCAAGACTATTCACAATTTTATTCTGGATTTCATAGTGGAAGTGATGTATTTCATCCTTGCGAGAGGACAGATGTTTCTCTCCATGCCAACGGAGCTCTAAATCAAAATAGGAGAGATAGCTATGGCAGAGGTTTATTGTCGTTTTTATCTTTTTTGAGATCAGATCTGATAGATTTTTCTTAGACAACATTGTTAAAATACAGGCATTAAGCTCCTTTCCACGATACAATCTGAAGTGAATGCGCAGCTTGTGTGCTGATGAGGATGAAATAGCGTGCCAACAAAAATAGAATAGAATAGAATAAACTTTATTTATTTATTTTATTTACTGCTACTTTATTTGTCTGTTAAGTATTCACTTCAAGAATCCCCCTCCAAAGGTATTTTACCCCCTTCCTAGTCTGCACAATGAAATTACTCTCATTAATTCAAGAGCAATTTAGCGCAAATTCTGAACAGGAAGACAGAGAATGAACGTGTCCAGAACAGAAACACTTGTAAGAGCATTTTTTTGAGCTTAGGATCTACATCTCATACGATAAAATAAAGGCCCTGCCAACAGAGTTTAAGAAATTTGATAGAAATATTTCAGTAAATCAAAGTCAAATTGCAGGGTCAAGGAAAATCTATTCAGAGGGGAAAACCAGACTCTTCGTTGGACAAAAGTGAGCGCACGTTGTCTCCTAATGTTTAATAAGGTTTTGTGATTTAGCCGATGATAAGATTAATGAATACTTTTTGCGGTATGCCCATGGGCAAGCGGCCTTTTAAACTCAGTCTGCGCCTGACAGCAGGGCCTGTCTGCACTTCACTTGGGGGTCTGGCGAAGCGGCATGGGCCCCCACCCTTGGGACCACCACATCTGGATCCTGCTAAGGGTCAAGGCTTCTCCTGCCTGAGGCCAGCTCTGACTCGAGTAATTAAGGGAGACACCTTGTTTAACTCTTTAGTGACCGTCTTTCTTTTCTTTACATTCTAGAGTCTAGAGTTTTTGCATCATTTTCATGTAGGACAACCAGTGGTGTAGAGGTAAATCTATTCTTTTTCCATAGTTTATGATTATGACAAAATTGATTTACTATGTATATTAATTAAAACAAATAGAATAAACCTAAGCCAGTTACCAGTATCAAAATATAGCAAAGTTTTAAAAACTTAAAATGAGAAGAACACTAAAACTCATATTGTGCCACTATAAAATGCTTTTCAAGAGACAGAGGTTATCTCTGTCTGTATGGACTGTCAACTTATCCAGAATTGTCCCTCCCCCGCATGTTACTTCAATGTTCCTTGAGTAGAGGAGCGCTATGGCTCCCTGAGCAGATAGCCTGACTAATTAACCAGCTAATATCAGCTTCTTAGATTGGCGTTCAGAGCAGGCCCAAGGTCATCTGAGGCAGTGTGCTAAGTTTCATTTTGATGCCCACCCTCAGCTAAATTGTTTACAATATTTGCACACTCTGTAAAGCAAGTAAGGAGAAGCAAAGTTTAATGAAGTTCAATAAAAAAAAAGGAAAAATACTCATCAAACTACTTATAGCTACTCTGTAAATGTGACCCCAGCTTAGACTAAAGCAGTATAATTTCAAAAACAGGTAGCATAAAATTATCAACCTGGTAACCCAAATATTGAGTAGTAAAGTTTTCCTTCATAAGTATGGAAGTGGTGAATTTGTAAACCTGTCACATGTGAATTCCAATTCTTTGGTTGGCTCTCAGGCCAGCAGGAGGTCCCAAGCATTCACAAAGTTTGCTTATACCTCTGGCTTTGCTTGTGTTACTCTATAGAGAGGAGAAGGGCAAATAACAAGCCATTATATTCTGCTGCTACTGTTAAGTGCTGATTCTATAGTTTTGCTTAAGAAAATGCATCAGACTAAATAATAAACAAATGTTATAGAAAACATTAGTATTACTATATTATTCAATACATTAATTATTATATTAATAGTAGAAATATTTGTTGCCTTTCTTCTTTATATTAAAAACAATTAGATCATGCCATACATTTTTGTCTTAAATGTTTGGGAAAATACTGTAATATTGGGATATTTGTATTTAATAGAATCCTATTATGGGAATCTCTCACCAGCCCATGCCAAAGGGTCATACTGAGCTACAAGCAACCCCCTGCGGACATTGGGGCCTAAAGAGGGATTAAAATAATCAAAGGAAAAGTTGTTAAATGAACTATTTGTGCTCATAAAGGGCATATCAATGAATTACAATACCAAAAAGTTCATATATTTATGTAACTCAATTCAAAAGTTTAAAAATATATGCTATGTAGATGCCTTATAGAAAGACTGAAATAACTGTTTATTTATGTTAATTATGATGATTATGGCTTACAACTAATGAAAAGCCAAAATCAATTCTCAGAAAATACACTTTTTTTATCCCTGTTGCTTGTACATCATTTTCTGCTACACTTTTTCCTTCCACTTAACTTTCACTTGATTTATTTTTTTGATTAATTTTTTGCAAACAGCTTTCTGTAAACAGACAGATTTTTTAACAATGGCTTTTTTGGTTTACCTTCATTGTGGAGGATGCTGATGAATGTCAACTGGATTAAACTTTCCATTTACTGAATTGTAAGTAAGGCCCCAAAATGAAATTCTGTTTGAGACCTCCTAAAACTCCTGGTTCTACTCTGCATACTTATAATTAAAACACTCCATAAATTAAATGTTTTAAAATGGAGTCAAAAAATTACAGTGAAAGGGTTATGAAAAAGCCATATATGTTCTCACTTACACTTTTCATGCGAGCATTAAATGGGTTTAAATGGGTTTGAAAACCGCATATCATCTTGTTTCACCTTCCAAAATATTTTCTTTTCTTGTCAAACCAAATCTTGCCAACCTGTAAATAGTCATTTTAAAAACAAATTCCTTTATTTTACAACAATATCCATCATTCGAACCGTAAATCTTATCAAAAAGACAGCAGGGAGCGTGAACTCCCAAGATCATAATGAATAAAGCGGTAACAAACATTTTAGAAGGCCAATAAACAGATGCGAGTTGGTTTACACAGTGAACCACAGAACATCTGGCTTTGACGCTGGAACTAGACAGCCAGACATTTCTTACACCACCAGCCAGTAGCTCCTCTGTCTCAGCATAGAGGCAACAAGCCAGGGGTGGGCGGACACTTTGGTGAGTTTATACGTGCAGCAACCTTTCAATTGTTGTGGGTCCATCTTTTCTTCTTCAACCTATATAAATCTGTGGTTAGATATGAAATGTATATGGTACTGTTTCTTTAACTGCGTTACATACACTTTCTGACAAACTCTTGTTTTTTTTTAAATTTCCTTTACTTTATAGAGCGCCCCTTTGTTAGTTAATGCATATTTATAAATAATTTTAGACAGTTCTAACAAGGTAACATAGATATATAGTTTGATTCTGAAAAAATGCTACTCAAAAGTCGATGCATATCCAGTCCATGTGAGCCATCCATTGCTCCTGGTTATTAAACTGCAGACTTGTATTCAGATCATTCCTGCTCTCGGGCTAAAAGGCATTTACCCGAGTCAAAATACTGAGGGCAAAAAAGAAAGAAAAAAAAACTGGAGTCTGCAGCACATAGAAGCACGAACTGTCTGGCCCCTCGCTCTAGGCCATAATTAATTTGAGATTTATTTTTATTGGAGAGTTCCAGTCTCGCCCGGCCTTAACCAAACAAAACCAAATGCTGGGGCCCTTTGGATTCGCTCGAACGATGGAGAATATTTCTTTTAGATTTCGTACTCTGAGGCGTGCCACATGCTGACCAACATCTCCCTGCATGATTGTGAGGGAAACAGCCATTGCGGAGACGCGCTTATACCTGGATTCATAGATAGGAAATGCAGAAATAAAAGGAAACAATCTAGGCTGCATTTCCACAATAAACTGAAACACAAAGCATTGCACAATTTAGAGGTGACTTGTATTTCCCCTCTCTCTGCGCCTCAGAAAGAGTCATTAAGGCTCATATTTTCTATTTAAACATTCCCTGCTATTCAACTCTCACAACAAATCGGGAATTGTTCAGAATCCTGAAACGCAAAGTCTCTCAGCGGTGGCACAAACGCTGCGGTTGGATGAAAGAAACCCTTATTCAAAAAAGGGGGGCAATAAGTCCTAAAAACATTGAGCCTTTTGGAAAAATACCTTAAATATGAAGAAACAGCTCTACACTGTACAAAGGCTCATTTCAATGAGGAATAATCCGAGCAGTCCGGCGCAGCCGCCCGACATTCACCGACGTGTTTCACTTCATATTCACTTCATACACACAAAACCGCTTGATTTTATTACATAAAAACAACCAATTTGGAGTTTTAGCACTCTTTTTAGACATGTGCATCTGCTGCAGGTATCCCCGCTGCGCCACGCATGTGGTACGCGATGCGGGTTTTATGTGAAAACCAGATGTGCGCTGTTTGCTTTATTTACCTTCTCAGGAGCGTGACGGGTATAAAGATGCATGACGTCAGGCATGATAATGAGACGCAACACCACATTTTAATGAGTTGAAAGGGAGGAAAAAACAGCAGTACCTAGAGAACAACGTACCTTCAGGGTAAAATCAGGTATTTTCTTTGTCAGTCACCATGACAGTGCATGGTGGCACATACACCCTTTCCCTGGTACCCACGGGATGTCAGATAACACGTTAGTTGTTTTTGGTGCTAACTACTATTTACAATACAAATCGATAACAATGCATATACTAAATATGTGTGGCCCTCACTTAATATAATATAAACTGGTACAAATGCTATAATAAATAGTCAGTCAGTCATTTTCTACCGCTTATTCCATAATGGGTCACAGGGAAGCTGGTGCCTATCTCCAGCAGTCTACGGGCAAGAGGCAGGGTACACCCTGGACAGGTCGCCAGTCCATCACAGGGCAACACACAAACAACCATGCTCACACTCATTCATACACCTAAGGGCAATTTAGAGAGACCGGTTAACTTAAGAGGCATGTCTTTGGACTGTGGGAGGAAGCTGGAGTACCCGGTGAGAACCCACGCAGGGGTAGAATATGCAAAAAACCATGCAGAGAGACCCCCAGCCGGTAGTCGAACCCCGGACCCTCTTGTTGCAAGGCACCAGTGCCACCAACTGTGCCACTGTCCAGACCCACCAACTGTGCCACCCAGCCCATAATAAATAGTGCATACCTAAAATTCCACTATGTTTTATATGTGTGGCAGCCATATTGGAATCAGAGCTCTGAGCTGCTACATGATTTTTAATTTTCTCAATCAGAACTCTGACTTCAGAGGGTGTTCTTGGTTTATTTCTCACTGAGAACTGGGAAAATCAGACTTCTAAGTACAAAGAAAAGACGCAATAAGATGTAATGTGCATTGGCAATAACTGCCTCAGGTTTAAGATATCCATCTTGGTTCTGTATTTGACTTGCATTGTAGTTAACCTATAGTTAAATGTGGATTTGACAAAAAATATTGCATTAACACAACTTTCTTAACCACAAGACTTATGAAAGCTTTCAATTTCTACTTAGTTGAAATTTTCATATCATAGAAACATAGCAACAGTTGACTGAATCAATATCTTCACTTAAATTCCTATTAAAATGATTAACCAGCATTTGTTACTGAAATAAAGTCACCTGTGTGGCTACAATTAAGTCCTTGTTAAAAAAACATGGGCCAGCTGGAATACCAAGTTTTTAAATAGTTGTAGTTTTGCTGTTCTACAAAATTTTTCTGTCATTCCACTTCATGAGATTGTAGAATGAAGCGCTGGAGTGAACTGTTTTTTCTAGCTCTAAGATTTTTCCAGCTCTATGGAGAATAGAGCAAGGACCTGATATCACTGTTCGTGAAAAAAAGTAGAGTCACAGTGTGAAAACGGAAGGAGTGTCACCAATCATTTAAAATCAGCACATCAAACTCGCTTTCTTTCTCTATGATAGATTGAACAGCATACTATTGTGTGAAAACTGATACTAAATTGAATGGACGTTTGCATATTTCACATCAAAATAATAGTAAATAAATGCTAAAGAGCACATTATAACCATAATACAATAAGTTGTATTGTTAGGAGAAGTAGCTCTTGGGTTTTAAACAATATCAATTAGATCATGTTACATGTTTTACTTAACATCATAGCTTGAGAAACTCTTACCAGCCTATGCCTAAAAAAATGACCTTGACAAACTAAAATATCAGTGATTTAATGCCCTTCTAAAATTAATTTTTCATAGTGTATTCATTAAAACAAGAAACAAAATTAACTAATTAAATACCTCAAATATAAAGCTGACAAAGCCTTACATACTATCTGGCAAACTTATATGTTAATGACTGTCACAGCTTTAGCAAACTTAAAGGAAACAACCCTGTAAAATTACCTGATCCAAGAGACGGTGGTGTCTTACCTTAACGTAAGACGACGTGTCAGGGACAGTTTGAAACATGTCTACTTGACAGACAGGCCCAAGGGTGCTCAATATCCAATGGGCCCTGAAAGCCAAAGAAAAAGTAAGAAAAACGATTGCAACGGTTATTTCATATTATTATTATCATTATTCCTCTCATTAGTATCACTACTACTATTGTTATTATTACAAAGTCGGTTGTAAACTCTTAAAATAAAAGAAACTCGGGTTACCACTTACACCAAATTGAAAGGAAAGTTAAATTTACCTTATGTACCCCCACACTCAAACCCGCACGCGAACATCATTCATTCATAAACCCCGTTTATGCCTCCCTAGGACTGGCATGGACTATTAGACACGGGCAGTCTTTAATTAGTATCCCCCCCAAATTTAACAGCGCCAATAGATGGAAATTACAGCAGTGAACTACAGCGAACATGGATAAATTACTTACTCCAATTCTAGCCAATAGAAACTGGGCAGCAAAAAAAAAAAAAAAAAAAAAAGAAGAAGAAGAAGAGGGCCCCTATCCCAACCCCCATCACATTTTCCCCCCTGAAGCTTACCACATATTGAAACACTTTTCGCTTTAATAAGTGCAGCTTACAAAGTCTCGGGTGAAAGGGCACTGCGGGGACGGTGTTTTTTAGTCCTTCCCTTTGCCTCTACTATTGTTAGCGGGGCAGAGGTATCATAAGCGTCTCTTATATACATATTGGGTGATGGAGCAAATTAATTTGTGGATGTCTGTGGATCATATATATATATATATATATATATATATATATATTATATATATATATATATATATATATATACTATATATATATATATATATATATACTTATTTATTTGGCCATTGCAGACGCATTGCAGACGCAGCGAAGTTAACCAAAAATGCAATTCCAGCAGGTAAAATAGACCCTACAGGACACCGCATCTGCAGCCAATTAGGCAGAGGACTGGTGAATAACGGCGTGAACCTTCCTCCGAGACAGCCCCGTGGGCCGGGGACCCCTCTAGTGTTACATTTTAAGCATCTTTACCTTGCCGTTATCCATCATAAACAGGAGCCAACTGATTTTCAGCTAATACGCATTCCGCTTTTTTCTCCTTTACCTCCAATTTAATGAGAATTTGAAGAACAAATGCTTTAAGAGTCAAACTTTTTGAATAAAGTAAATCTGAACTGGTCTAATGCAAAAAAGCAGAAACATTAAGGTAAAGGCTGTAGTTTCACTTCACCGTCGCACCTATCAAGAGACGTATTCTCGCTGCTAAAAAAATATCAAAGACGCAACCAGCTTTTGAGCGCGTGACAGGACATCAATAAAAACAAACACGCGGAAATGATTTATTGACTGCCCCCCTCCCTTCCCGCACACGTATTAACCCAACACAGCCTTTGAAAAACTTGCCACTCACCTGTCGTTACTGCAGTTGATCTCTTTTTTTTTCTTTCGACTTTCTTTCCCAGATAATCACTTCTCCTCCAATTTGAAATAATTAGTCCCGTTCGGAGCCGAAGGTTTTTTACAAATGATGATGACAGTGAGTTATTTTTTGAACGTGGGTTCTGAAAGAGCGCCGGGTGCATGAATGGAAATGCTGCTGAGACGGTAGAGCCGCGGCCAATAAGCAGCAAGAGAAAACCTCCCCTTTGCCTGCAGTGTGAGGCAACTGAACCATGAAAGGCAAGAGGGAGAGAAAGAGCCCCATAAATCCGATTTGTAAGGTCTTTACATGGTGATAAGGATGCAGCAGTTTGTTTTAGCTTTATTTATTTATTTTTAATCTGAAGAACAACACATGCATGCGAAGTGTTGTGTTGCGTGACGTGGAAACATTGTGGCAAGTGAACTTGACAAGGTATGCAACCTTGTCATGTCCAGGTAGAGCTGGGAAAACGATGCTCAAATTAGGGAACCAGTGGAGTACATAAATTGTGCTCTGGCCAAACAACCTTCTTATGTACACCGTTGAAAGCAAATGTTTACACAAACTGTATAAAATGACACTTTTTTCTCACTGTGTGACATAAGATCAGACATTATTGTAACTCTGAATAATAAAAAATACATATTGTTTAGTAAAGGCCAGAATAAGGAAAAATAAATAATTTTGGAGAATAATTAAGTCTGAGATCAGGGCTTTGTAATGGCTACTTCAGAATATTTACTTTGTTGGGAATAAGCTGCTTTGAACTAATTTGATGGTGTGTGCAGTGTCATCGTCCATCTAGAAGATCCATCAGTGTTCAAGCGTTAACTTCCTGATGTCATTTTAATATATTCACATAATAGTCTTTCCTTATGATAGCATCTGTTTTATGAAGAGCACCAATCCCATCTGCAGCACAATACACCCACAACATGATGCTCCACCCCTATGCTTCACAGATGTAATGGTGTTCTGAGACTTATAAGTGTCCCAATTTTTTCTTGAAATACAAAAATGGCAATTGTGACCAAACTCTTCAATTTGAGTTTAAAACTTAAGTCTGTTCCTGAGTTAATTTTTATACTGTAATCCTGTTTTGATATTTCTGTTAGAGAAATAGCTTCCTCCTATCTGAGTGGTTTTTCAATCCATATCAGAACATGACTCATTTCCCCGTGTATAATGACACTCTTTTACCAATCTCTTTACAAAAGGTATTTTGCTTTTGTTTTAGGATTGATACGCAATATACATTCATCTCTGAGACACAAAGCCCATCGCCTTCCTTAAGGATATGAAGACTGGGCTTTCTCATGCTGCTTATACTTGCATATAATTGTTTAAACAAAAGAAAATAGCATGCTCAGGCATCTGAATATTGCAACGAAGGACGAATCAGACTGGTATCTCAGCTGATTCCTTAGTTTTTTTCTATGACATCATACAAGTAAGCAGCGTGTTTGAAGTGTCGCCTTAAACTAGAGCAACAGAAGTGGAACTCAATGTTGTACATTAACCTTTGGAAGGAGAACACTGCATTACAAAGCTATGAGATGATCATCTGAGCTTTTCCAGTCTGTTTAAGGCACAGTAACCTTAGCGTATGTAAACTTCTGAATTAAAAAAAAGGCTATAAACAATTCAGTCTCTGAATATTTGAGTGTAGCAAATTGAAATCATTTTGGTAAACATAACTAACTTCATGTCTGACCGTGAAAAAAGGTTTTATTATTAGACATTAGTATCATCAACAGTTTGCTGTTTTCCCTTTTTCCCCAAGGTGTTTGGGCCAACACTGATAAAATGGCACCCTGGGAAGGGAGCCATATTGCTCACACAGAAAAACTGAGGCTCCACGGTTGCAACAGAAGCTTTTAATATGGACCAAACTGTATACAAAAATACCCCAAAATTCAAATGAATCAGATGTACTGGAAGACTAAGAAACCACTGTATTTTCATGCTTTTGCTCTGAAAAACAGCACATTATAATGCCAGTCAGATTGATGATCCACGGCTAGAACAATAGAAAGGCATATTATTTAAATCAGTACACTTAATTTCAACATTTTATAACAATGAACCTTAGAGTTGACATGTAAAATCCCCTTATGTCTGTACAGTGTGGAACATTCAAACAAACCAAGACCCTTTGTGGTGAAGTTTGCTTATTCCTGCTCATTTGACCCCACTCACTTCACTAACTTCATTTCCTTCATTCAAGTTGCTCCCCTCATCTTTGAGCAGGAGTCGCTCCTCCACCACAACCCCCAAAGGATGTGGGGCAATTCACGGTGAGGAAAGCCGCCCAACCATGGTGTTTTATAGCCTCATCAAGGTCGCTGTTTCATGCAAAGCAAACCAAAGTGAAACGAAGGGGTCTCCCGTAAATGCGTAAATTTGCATTGGGTCATCTGTTAGAAAAACAAAAATATAAGTGTTTCATCTTGAAATGTGGTCACTTTTATAATGATGATTTGCCCAGCTATCTATTTAAACCCTTTTCTGCTCCTCTAACAATTGTAACCTAACACATTTATAAATCTGCCAAATGGTTGTGGCGAGGTAAGTATTATGAATACAGAAATATGTTTATGCCTATTTAGAAAGTAATAATATCAGCAACATCACATTGCACAAAACAAAACACTTGAAAGTAAAAATGCACATATGTTTTACAGTGATAGGATCATCAACTTGGAAGTTTGCCTTTCATCAGTGCCTGGACCTTCTGTTTGTTGCACTGTTTCCTAATGCAATGATTAGGAACAACAACACTGATAATGGTGTTCCCAGCCAGAAACAATGGACGGAAATCCCAACATCCGTTTTGCAGAAAAATGGCATTCATGCGCCTGCTGTGTTTGACTTCCTCAGGATGCTGTGGAAGAAGTTTTCTAACACATTTGAGCGGCAACTACTAAACTTCTTGAAATGACAAAGGAATGAAAAAGGGCACAGCATTGGAGCTTCTGCCAGTTTTACAGACACCACAAACTTTCTCATTGGCCTAATTATAACAAAAACATATTGTAAACGCTGAACAAATTTAGGGTACAAAAAACGGCTTTTAAATAGGTTTGAAAATATGAATAAAAGGTTTTGAAATATGTATACATTTAGAAGACTAATTTACAAGCAGAACTGATGAAAAATGATACAGTTTGACAACAATTTGACAAACGGGTGATTTAATGGGGAAAAATCCAAATAACAATATCACCAGTGGCACAGCTGTTGGTACCTCTAGCCATACTCTTAATAAATAAATACCCCGAGTAAATATAATGTGATATTTAAAGTGATAGGAAAGGAAAGGCTTTTCTCTTCTTTTCTTGCCAATTTCTCATAGCCACTGGCCAGTAGGCAGGACGAGTACCCAAATTTATCTCGCCACCAAACACAGTGGGCAGGATAGTAATGGACAATGATTTCACTGTTAGAGAATTAAAACAAAAGTGGGGCCTCCGTTTACTGAGTCTCCATAACAGGCGTCAAGTGTTATCTACATATCAACCAGGTGTTTTCAAGATAAGCCAGGATAAAGCCTTTTCTTTCCTACCACTTTAAATGTGTGGTTTGTTAAACGGTACAGGGAATTTAACTGTAACTGTGTGTTTTTGGTCAATAGAGACTACAACTGAGCTTTTGGCAACAAACATTCAAGGTGGGTGTGGAGTGAAACAAAGGATGAACACTACTTTATGCCCATTGTTAAGCATGGTGGATGATCTGTGGTGCTGTGGACCAGCTTTTCTTTCACAGGTCCTGGAAATCTTGTAAGACTGCAAGGCATCATGAGCTCTTTGAAACAGCAAGACATTTTAAAGAACAAAATCTTGTAGAGTCTACCAAACTCTCGACGGGATAATGATCCACAACAAAAAAGAAACATTTCACAAGCTTTTCAGTCTTTATTGTGACATATGTTCTGAATAATTCAACTGAAAAAAAATATTCTTTTTTACCTAAATTGCACAGGGGAAAAAAGGTGCAGTAACCTTGCTGCACGTGTGTGCTCACCCACAAACAAATTAAAAGAAGTAATTCAGTCTTCTGTGTTAGGAACTCGTCGGCATACCACATCTTCACATCTTCTCATCGTCATCATACCACATCTTCTCATCGTCAGCATACCACATCTTCTCATCATCTCATCTGGTAATATTCATCCACTCTATGTTGTGAAAATTTCCAAATATGTCAAATTGTGAGGAAATACCTTACTAATATCCCTTTTAGGTGAGACCAGAAGTTTTTGGGTCAGAACTACCTGGCATTTGGAACTGTTCATAATTTTAGTCATTTGAACAAAAGCCCAGTTCCCTCTGAAGAAAAACAACCCCATATCATGATGCTGCCACATTCAAGTTTAACTGTGGCTAAGATTTTCTTTTGCAGAAATTTTGCCGAGTTGTTTTTGTGCCAAAAGTACCTTTTGGATTTGTGGTAAAAAAATGTTAAGGTTGTTTGCATCTGATATTTTCCTACAAGGTTTAAAAATATTTTAGCCAGGTCTGGTTGTTTTCGTTAAAGCTTGCTCTTTTAATCCTACTCCTGAGTCCAGACATACAGATAATACAGAAGATTGTTGTGACATATAGATATGGAACACCAAGGGTACTCACCAGAAATTCCAGCTGTTTCTTCAGTGTTTTTGTCAGGCTCATGGTAGTCTCCATAAACATTTTTTGTCTTATTTATTTTCAATACATCTTTTGAAGCATCCAGTTTTGTACCTCTAATGTGATCCAAGATGCAATGGATTTTATTTGTACCTCCCTACTGACTGATTCTTTTGTACAATGCCATCCTTGTAGTCCTGTGTAACGTCTTTGCAAACGATGGCTTTAACTGAAAGATGAAAATAAGCAAATCTCAGGAATTTCCTACTTAGCCACTTCAGTTAGATTTTACAGGTTATGTGTCACATTAAAATTTTAAAAAGTTTCAAAATGATTTATCGTGGTCAATTTTTTATACCACAAAAACACAAGAAGTGTACATTTTTGGATTCACTATACATATAAACGGACATGTGTCCTTTTAACTCTTTCTACCACTAACAGCCTACTCTTGTGTTTGAAATCTCTCCCTGTCTCCTGTTCTGTCTCTCTTTTCCCTATTTCACTTGCTGTTATGTTTCCATAAGACAATTAAAAAAGAGCACGACCTGTCTTTCTCTTTCATCAAATCTTGCATCATCTGGTATTGGCATTAGACGTAGAATCTGGCTGTGAAATGACACTTTAACGTTAGCGCTTCAGTATTGTTGCACACTGACTCTCCTTGTGTGCTTTTATAAAGAAGCCGTGATCTCGATGCCAAGCTCTCTGCCATCTTCAATTTTGCCACCAGCAGCTAGCTGCCAGTCACTCCTCACTTGCATGCTAACATTTCACAGCACCTCCTCCTGGGATTTCACCAAATGCTCTTGTATTTGAGATGATGTGAGCAACCTGCAGATTTGTGTGATTGCATCGCCTGGATTAAATGAAGCTCCTTACTCTGAACTGTAATGAGTTATTTATTTAGTTGAGGGGCTACTGAGAGATGATCTGGAGATGGAGAATGGTCCCGCTTCATTCCAGCCCTTTTTCTTTGCTCCTCTGGGAGGGAGAAAATCACACTGTGGCACCAGGGAAGGCAGGGCAAGAATATCAAATCTTTTCATGCATGCTCTCAAGCACTTATGACCCAGACAAGAAATGGCAAACAACCACAAGCCTAAAGTTCAAAAGGCTAGACGTTCTCATACCTTATAGGAATAGTCCAGAGTTTTTGTGGGGACCTTTGGTGAAGTTTTTGTTAGTAATACCTCCCTGATCTGCAGAAGAAACATGTCATATCGCAATGAGTTTGCAGAAATGTAAAGAAATCCTCCAAAGGTGAAATCTTAACAGCTTGCCAGTTTTAGCTAATTTTAGAAATTCAAATAGCTAAAACCGAAAATGTTCAGATCCATGGGATACATCTATATATTTGAGAAACTTTAATGTCTACAATTTAGTAAAATACTATTGTTAATGTTGTCACCTTTTACTGAGTGTGAAATTATGTTAGTAGAGGCTTTCAGCTCTATTGGTCCACAAAGTCAGCAGATCGTCGACGAGTCAGAGAAGATGTGGTGAATCGATATAGCCAGTAGCACCAACCAATATAACTTTAGGGAAGCAACAAAGAGGTGGTTTAGCTGAATTAACTGTGACCAATCACATTTGGAAAGGTGAGTTCAGTTTTACTAAAGAAACACAAGCTGGATTTCTACCAGACCTGTAGAATTAAGGTATCACTTAAACTTGAACTGTCTAACAACATGAAGTAGGCTAATATATATATAAGCAATACATAATGCCTCAATCAATTGAAAATCTTGAAAATCATGAACATATGAGAAACAAAGTCACTGACTTCTGTCAGTCTAAAAAGGGTGACCTGGACACCCTGGACCTGGATCTGGAAATCGAGGGAACCACCGTGAGAGCCATTATCCACAAACTGAAAATAGACAGAACGGTGGTAAACCTTCCCAGGAAAAGATGGTCTACCAAAATGACTCCATAGGCACATCATTGACCCTTCGAGCGGGTCACAAAAGAACCCAGAACAAAATCTCAAGCGCTGAGGGCCTGAGATATCTCAGAAAAGGCTGAACAAAAATAACACAATGATCTGTCTCATTTCAGCCACAAATACTTTTGTGAAAATATTCTGAAGACTTACAAGACAAAAGTTTTTTTGAAAAGTGTGTTTCCTGTTACATCTAGGGTAAACCTAATATAGCATAACAAAAAAGCACATCATTTCGACAGCCAAACAGGATAATGGTCTAGCTGTTGGCCCCTAATTCTGCTTAGGGTCCCATAGAATGTTGGGGTGGCTCTGGGTTTAGTAAAAATACCGATGTTAGTGCATTTACTCTGTCTGAACATAATAACAAAACACAACAGTGTTTTGATGAATTTTCTACGTTTCAACTAATTTATCAAGAGGTGGTCCATAGGTCTACTCACAGACAGCAAAGTGCAGACAGCTTCCCACTTGTGTGAACAGTGATAATTAGCAAAGGGGAAGTATTAAATTAAAGCAAAGCATTTTATGAGACCAGCATTTATGAAGGTAAAAGCATCCCTATAAATGGAAGGTGCTACCCCAAAACCTCCTGATGTGCTGCCACTCATCAGGTCCAGGGCACAGCGCTGATATGTCCCCTGATGATTTCTCTTTGGTCTTTGTATTTTTACCCTCAGGGGTAAAGCTCAGATGAGAGCTGGGGGAGAATGGAAGGACATGTGTTTGCGAGACAACCTGCATTTTATCAATAACATGCTCTAGTATGCCCTAGGTTCAAGCAAAAGAGTGCAATCATATGATTTAGTGTGTCTGTGGAATTGCTTTTTAAAACACCACAAATTACCGTGGATTTCTAACAGCGCATACATGGGTCTTCCAGACCGCCTTTTATATGTTGGTTCATCTGTAAGTGTGGGCACAGCCAGCTAGTCCAGACTCAGCATGGGTATCCAGGGTGCTCAATTTACATTTTAAATCACCTAGCACTGGTGAAATGGAGGACATCACTGCATAAATAAAATGTGGCTGGAAGTGGGGAAAAAGAATCGTGGAGAGCAAAAGCAGGAGGAAGGTAGGGCCATTTAAAAAAACCTAAATCATCCTCTGAACTATAAATCCGCTGACCGCTCATCATTCAGCAGCATTTTAAAAAGCCCTTAAAGAAAAACACTGAGTGAAATGAATATGCTGTCACCTCTCATTTGAGTCTGGCCCACCAGCTCAATAAGAAGAGCGTTGTTCGTTGGGCTGAGCTGAGCTCTCAGGTTTAGGGTTTACCAGTCCCACATTCTCAGGGCTTTCACTTTGAGGCCAGGGTCCCTTTCTTACCTCCCCCAGACATGTCTGACAGGCTGAACTCAATGTGGGCTGCTCACCAGACTACGAAAATCATTCATCTGTGCTTCAGACGGTCAAATCTGGATCTAATAAAGGGGCCTGCCAATTGATCCCATTCACAAGGAAATGTAGTGTCAACTCCTACCACCTGAGGGCTCTCTGGCTCTAGCTAGAGGTGGCCAGTTGAGGACTTTGGCACTCTAGTTCATGGAGAAACATAAAAGCTGAACTGGTCAAAATGTTTCAACTGAATCAGATCAAGTGGAAAGGGGATTTGAATTCTCTTAATGAAAAATGGTACATCAAATGTTACTTGTACCTATATTTAGCCCAAATATGATTTCTGGGATGCAGATTCAAACTTCACATTTCATAAAACTTGTTATATTAGGTCTAAAAAAAAAATCAAAAGTCAGAACTAAGTATGGTGTCCTCTGTTATAACCTGTGCTCGTATATGTTGTCTGTTATACCAACCTATTGATAATAGGGATACAATTTCAGGCCATTAAACAACCTCCCAAAAACCTGTCAAAGCAGACCAGGCTGCAGGGAAGAATTTGGGAATGAAAGAGGAGAAAGAGTGAGAATGAGCCTGAGTCACTTTTTTAAAGGTCGTGTTTATGTGTGGGCGAGGGCACTACCCCAAACGCCTGGGCAGACCGCAGCATTCCACACCGGCTCTTAAAGAGACAGGCCGACGCTGTCATCATAGTTATCTGGGGAGTAAAGTGTTAACACATGCTTTGGGCTCTTTGACACAGCTGGTGCGATGCACAGAAGCCCGTAGGTGGCTGTGCCAGCCCCCCGACCCCAATGGCTTTAAGTACCACCACCTCAAACTATGTGTCAAGTATTGATAAAAGGCTAAGTTTGAAATGTGATTTTCTGTGACCAAAATGACTGCTAATAATCCCTAAAATGTATTGAAACTGAGTTTTTTTTTTCTCGTTAAAGTTATCCAGAATTTTGATGATGTCAGTAATGCTGCTGCTGTCTTTGCGCGCACTGATAGAGGGCACAATTGAGCTATGAAACAAGCACAACATTGACAGATATGACAGGACTTATGCTTAAAACCTTTTACATCACAAATATTTAAGTTTAACTTTAGCGGTCCTATGGCATATTGTTGTCAAATAACTTTTCTGCTCGTAAGGAATATTTTTCCAATCGAGTTACATGAGCTGATCTGATCTAGTTTTATTTTAAAAACTTCACCACATAAATCCAGTTACATTTTCTCTCAAAATGTCTTTTTTTAAATCATCTCCCTCACACAGACAGGCTCCAGAATGGCTGGTCATTCTGAAAGATGACAGGCCCAATTTGCACATAGAAGAAGAATATGACCTCTCTGCTGGAAGAGTGCAAATGAAGATGAGAAACAGCAAGAACAAGAGAGCTGTGGAGGTGTGAGCATGGTGGTGGTGGTGATGGTGTTGCAATAGCTGTAATGTTGGTTAGAGAAAGATTTGAGGCATAGTAATAAAGTGAAAGTGCGCTTGTATGGGGTGCTGTTTGGACAAGGTCTCTGAGAGGAAGAGGGGAAGGAAATGAACAGAGGTGAAGGGGCAAAAAGAGTAGCAGCCTGTTTCCTCCTTGAAAATCCATGGCACAATGTGGACCTAGTATCTTTAAGCCCATCAATGGAGATCTAAAAATAGCCTGCCCGCTGCTCAGAAGAAGCACGGAGTGGGGGTATGGGTTAAGTGAGGTATTCTGGGTGAGTGGGAGCAGGAGGTATTTCAGAATGGCACTCAGCAGGAAACTATAAGTGAGAAGATGGAGGGTAACACCAAAGCTTTGTTTCATAATTGCAGTTCCTTGCAAAAGTATTCATACCTCTTGAGCTTTTTTTTTTGTCATGTTACAACCACAAATGTTGGTGTATTTGATTGGGATTTTACAGGATGTGATCTCTCAACGAAAAGCGGAACACAGTTATAAAGGGTAACATCCATCCATCCATATATGTTCTGTACATTCTCATCCATGCAGTGCTGTATGGGGTTGGTGCCAATCTTCTGTGGTTATTGGGGTAATAGGTGTACACCCTGGGCAGATTGTCAGTCCAGCACAGGGCATAAACTAATGTTTTTACAAACGTTTTACAAATCAACAAACTCATTATAGTATACAATGTATTTGTACTAAAACCCTTTTACTCTAAAACCCCAAAATGAAATCCAGTGCAACAAATCTCCTTCAGAAGAGAATGAAAACCTGCCATGGCAATGCACATAAACTGGAGAAGAGCCTTAAGTCGGAGAGGCAGTCAGGAGGCCCATGGTATATCTGAGGAAGCTGCAGAGATCTGCAGCTCAGGTGGGACAGGACAACTATTAGTAGTGAACTCCACAAATATGGCCTTAATCTAGGAGTGGCAAGAACAAAGTCAACAGCCATCTAGCTTTCTTTCTTTTGAAAGAAATCCTGAAGGAGCACCATTTAAAGTTTACCTCAAGAAAACTTAAAATGGGACATTGAAAATGTGGAAGAACCTGGTTTGGTCTGATGAGGCTAAAACTGGACATTTTGGCTTCCATGCAAAATGCAATGTGTGGCGGAAAACTAACACTGCATGTCAGCTTACACTCACTGTCTTCATGGTAAGAGCTTAGGGTGGCAGCATAATGCTGTATGGGTGCGTTTCTAAACCAAAGACAGAGAAGTTGGTGAAAGTTCAGGTACAGATGGTTAGAGCTAAATACAGGGCAATCTGTTAGAGGCTGGTAAAGACTGGGTTAGATATTCTTCTTCCAGCAGGACAATGGCCAATAATAAAGATATATTCATTGCAAGACTTGAACATTGATCTTTAGAGATGCTAACTTTCCAGTCTGACTGAGCTTGAACTTTTAAATACACCCTGCAAAAGTATTTAAGCCTGAAGAGAGAGCTGTAAGAGTTAAGAGAAATATATGATAAAGTATTGATTGAGGAAGCTCAACAATAGTGCAAAAAAATATAAAAAACCATAAATCATTTTCCTTACCTCTTTACAGTTATGTTTTATGTTCTCACACTAATGTTTGTTTGTGATGGTCTATCATACAGGAATTAAGAAACAACGCAGAAATCCTAAAATAATTCCAGGCATATATATATAAGAATTATTTGAGGTAATTTAAAAAAGAAAAGAATAATAAGACAATTTGTTTTCTCCTACTAAGTACATTTACTCAGATTAGTGTTTGGAGTTCACTGTTTTTAGTGTGAGATTATGCCACTTTATTTCTACACATCGTTACATGGGTTGCCAATAAGAATGGTTTGGGTTAGGTTAAAATGCCAAAAAAAGGTGAAGTTTGAGAGCAACAATACTGCAAATGCTATCAGGGATGGGATTTATTGACTTAAATCAGTGAGATAAAGTTTTCAAATCTACTGGCTATTCTGTGTGAAAGGATATTGAATTTTTTGTATGTCTATTTTGGGATAAAATCAGGACAATATACCTTAGATTCCAGACTGTGACACAAGCAACCTTGAAATATCCATCAATTTATTTTCTGCACCTGTTTTTACCTAGTTAGGGTTGCAGAGGGATGGTGCACCAGTGGTCAATACGGGGTTGCCAGTCCATCACAAAGTGATGCACTCTCACATAAGGCCAAATTAGAATCTCCAAATAACCTAAGATACATGTGGGAAGAAGCTTGAAAAAAAATACATTCACAGGCAGAACATGCAAACCAGGATTTGGACCCAGGATCTTTTTCCTGTGTAGCAACACACTCCACGTTTAAATATACTTATGGGTTATCCAAATGTGGGGAAGACAACCAGTATCAAGATAGAACACAGACTCCACTGAAAACCAGCTACTGACAGCAGTTCCCTCTTCCCTCTCATCACGCTGATAAGGCCATTCTCTGTTGTGTGACCACACCTCCTCACAAGCTGACTGAAGAGAGCAAAGCCGACAGGCCTACTAATGGCACTGCTGTCGGTTATCAGTGTAAACACAAGAGGGATGCGGTGGAGCTAATGATCATCCTGTGTTTTTTTAAAGGCTAGAGATCCTCAGGTGGACTTTCAGACTCAATTCCTTAATTACCAGCTGCAACAAAAGTGTGCACAGAAGGATTAACACTGTTAAAGGAGGATACACTTTAAATTAATCTTTAACGCTTCAAGGATTTAACCATCCTTAAGAGAAAACATCAAATTTAAAGCCGTTTCATGTGTTGTGTCTGTAATCACAGCAAGTTCCATCAATGTGACATCGGAAAGTAAGAATGACAACTTCACAAAAGACTGTCCCAACCAGGATGAAGAGTTACAAAGCAGGAAACTGAGTTATATTTGTCCTTGTAAGCTTCGAAACAGATTACATGTTTTAATGTAACTGTTTTTCTTTTCATGCTTCATGCACATGTGCCATGGCTACAGTTTGTCCAGTTTATGTCAATACAAATTTTGGGGTGTATTTGGATGACATGGGGCTGAAAATAAAAGCAGCACCCCAATAATTGTCATCAACTATTCCTTTTCTTTGTTTTCTGGGCCACCTGTTACCATTTTAAAGTTTATCTGTATTCAGGCTCAAAAGGAGGACAGTGTCCTGTGTCCTATCTGTGCCAGTCCCAAGCGTGGAAAAATGTAGAAGGTTGCATCAGGAAGGGCATCAGGCATAAAACTTTTGTCATATTTACCATGTGAGTAAAGAACACCAATATCAAAATCCCTTTATTATGATTGTACGAAAAAGCACAACAAAATTTTAAAAATAGCAGCTCTCAAAGACAGTGCAAGAGAAAAAAAGGTGCAGTTCAAACAAGTATTATATAGAGTTTTATACACATATATACATACAGGGATTGGACAATGAAACTGAAACACCTGTCATTTTAGTGTGGGAGGTTTCATTTCTAAATTGGACCAGCTTGGTAGCCAGTCTTCATTGATTGCACATTGCACCAGTAGGAGCAGAGTGTGAAGGTTCAATTAGCAGGGTAAGAGCACAGTTTTGCTCAAAATATTGAAATGCACACAACATCATGGGTGACATACCAGAGTTCAAAAGAGGACAAACTGTTGGTGCACGTCTTGCTGGCGCATCTGTGACCAAGACAGCAAGTCTTTGTGATGTATCAAGAGCCACGGTATCCAGGGTACTGTCAGCATACCACCAAGAAGGACGAACCACATCCAACAGGATTAACTGTGGACGCAAGAGGAAGCTGTCTGAAAGGGATGTTCGGGTGCTAACCCGGATTGTATCCAAAAAACATAAAACCACGGCTGCCCAAATCATGGCCGACTTAAATGTACACGTCAATTCTCCTGTTTCCACCAGAACTGTCCGTCGGGAGCTCCACAGGGTCAACATACACGGCCGGGCTGCTATAGCCAAACCTTTGGTCACTCATGCCAATGCCAAACGTCGGTTTCAGTGGTGCAAGGAGCGCAAATCTTGGGCTGTGGACAATGTTTATCATGTATTGTTCTCTGATGAGTCCAGTGTACCTCCCAGACTGTTGCATGCCCAGAGTGAAGCATGGGGGTGGATCAGTGATGGTTTGGGCTGCCATATCATGGTATTCCCTTGGCCCAATACTTGTGCTAGATGGGCGCGTCACTGCCAAGGACTACCGAACTATTCTTGAGGACCATGTGCATCCAATGGTTCAAACATTGTATCCTAAGGCGGTCCCGTGTATCAGAAAGACAATGCACCAATACACACAGCAAGAACTGGTGAAAGATTGGTTTGATGAACATGAAAGTGAAGTTGAACATCTCCCATGGCCTGCACAGTCACCAGATCTAAGTATTATTGAGCCACTTTGGGGTGTTTTGGAGGAGCGAGTCAGGAAACGTTTTCCTCCACCAGGATCACATAGTGACCTGGCCACTATCCTCCAAGAAGAATGGCTTAAAATCCCTCTGACCACTGTGCAGGACTTGTATATGTCATTCCCAAGATGAAGTGATGTTGTATTGGCCGCAAAAGGAGGCCCTACACCATACTAATAAATTATTGTGGTCCAAAACCAGGTGTTTCAGTTTCATTGTCCAACCCCTGTACATATACATATATACACATACACACACAAATGTATGCACAGTTATACACACAGATATACAGGATATACTGTATATATATATATATATATATATATATATATATATATATATATATATATATATATGTGTGTGTGTGTGTGTGTGTGTGTGTGTGTATACATATTTATATACATATAAACATACATACACACATTCACAAACACACACACACACAAACACACACACACACATATAATATAGATAGCAGCAAATAACAAAGAAACAACCAGAATGTAATGTTCAAGATGTTAGACTTGCATGTATTGATATTGCGCTAAGAAAATGAAAATGATGATTGTTTAGGTTTTGGATGAATTTGCGGCATTTAGGGCAACAACAGCTTTTGGGTAGAAGCAGTTTCAGTTTGTTTGTTCTTGTCTTTATTGCCATGAAATACCTCCCTGAAGGTAAGAGTTCAAAGAGGTGGTGACCAGGGAGTGAGGGGTCCCTGATGATGGTGTGGGCTTTTCGGAGGCAGCGAGTATTGTAGATCCCCTCCAGAGATGGAAGAGGGTAGCCAGTCACCCTCTGGGCAGTGTTTATGGAGCTGCTTTCTCTCGGCCGCAGTGCTACTGGGGAACCACAGTGAAATGCCATGGCTCAACACAGTCTCCACCGAGCAGCGATAGAAGGACATCAAGAGCTCAGTTCTCAGGTTGTTTTTTTTCTGAGAATCCTCAGGAAGTAGAGTCACTGCTGAGTGGCACTGTCAGGCCAAGTTTTCACAGTCTGTGTTGTTGGGGGGTGCTTGCTTCTTCCCAGATTTGTATGCTGGAATCAGAAGTAGTGACATGTGATTAGAGGAGCCCAAGTGGGGCAACTGGGTGGCCCTTTTTTCATGCTTGATGTTGGAGTAGGCTTTATTCAGGGTCTTAGCTCCTCTGGAGGCACATTTAATGTGCTGGTGGAATTTAGGGAGCTCTACTTTCAAATCAGCATTGTTAAAATCCCCCGCGATCACATGCACTGCCTCTGGATGGTTGTTCTGTTGCTTGCTGAACAACCACCCAGAGATCACTATACCAGATGGAAATGTAGCAAGGCTAGAAGCTTAGGAGCAGGGTTCAAGCTGTTCTACCATGGTGTGGATGAGAAGAGAGATGGTGTAAAAGTTATCTTGAAGGAGGGGTTTGTCAGGATTGTTCTGGAGGTGAAAACAGTGTCAGATAGGGTGATGAGTCTGAAGCTAAAAATTGATGGTGTGATGTTCAGTGTTGTTCGTGGTTATGCCCCACAGGTGGGATGTGAGTTAGAGGAGAAGGAGGAGCAAGTTAGATGAAGTGATGCAGAATATCCTCAGAGGTGAGAAACGGTGATTGGAGCAGATTTCAATGTTTGGGCAGGGAACAGAAGTGATTAGGAAGTGGTGGGCAGGTTTGGTATCCATAACAGGAATGCAGAAAGACAGAATGTGGTAGACCTTGCCTGTAGTAAATACTTTCAGCCAAAAGAGGCAGAAACACAGGGTGACTTACAGGCATGGAGGTGGGAGCACAAAGGTAGATTACGTCTTGTGTAAAAGATGTAATATGAACAAACTCAGTGACTGCAAGGTTGTGCTAGGTGAGAGTGTTGGTAGACATGACAGGATGGTGGAGTGTAGAATGTATCTGATGGTTAGGAAGATGAAGAGGACAAAAGCAGACCAGAGAAGAAAGTGGTGGAAACTGAAAAATAAGGAATGATATGTGGCTTTCGGGGAAGAGTTGAGACAGACTCTGAGTGGCCTGGAGGTGCGTCCAGATGACTGGACAACTACAGCTAATGCTATCAGGGAGACAGGTCCAAGTGAAGGTAGAGGTAGCTAAGGCCAAACAATGGGTATATAGTGCCTTGTATGATTGGTTGGACACTAAGGAGGAAGAGAAGGATTTATACGGGTGGGCGGGGCAGAGAGACAGATGGGAAGGATGTTCAGCAGGTTAGGATGATCAAGATCAAGATGGAAATGTAGTGACAGGTGCAAAAAGTGTGATAGGAAGATGGAAGAAGTACTTTGAAGAGTTGATGAATGAGGAATATGAGAGAGAACAAACAACAGAAGAAGCAATCATTTTGGATCAGGATGTAGCAAAGATCAGTAAGGATGAAGTAAAGAAGGCATTAAAAAGGATGGAGAGTGGAAAGGTAGTTGGTGGAGTTTTGACTAGGCAGTTCAATGAGAAATTAGTGAGCAAGAAGATACCTTAACAATTGAGGTGAAGTATGCTGGTACCAATTTTCAAGAACAAAGGAGATGTGCAGAGTTGTGGTAACTAAAGAGTCATAAAATTAAGTTATGGAAAAGGGTAGTGGAAGCCAGATTGAAGTCAGAAGTGGGCATCTATGAGCAGTAGTATGGTTTCATGACAAGAAAAAGTACTACAGATGCAATATTTGCTTTTAGGATGTTGACAGAAAAGTAGAGAGAAGATTAGAGGGAGCTACATTGTGTTTTTGTAGATTTTTGTAGAAGGCAAATAACAGGGAGCCGAGAGAGAAGCTGTGGTATTTTATGAGGAAGTCTGGAGTAACAGTTTGTTAGAATGGTGGAGGGTATTTATAATAGTTGTAAGACAGTGGTGAGGTGTGCTGTAACTGTGACAGAGGAGTTCAAGGTGGAGGTGGGTCTGTTGGCTCCAAGCCCCTTCTTGTTTACTGTGGTGATGGACAGATTGGTAGATGAGGTTAGATAGAAATTTCCATGGACTATGATGTTTGCAGATAACATGATCTGTGGTGAGAGCAGGGAGCAGGTGAAAGAAAATCATGAGAGATGGAGTTTTGCCATGGATAGGAGAGGAATTAAGGTTAGCAGGAGTAAGATAAAATACATGTGTGCAAATGAGAGGGACCCAAATGGAGCTGTGAGGTTACAAGGAACAGAGGTAGGTGGAGGATTTTAAGTACTTATGGTTAACAGTCCAAAGCAATGGAGAGTGTACAGAAGAGGTGAAGAAACATGTCCGAGCAGGTTGGAACAGGTGGAGAAAAGTGTCAGGTGTGTTGTGTGATACAAGAGTATCAAGGGAAAGGTGTACAGGATGGTGGTGAGATGGTGGCACCAAGGAAGAGACAGTAAGCAGAGCTGGAGGTAGCAGGGTAGAAGATGTTGAGGTTCTCTTTTAGAGTGATGAGGATGGATATAATCAGGAATGAGTGCATCAGAGGGACAGCTCATGTTAGATGTGTTAGAGACAAAGCCAGGGATGTCAGACTGAGATGGTTTGGACATGTAATGAGGAGGGATACAGAAGTATTCATACCGTATAAGGTTTTACACATTTTGTCACATTCCAACAAACCTCACTGTATTTCATTTGAGGTTCTTGTGATAGACCGCAAAAAGTAGTACACAATTTTCAAGAAAAGAAAATTTATGCTTAATTTTCAAACACTTTTTTTTAGAAATAAGACCCTGCAAAGTGTACCGTGCATTTTTATTCGGACCCCCGCCTCTTAAGCAATTCTTTGTAGAACCACATTTTGCAACTCTTTTGATGGGTGTCTCAATGAGCTTTGTATATCTTGAGACTGACCTTTTTGTCTTCTTCTGTCTAAAGTAGCTCAAGCTTAGTCAGAATGGACAGAGGGCATCGATGACCATAATTTTATAAGTCTTGCCACAGATTCTTGTTGTTGCTTTGACTGTGTGTTTAGTTTTCTAGTCCTGCTGAAAGGTGAATCTTTGCTCCAGTCTCAAGTCGCTTTAAGGTTCTAACAGTTTTTTTTCAAGCTCCACTTGTCTTTTCATTAACTCTGACAGCGCTCTCTGTCCCTGCTGAAGAAAGACATCCCCACTGTGTGATGCAGTTACTACTATGTTTCATGGTGGGGACGTTCAGTTTTGGTCTCATCTGATCAGAGCACCTTCTTCCATCTGTTTGTTGCATCCCCTGCATGGCTTGGGGGAATCTCTAAACAGGACTTTGTATGGCCTTCTTTCCTCAATGGCTTTCTTTTTGCCACTCCATAAAGACCAGATTTGTGGACTACATTACTAATACTTTTCCAGTCAACAGATTCTCCCATTTGAGTTGGGGATCTCTCTAGCTCCTCTAGAGTTACTCTGTGGCTCTTGGGTGCTGCCTTGGCCCGTCAGTCTAGATGGAAGGCCAATTCATGGTAGGTTCCCAGTTGTGCAAAAACCTTCATACATTTAGATGAAGGGTTAAATAGTGCTCTGTAAGGTGTTCAATGCCTACAATATCAATCAACCCTGTTTTAAACTTCCAAACAACGTTCTCCCTGACAAGTCTGTTTTGATCTTTGTCCATCAGGATTCTGCTATTCAGTAATGTTCTCTAATAAACCTCTGCGGACTTCAAAGAACAGCTGCATTTGTACTCAAGTAAGAGAAGCATTATATTTTTACTAAATAATATTTTTACTAAAAAAATATAAATGTAAAAATAAGTCACCCCAAAAAAACACTGAAGAGTAAACATTTGTTAAAAATGTATCTCTTTAAACATAACATCTGATTTAATTTGTCAAAATGATGCTGTTGGACTGACACAAATATAGCTATTTATTTTGAAGAATATAATGAAAAATGAAAAAAATGAATGACATCTTTGAATTTAGGAAGAAGAAACACACATTTCCCAGTCTTTTTTTCCACAAGTTACAGCTTGTGAAATAGGTAAAGTATGTATGTTAGAACAGTACAAAGTACTACGAGTAACAATATGCTGTTTATTTTATAGTCACTTGACATATTGGACAGTAGGCTCAGAAGATAGCAAATAACATTACAAAGATGAAGCTTAAGTACAAACAAGAAGTCTCACTTTAACAAAGTAAGACTGTGTCTGTAACTGCTGCAGTTTTAGTTAAAACATGTTTGCTCTTCATTCAGCTAAATAACTAGTATAGTGGCCAAAAATTGTACTCAAGTATGAGGAATGGTATTTCAACATAATGTTACTCGGATAGAAGTAAAAAGTATGGTTCAGTAAAACTGCTGCTAGAGGTACCTTTACTAGTAAATGTAACTAGTTGCTACTCATCTCTCACTTATACTGACAATAATTGCACAGACTACTTACTGATTAGGTGATTTCTGAACGCAATTGACTGTACAAGATTTTATTTAGATGTAGCTGAGTTGAGAGGGACCAATACAACTACACTTTTCAGATTTTTATTTGCTATCATTGCTTGATGGTGCAATGCTATGGGTTTGTGATTAAAGTAATTCTCCATAAAACAAATTAAAGTTTGTGACAAAAGGTGGCAAACTTCAAGAAGTATGAAACGTTTCGCAAGCCACTGTAAATATGAAAGAGAGAACCATTTCCCCATACAAAGTATTTAACCACCATTCTCAGGTCAATGACTGCTCTCTCTTCAACATGTCGCATTTTCATTTGCTTTGCTTTTTGTACATTTTATGTTGTTTTCTTAATTTATCTGTCTCTCCGTCCCTCCCTATCTGCCTCCTCTTGTTGCTCTCCTGCAGTACATGCCTCACGGGCCAGCTCCTCCACCTCTACTCTGCAGCTCCAGACGCCGTCTTTCACTCCTCTAATGAGTGTGTGTGTTATACAGGCATTCAGAAGGACCTTCTCTACTAATTACACGACAAGCATCTCCTTCTGGGACACTAATGAAGAGGAATAGGGAGCTGGAGACGCCACTGGAGTATGCGGTGTGTGTGAGTGTGTGTGTGCGGTGGGGTGTGTGTTTGTTAGGGTAAGGTTAAGCTCACAACCGGCCAGGCTGCTTGACTGTGTGTCTGTGTGAATAGAAGAGGGGAGAACTGTGGCACCAGGCCAGCAGCTTGAAGTCTGTCACATTTTGTCACGTTACAACAACAAATATCAATGTATTTCAATTGGATTTTATGTGAAAGTCCAACATAAAGAAGTGCATGGTTTTTGAAGTGGAAGCAAAAGTGTACATGGTTAAAATTGTTTACGGAAAGTCTCCATTCAGTATGACTCAGCTTGAGTTGCATTGCATAGAAGAATGGGCAAAGCCTTTTTGCATCTAAATGTTCAAAACTGGCGGAGACATAACCCAAAAAAACATGCAGCTGTAAAAGGATGCCGTACGAAGTATCGACCTAATACATATTTATACCACAGTTTTCAGATTTGTATTTGTAAAAAAAAAAAAAAAAAAACTCTGGATCACTTTACTTTCCCTTCAAAATCAATTACTACTCAAAGTTGGTCTATCAAATACGATCCTATTAACATACAGCAATGCTGACAAATTGTGAAAGAGATGCTTTAGGACTGGATTTAGTTGGTCATGCGTGAGCTATCAGTAAAATGTGCAGTTCATGCATGGCCTACAAATAAACCCACTCACAGGGAAGACAAAACACAGAACGGGAGAAGGAGATCGAGCGACCTCGGCACTGATCCAACGACTCAGCATGTGATTTGGAAGAGCTTGTTCTGTCAAGAGGAAGGCTCAAACAGAAGATCGCTGTCCTGTACCATCCCTTGTGAAACGCTTAAGAAACACAAACCATCTGGAGGCTATAGTGCACACTCTCAGCCCGTCAAATATCGAGGATGTTTGTCTGATTTACAGGGCCCATTTAGAACTGTTTGGACAACTTGGCTGAGGGATTGGTGCTTTAATTAAAAATAATATCAAGAGCTAATATTGCCCTCAGGAACTTTGCCTCACAGTCAACAGTGCAACAAAGTCACAGATCTGTGTTTTCATTGGGGTTGGGAGCCTGAGCAACAAACAGTTGTGAATGAACATAGTCAGGCCTGATACAAAGGCTTCTCCAAGAAGGTTGTTGCCCTAACCCATCACCCCCCACCCCAACCCCTTCTCTTTGCAGATGCCAACAACAACGTGGACTGTTTCAGGCCCAAGCCCACCGCAGTGATAGCACATTGATACGGTGATAAAATATTACATTTTATTCATTAGAGTTCGGCTTTAACCTAAAAATACCATGGGCAGTGAATAAAACAGAGTTTCCAGCAGCAGAAAGATTAGGCTTGGGCCCCTCTCACTGAGCACCATGGCTCAGAAACACTGAAGCCCAAAATAGATGTTCTCCTCATAAAGGGCTCCTTTCTTTGTAGTCAGCATACAGCAACAACATCTGCAGGGCAGTTTCTATGGGGGGAAGAGATTTGGGCAGGCTATCAAAGAGAGAGGCGATCTCCTGTGAGAAGTGGTGGGTGGAGGACTTCCATATTCTTCTTTTCTCTTTCCTTTTTTTGGCCTCTCTCATACTCCTTCCCTCTGTCTAGCGCTTCCAGAAAATCTGCAGCAATCAGGCTGATGCTAATAAAAGATCATTAATATAACCTGTCAGCGCTATCTTTGGAAGATCCAAAATGAGAAAATGAGACAAAAGAACTCACAGTCTGGAGCTGCTTAGTGAAGGAGACAAACGGGGGTATTGTTGGGTTGGGTAATTTTAATAAAAAATGGAACAACAGAAATACAAGTAAAATAGGAAAACCTCTGTATAATGTGTTTCAAATCCTCTTCAAACATTAAGCTGGTGACATGGGTCAGGGTAATTTAATGTAATTCCAAATTAATAGGAAAATCGTTGGTTTAGTTATCAGCAAAGATGGATTGATAACTCTAAACACACACTAAGAATGAATCTGTTGCCATCATGGCAGCGTAACAAATTTCTTCATCAACATACTTCAGCATTCTCCAGTCTAGACGACAAAGGAGTAGCTCTGCTGCAAAATATCCATTCACCTGCCAAATTGCTTATTAACACAAATACTGAATCGGATGATCACATGGCAGCACTTCAATGCACCTTAATGTGGTAAAATGACTTGTTGAAGTTCAAGCCGAGCACCAAAATGCGGATGAAAGGAGTTACGATGGCATGGTGTGGTTGTCGGTACCATTGGTCGGAGTATTTCAGAAAATGCTGATCTACTGGGATAAGTACAACAATCCCTCAGGTTTACAGAAAAAGAAATAAATTCCAGTGAGCAGCTGTTGCATGGACAAAATTCCCTGCTGTTGCTAGAGGAGAAATGAGGAAACTGCTTTGAAATGATAAAAATCCAACAGTAGCTCAATTAACCAGCAGTTATGACCAAGGTATGGGGAATACAATCTATGAACGTACAATGCATCAAACCTTGAAGCAGATGGACTATAGCACCAGAAAACCACTGTAGGTGGCACAGACTGTGAAAATTTTGCCTGTATAAGTATTACCTGCAACATTCAAAAGTTAGGGTTAAAAATTGAAGTAAACAAAATGGAAGCATTAATTTATTCTTCTTAATGGTGATAGTGTAATGGTGTGGGGGATACATTTTCTTGGCACACTTTGGACATGTTGGAAATTGTTTAAATGCCACAACCTAGACCAGTTTTGAGGCTAACCGTGATCATCTCCTGATGGCAGGGTAATCCTTAATGCAACAAAGCTCAAATCACCTCAAACAACATGAAAATAAGTTCACGGTACTCCAATGGCTTCCTCAGTCACTAGATCTCAATCTACTGGAGTTGAATCTTTTGGGTTGTTGTGGAATGAAAGAACTGCATCATGAATGAACAACTCTACAAGTGTGTGATGCTATCATGTTAATGACCAAAATCTCTGATGAATGTTTCCAACACCTTGTTGTATCAGCGACACAAATAATGTTCTACGGGCAAACGAAGGTCCACCCTGGAACTAAAAAGGTGCACCTGAAAGAGAGGCAACTTCCTTATGCTGCCTGGTTTAAAACTTGCTGAAGTGATGAAAGTAAGGAAGACTACAATAACCCAAAACAACAGTTATGAACAGGACTTGGATCTCTTCTTCCATTCTATATTTTGGATGTATGTGAAATGACAAAAAAATTACTTGTTACTTAGCAATGTCTCTTCACAAGCATGCATCAGACATCTTCATGCTAACAACTGCTGTTAATAGCTGCTTGCCATTGATGGGTGGTAGTTCACACCCCTTTCAAAAACACTTGGGGTTTAACTTAAAGGTGTTAAACCAGATCCAGACCAGGCTGCTTAAACTGTAGACCCAACACTTTCACTTTTCTAATTGTCAAGTGCAGGAGGTCCAACACACCTGATTGAAAAAGAGAAATCGCCTCCTCAGCATACAACCAAGTTCTAGAGTTCCATGCTAATGACCTAATTTTTTGATTTAGGTGTGCTGAAGCAGAGACACATCGAGTATTTGCAGGACACTGGCCCTCAAGTCTGACACACTGGTCTACTACGTGGAGCTGGATTCAGAAATGTTCCTGTATAGCAGGTCAAAAACAAAAGCACAGCTATCTCTTATCTGTAGGTGTGCATGCTGTGTGTTCACTTGCAGCTGTTAGTAATCCTTTATGTTAACAAAGAGATGAACATTAGCAGGAAAAAAGTGGTGGTGTAGCTGTTTGCTCAAGAACAGCTACAAACTATACTGTTTTTATTTCTTTTCTTTTTTTTCCCACATCCTCTCCGGCAGAGTGGCACTCAGAATTGTTGAGTGCTAAGAAGAAGCCCAACAGATTTACTTTCACAAGTGGAGTATTACAACTAACACTGTATATTTATATATATATATATGCCTTAATCCTACGTGGCATAGATTCAACAAGGTACTGGAAACATTCCTCAGAGGCCGATTTGTCGGCTGCACATCTATGATGCGAATCTTCTGTTCCGCCATATCCCAAAGGTGCTCTATTGAATTGAGATCTGGTGATTGTGGAGGCCATTTGAATACAGTGAACTCATTGTCATGTTGTGATTCCAGCTTTATGACATGGCGCGTTATCCTGCTGGAAGTAACCATTAAAAGATGGGTACACTGTGGTCATAAAGGGATGGACATGGTCAGCAACAATACTCAGGAAGGCTGTGGCGTTGACACGATGCTCAATTGGTACTAAGGGACCCAAAGTGTGCCAAGAAAATATACCCCACACCATTACACCACCACCACCAGCCTGAACCGTTGATACAAGGCAGGATGGATCCATGCTTTCATGTTGACGCCAAATTCTGACGCTAGTCAGACCATCCATGTAATGTTGCTGCAGAAATCGAGACTCATCAGACCAAGCAACGTTTTTCCAACTTTCTATTGTCCAATTTTGGTGAGCCTGTGCAAACTGTAGCCTCAGTTTCCTGTTCTTAGCTGACAGGAGTGGCACCTGGTGTGGTCTTCTCCTGTTGTAGCTCATTCGCCTCAAGGTTTGACGTGTTGTGCGTTCAGAGATGCTCTTCTGCATTCCTTGGTTGTAACGAGTGGCCATTCTCCTCTAACCTTTGGCATCAACAAGACATTTGCGCCCACAGAACTGCCGCTTACTGGATATTTTCTCTTTTTTAGACCATTCTCTGTAAACCCTAGAGATGGTAGTGCATGAAAATCCCAGTAGATCAGCAGTTTCTGAAGTACTCAGACCAGCCCGTCTGGCACCAACAGAACATAGGCTAGCGTCAATAGTGCAGCATTTAATACATTAAATGCAACGCTTGCCTTTCGGCCGTATTTTTTTTTTTTTTTTGATAGTTTTAATTTCCTTGATTTACTTTTTAATCGAACTTATATTGTTGTTTTTGTTATTTCTGATGCCGGCAGGAAGGAACTGCTGTCAGTTAATATCTGTGCTGAGACGCGATGTCTTGCGTGGCTATAATGCGTTGAGTTTGGCTCATCTATGTGATTGCTGATTAGAATTTGCGTTAACGAAATTTGCATTAATGAGGGCCACACACTAGATTTGTAATCCAACGCTTTAATAAAGTGGTTGATGTATAATATTTGTATATATATATAATACATATTAGATATATAATATTTATATGTTAAAGTATTAATATATTTATTATTATAAGATATATATAGGTAGGTAGAGATATCTAATGTATAAGTGATATAGAATATTATTTATATATATATATATGTATATATGATATATACTTATATTATATTATATTATGATATAAATATTAATGATTAGTTAGTAATTTATATATACAGCTAGTAGCATGACCATAAAGTTTGAACAGCTATCTTCATGGCATTCAAAGAGTTTTCTTGTATGTTTCGTGACTATATATTGTATGGCTTCAGCATCTGAAGGCTATCTAAACTATGATTACCCATGTGAATTATATACTGAGTGCTTACAAAAAGATGTGATAATAACTGGAAAATAATGGTCTTTTATTATTCTAGGTCTTTCAAAGTATGCGCACCTTTTGGCTTTGATTACTTACTGCTAGGGAGCGACTACAACTTCTTGGGCATTCTGTCATGAGGTTCAAGTATGGTATTCAACCCCTGAAAATGGGTTTCACTTTCAGGGGGCCAGTGTGCGGCGCTCTCATGGTTTACTAAGTGGGATTTCAAGCCTTATAAATGGGGTTTTGGGTACCATGCAGTTGTGTTGTGCAGGAGGTGGATGAGCAGTACACAGGGCCTGATAGTCCTAGTGGAATCAGACTGAAAAACGAGTGGCACATCATTACTTAAGAAATGAAGGTCAGTCAGTTCGCCAAACATTGGGGAAAACTTTGAAAGTGTCCCCTTAAGTGCAGTCGCAAAAACCATCAAGCGCTACAGAAGAAACTGGCTCACATGAGGACCGCGATTGGCCCAGGAAAGGAAGACCAAGAGTCACCTCTGCTGCCTGTGGACGATAAGTTCATCCGAGTCACAGGCCTCAGAAATTCGGCAGTTAACAGCAGCTCAGATTAAGAGAACAGGTCAATGTCCACACAAGAGTTCTAGCAGCAGAGCACAATCTCTAGAAACAACTGTTAGAATGAGGAGACTGTGTGAATCAGGCCTTCATGGTAAAATAGCTGCTAGGGAGGTAAACACTGCTGAGGAAAGGCAACAAGCAGAAGAGACTTGTTTGGGCTAAAGAACACAAGGAATGGATATTAGACCAGTGAAAATCTGTGCTTTGTGGTCTGATGAGTACCAACTTGAGATCTTTGGTTCCAACCACCAGTCTTTGGAGGGGTAGCGGCGCAGAAGAGGTGAACGGGGATGGACTCTACATGCTTGTGTTCCCACCGTGAAGCATGGAGGGAGGAGTGATGATGGTGTGGGGGTGCTTTGCTTGTGACACTGTTGGGGATTTATTCAAAATTGAAGGCATACTGAACCAGCATGGCTAGCACAGCATCTTGCAGCGGCATGCTATTCCAATCTCGTTTTGGGGGCGATTAGTTGGACCATCATTTATTTTTCAACAGGACAATGACCCCAAACACACCTCCAGGCTGTGTAAGGGCTATTTGACCAAGAAGGAGAGTAATGGGGTGCTGCGCCAGATGACCTGGCCCTCACAATCACCGGACCTGAACCCAATCGAGATGGTTTGGGGTGAGCTGGACCGCAGAGTGAAGGCAAAAGGGCCAACAAGTGCTAAGCATCTCTGGGAACTCCTTCAAGACTGTTGGAAAACCATTTCAGGTGACTACCTCTTGAACCTCATCAACAGAATGCCAAGAGTGTGCAGAGCAGTAATCAAAGCAAAAGGTGGCTACTTTGAAGAACCTAGAATATAAGACGTATTTTCAGTTGTTTCACACTTTTTTGTTCAGTATATAATTCCACATTTGTTAATTCATAGTTTTGATGCCTTCAGTGTGAAGCTACAATATTCATAGTCATGAAAATAGACAACTCTTTGAATGAGAAGGTGTGTCCAAACTTTTGGTCTGTACTGTATAAGGTTTTTCTATAAAAATATGCAATAGCGAGTGTGACGTCTCCCTATGTGTTTAATGTAAAACATAAGCGCAGTTAGCTGATAGATAGAGGCACTGGGCTGGAAAAGATGGTACCATAATGTGGAGGTGAAAGGCAATGGCCAATGTGATGATAGAGGAGCAGAAGTGTATCGAGGCCTTGCCTTTGAACTAGTGAGCCAGCTAATTGAAACAGCATTGCCAGGGCATTGGCTTTAAGCTTTTATTCCGTTTGGTCTCATCACAGGGGGCAGTCCGTGCTTTTCTCTCCACATGGCGATAAGTCATACCCCACCTTTTGCCTTCGACATGTTGCCCAGCTGTGTCCCCTGGGGGCCCACAGTGCTGAGGCCCATGGAGCGCAGAGGGATTTAGACGAGGTCTTGAGAAAATGCAGCCTGCTTGCCACTGAGCCCCTTATGGTACTTCTTCACGCCTCTCACCTTGGACTTGACCCTCTGTCTCCTTATGTCTCCTGAGCTCCTCTCTCAAGCACACACACTTCTGTACCCCCAGACTCAAGATTTACTGTTAAGAGCAGTGGTTGTCAGGAGGTTTGGACCGTGCACTTTCTAATTCAAACAAATGCTGCGCTGGGGTCAGAGAATTATTGCAGAGGCACAAGGTGTTTCAGATCACTTGCAAGTGTTGGGTGTTAAGTTGATAGAGGGGAGAGAGGAAGAGAGATAAACTGGCTATGGCATTGTACTGAAAAGATTGGGGCATGGAAATAAATAATCAAATAAAGTGGTAAATAAGCAAATAGACTGATAAAGTGCTGGTCTCTTATCACAAACAGTGATCAAAGCAAATGGAACGATATATTGTGCCGTGCTGAGCGAACTTCTCATTTCGCAGAAGGGTGGTCAGCCTTGCTGCCGTAGCTGTAATCAGTGTCCCACAAGCTCCAGTTGTTTGGTATTGGTGGTATATGTTAATCAGCCATGTAAGATAAATAGAAAATGCAGAAGCAGCAGGCAAACTGTGGTGGAATTTAAGGTTGTTGTTTCTTTAACGTTCTTTTTGCTGTAAGTTTATACCCTATAGGGTATAACACTGTACCTATATAGTAAAAAATAACCACATTATGCTATCGGGTGTAGAATTATACCCCTTTTGCCTTCAAACAGCCGCTGAGGCATGGACTCAACTAGATAGCTGATGTGTGCTGTGATATCTGGCTCCAAGATGTTAGCAGCAGATGCTTTAGGTCATCTTAGGTTGAGAGGTGGGGCCACCATGGATTGGATTTGTTCATCTAGCACATCTCAAATGATGCCCAATTGGACTGAGATCTGGGGAATCTGGAGGCCAAGTCAATACCTGAAATTTGTTGGTATGCTCCTCAAACTATTACTGAATCATTTTGATTAGCCTGCTGAAAGAGGCCACAGCCATCAGAGAATACTATTTCTATGAAAGGGGATATGTGGTCTACAACAATACTTGGTAGGTGCTACGTGTCAAAGTAAAATCCACATGAATGGCAGGACTGATTTCCCAAGAGGACACAGCCCATATTTCTGCTCATAACTCAACAACTTTGAGGATAAAATCTATTCCTGTTGCCTAATATGTCATATATATTCTGTCTTGATGTGTTAAGTGATCATGGGTGTATTTATAAACTTCTGGCATACTTTTTTTTGGGATAAGAATATGGCAGGAAGATTGGGCATTGTCACAGTCACACCCTCTCCATGTGATGTTTTCCTTCCTCCTTCCTGCTATTTACCCAGTTAGATTCTGACAGTGGAGACATGTTCTAATGAAATTTAGCATAGAATAAAGAAAATAAAATTCACAGAACTTTTGACAAATGTTTAGATTACCTGGAAAAATTCCAAAAGGAGTAGATGGTGAATAACATCAAATATTTAATTTATTTCAGTAATTCCATTAATAAACTGAAAACCTATATGCAGGCAAAACAGCAATGTCTCATTATATAGATTAATTATATAAAGAGTGATATCTTTCATGAACTTATTCATGTTAATTTTGTTAATTATGGGTCACAGCTAAATGGAAACAAAAAAATCAGTTTCTCTGAAAATTGTAATAATAAATTAGACCAAGAATTAGGGATTTTTAATAGATTCCTGTGCAATCAGGGAAAAGACTGCTGCTACAGAAACTGGCTACTGAGTATGGTTTATGCAAGCATATTAATGGAAGTTGAGTGAAAAAAAATATTGTAAAAAACAAAGTTCAAAACCAACAGTCTTGCAACTGCTGTCTTGAGGGGAATGTAAAACAAAGGACAAATTGAGGAGTTTCATGAAGATTTAGAAGGTGTGAATGGAGGCTGGGTGCATCAACGACCACACAAGGATATATCCAGGGGATATAACTGTAATATTCCTGGTGTTAAGTCATTCCTTAATCCAAGGCAATATCAGCAGTGGCATATCATGGCTAAAGAGAAAAAAAAAATGCCTTAGTCATTTCATCTACTATTTTGACACACTTTTTTCATTTCACTTGATTTGTGGTTTACCCTCATAGTAACAAGGTTTTAATGACTGCAAAGCCAGGAGGATTGAGGAGCAAAGCCCAGTCAAGAATTTAGTGGACTATGATCATAGTCAGTGCTTTTAGAGCCATCACACACAGATGGACGCAGGACATGAGCTGCAATTCCTCACTTAAAGCCACTCCTGGATCCAATCATCTTACCCAGGCTTAGGAGAAAGGAAAAAAGCTTCACTTCTCTTTGTTGCTTGTGCACTTATTTCTCTACACTTTTTCCTTCAACTTAACTTTCCTTTATTATGCTTGCATACAACTCTTTATTGATAGCCAGCTTCATATGGAAATTATCTTTTGTGGTGTCCCCTCCTTGTGAAGAGTTGCCAGTGACTGTTTGCCTAGCAACTGTCATGTTAGGTGTCTTTATTGTGATTGTGGAAGCTATAACATAGCCAACATAACATTTCTGTATATAAAACCCTATCTGTGGCCTTATGTAATATTTACATTTTCTGAAAAAAAGAATGGAAGTGAGAGATTTCTTGCTGTTAACCATAATTATCGAAATTAACAGAAATAAATGCCTATAATAGACATCTTTTGTGTAGTGAATCTTTGCAAAAAATAGGCGATTTTCAGGCTTATTTAAATGCACCTGTGAACGTTTTAGAGATGCAGGACTGTAGAATTACATAATAAAGTGTAATCTCGTGTCGAATATGAAAAGCTGTGCAAGATTCCACCTTTACTATGGCTGCATGTGAAGTCCAGAGAGTGCTCCATGCAGAGGCAAACTGGGATTTGGAGAAGATCACCGTGCGATTGAGGGAGGGACTAGAAACGTGCATAATATTCCTTCCTCTGTGGGACTTGCTGCGAGCAGGTACAGCATCTCTGCAGTCCGCCGCTCAGCTGTCATTCTCAGCTGTCCAGCGCGTCCAGCTTCTACAGGAAACTTTCAGCACTGCAATCGGTAAGTGAGAAGTTTTTATTCTTCTAAAACCACGCGTGAGTGGTTGAATGAGGCTGTGCTCCTATCTGGGCTCGAAGAAAAGTGCTGCCTGTAAAGTTTCAGTTTCTCCCGACAAGAATTCTGATGAATTGAAGTGAAGCGCGCTTTTTGCAACTAAGGTGCGCCTGCTTGTTTCAGATTTCTTTATATATATATTTTAACAAATAAAAAAAATACTCATATCTTTCTTTAACTTTTTTTTCCTATTGATTTATTGCCCCCCTTTAAATAGTTCAAGGTTATTATTATGAACAGGATCTCTGCTGTGACTGACTGAACTCCTCACGCATTTATCTCGCTCGGTATTTCAATGCTTTATTGCAAAATTGCCTCGATTTAGAAAAAAAAAAACAAGGTGAGACAAGATCTGAATGGCAAAACTGATTTGAGTTTTATTCACTCTGTGTATGGGCACTCTCACCCACCCTCTGAAACAAGCCCATCTGACTCTTTTTGAGCTGCTGAACATCTGCACGCATTGAACGCCTTGCAGTCTGTCAGCAGCTGCCACACAGTCAAGAAATGCCAAATTGCTTAACATATGAATGTGAGGAAGATGGGGACCTGTGTTGCAGAATACCACTGCATATATAAGCCGTTTCCCCTGCAATGTACTAATCCTGCAGCGTTGCGTCTGGTTAAGTGAGAAGTAAAATGTGTGGGAGCGGGTTGAGGAGGAGGAGAGGGAAAGGGGAAGAGGGGGAGGAGGAGGGAGAAGAAGTGGGTTTGATGAAAGAAGATGATAGCATAATGGGAAAGGAGAGAGACAGACAGGGGAAGTGATGGGAATGTTAGATTTGTATAGCATGAAATCATTTATTTAAATAAAGATCCAGTACAATATTATTTTTCAATAGCTTCTAGACTGAGTAATGAGGCTTCAGTTTGTAGAAACCCAGTTCAGATTTCTTTTCTCCCTTTTTTCACCCTCCCTCCCAACCCCTCGCACAAACACAGCATATACTACAGACTTGCACACACCAAGCGTAAACAATGTGTGATAGATAGCTCATCCCACCCTGCCTGGGCTGTTTGCATGTTGATCCATTCAGCAGGCCCTGCTTCTCTTGTCTGCAGAGTCCGTGATGAGTTACTACATGGATCCAGTTTCTTCCTACCCAGCCCTTCACCCCTGTGACCGTCTGGGCGCAACGGTAGGACCTCCGTCGTAAATTATCTCTGTGTTAGGGCTACCTACCACGCAGCTGGCTTGCAGTTAGAGGGGTTGAAGTGTGTGCGCATACGTGTGTCAGGAGCTCACTTTGTAGGAATGTGTGCAGAAACATCTGCCTTTATGTTTGGCAATTCTGGATTCCATCAGTACATAAAGTGCTCACTCTTTCTGAACAGTTTAATCAACCAGCATTGCATTAATACTGTTTCTGTTTTTTACATACTGTTCCTCATGACTTCATTTGCAATTAGGAAACAGTTGTTGAACAACACAGCTTTTTCCCCTGGGTTGCACAACCACCCTGCATAATACACTTCTATTTAGCAAGTAATATGGTAAATCATGAGACCTGCAGGCCTCCAGCGTTGCCCCTAAACAATCTGACAATGCTGACTGACACTGAGGCTTCTTTCAGTATCCAGATTGAGAACACTGAACACAGAGTCAGAGACGACAGAAGGTGGGAACATTTGAATTCCTGTCAGGTGAGCATTTGAAGGGTGAAGGCCAAGGAGCAGCAAAATAAATGCCTCCATTTGTATGCAGAGCACCAGCACATTAGGATAATAGACTGAGGTTACATGCAAATGGCAACCCCACCCTGGTCTGATAGACAACACGGAAGGATGCATCTACAGAGAACCTAATTGGCTCAGGTGGTGAGGCTTGCCTTTGAAATTGAGAAGACTGTATACCATGGTTGCTTGGTCAAAAGGTGAAGCCATGTCACTTTGGTGAATTTGTTCTCCTGAATTTACATACCGGTAAATTTTAGCAAAAAAGCAACGGATCATGTGTGTTATGTTTCATGTTTGCAATGAAGTCCCTGTTGGATCCTAAAGACTTAGAGACAAGCAGAAGTTATGAAAACTCACTGCTTCTGTTTACTTATAGGGAGGCGTTTCTGTGCAAAAAATAATTTCATCTTTATAAATAATTATTGTGTGAAGCTTATACAGGATAACACTAACACACAATCCTTAAGGCGTGACACATCACTGCTAGTGCAGAGTTTACAATTTCATGCCTCAAACCTTGGTTGAATGTTTTTTTCATATAAAACGAAACTTTCAATTTCTTTAGGCATTGCTGATAAATCAAGGTGTAACTCTGGTAATTTATAAAATATGGAAAAGCCCTTAATAGTCATGGGAAAATAAAAAAAAATTAGCCAAGATATCAGGACGAGAATTGTGTATCTCTAACTCTAAGTGTTGTTCATCAAAAAGGTTCCTCGTTCATCTGTTTAAACTATTAAATGCAAGTATAAACACCATTGGTATGTACAGCCATCATTATGTTCAGGTAGGATACTAGAAGGACTTGGGTGTCCTAGAGACAAATGTTTGTTTTTTTTTTATTTTGAAATGTGCATATCAACACTAGAGCAAAAGGATAAGACCTTTTTAATTTTGTTTTCCACAGTGAAACAAGTTCATGCACTGAAATGCCACTCAGAAAGGACGAAGCCATTAATCCAAAAGCAACATAAAAAGCCACATTTCAGCTTGTAAATGCACTCAGGGACAATGACCTTATTTTTGGAAACATGTCCTGCTGTGTAATGAAAATAAAACTCAAGCATTTGACCATAATGACCATTGTTACATTTGGAGGAAAAAGGGGGGAGGCTGCCTAAGAGCCAAAGAGCACTATCCCAACTTTGAAATACATGGGTGGCTGCATTATGTTGTGTTGTTGTTTTCATGCCAGTGGGATTGGAGCACTTTACACAATAGATGGCATAATGAGGAAAGAACAATATGTGGAAATATTTAAGTAATATCTCAGGACATCTGCCAGGAAGTTATAGTTTGAACAAAAATGGTTCTTCCAAAGTATCAATGACCCTAAGCATACCACCAAATTAGTTGAAAAGTGGCTTGAAGACAACAAAGTCAGTATTTTAGAATAGGCGCTACAAAGCCCTACTTTCAGGTGGCCTACCAACCTGACTCTGTTACAGCAGTTCTGTCAGGAGGCAGCAAAGTACTCTGGGAAGCTTGTGAAAGAGTACCAAAAACATCCGACCCAAGTCACTAAATGTAAATACAGTGCTACCAAATACTAAGGAAATGGTACAATAACTTTAAAAACAGTTATAAAACAAATAAAACAAATTTTGGTAATTTAAGCAGACATGAAACAGGAAACGTTTAGTCTGATTTTTGGTTAAGAGTCTATCTTCATTTAAACAATTAACAATAACCACACTGCTTTAAGATAAATATTGTCTTCTTTGTCATAGAATATACTCAGTTTCCCACTGTGTTCTAAGAGAAAAGTACGTACAGCCATTTTATTTTAGCTATGCATTAGGTATGCATTAGCTAATGGATTTTTAAGGATTGGTACAAACTATTACATTTTATTAAGCCATTCATGATTGTCCAAATGTAGTGTTCTGAAACAATGTTTCATTTTCACTACTGAAGCCCCAAAATACTGCCACCCACAAAATGCTTTTAAAGTTGGTAACTAAGGAACGTCTTTATCAGCTGGCTCTGTCAGCACAACAGGACAATTTAAAAACGGCTTTCTTTATAGTTTCAAAATAAGATTTCCAAATGAAGATGCAACAAGGTTATCGTTTAACTTTAAGCACCATCTTTATATCTAAATCTCATAATAATAGCTTAGACTTGTTTAGGCAAATTTGCATACTGGCAGCAACTAGCTTAATGAAAAAGAGTTGGTACCTTAAAATTCTTAGGTTGGGTATTCTTCTCACCATGCTTCTAATGGGCAGTGTTGAGGTCGGAGTACACAAAAGTTTCGTAATTGTGAGCATAGAAAAGGAGGTAAGAAGCAATTTGTGAAAGTTCAATTACTGAGATCATAGCGATGAATAAAAAAGTCAAGTAGAGATTGCTCAAACCCAAGATGAAGCCAAAAAGGTTGTTGCTGAATTGCTACATTCAAGCCACAGAGGTTTTAAACATCTTCGTAAAAATCCAAGGCAGTTTGGCCTGTTGAAGATCACACTAATATTAAATGTGTGGCGATGCTGGAACGTTGCTCTCTCAAAGCCGTGTATTTTCATGCAGTGTGCCATAGAAATGCAAGATGGATTCAAAATAATTTGCCTGGGGTAGAACAACAGCTCGTGAATCACAAGACTTTACAGATATGAAGGAAAACAACCGTAAAACAGTCTATCATGAAGAACAAATGTGCTACAGTATGTAAGAATTGGTTTATATGGATTGTTGGTGAAGAATATTCAGCCAGGGAAATGCAGTCTAATGGTGATTGATTATTTCTAGTTCCTAGTTTCTGTAAAAAGATATTACTTATCACAATAACATGTCTTTCTGCTATAAGGAACATGCCAAAAGAATTGAAAACAGTACAAATACTAGTAAACTTTAACTGCATGTTGAGTTTTGCTTTTACAGTAGACATTGCTCCCCGGTGACACAAGAAAAAATATGTAAACAATCAAAAATCAGTAGGGCTGTGTGCACTAACAGGGAATCAATGCTGTAGAAACCAGATGGAATCAGAAAAGAAATAATCCCATACAATTCCTTCCTTTCGGACAGTTAGAACTGAATGATGTGTTTATCAGCAGAGACCTTCTGGATTTTCCTATAATTGTAACTGCATTGTGATTGCTAAAAAAGGTTTAATTATTTGATTCATTTCATTTCACTTCGTTTCTCTTCATCTGAAAGTTCACATCACTTTATCAACCTTTGAACAGCAAGGAAACGAAGGGCTATTTTTTGACTTTTTAAACAGAATCTTAAAAGCATTGCCTTGTAAGCCCCAAATACTCGAGTTTTTCCAGCTAACTTCAGATAACCAAATGTTCTTAATTAAAGTGGATTTTCGGCATAATCCTACCAAGGTTTCTGCTCATAATAGGGTTAAAAGAAAAAAAAATCACATAATACAAAAAGTTGCAGTATTTGATGGAGATAAAGCAGATAGAAGTCAAATTTCTGAAGTAGCAAAATATTCACAAAGTTAGACTTCATGTAAATCCCTATCAAAAATAAAATGTTTTCAAATAAACACAAACTGCTGGCCCAGCATTTAAGGTTGTTCTACACTCACACTGACCAAAAGATATTTCGGGTTTGATTTTATCAGTTTTATCTTTGTTTTATCAAGAAATCTCCCATGTAGCTCCTTCCGTGTCTAACTAACTTTCCGCACTTGCTGACAAACTCGATAGAAGATAGCAGCGCTCCATGCAAATCTCTTGAAGCTGCCCTCCCTGATCCTCAGACCACATTAGCCATCCTTGAAGCTGAATGATAAATGTTGCTTGGCCTAAACAGAGGCTGCTTATCAGATCACTTTGTCTGCTAGGTTGTCAGATACACAGATGACAAACAACATTTGGAAGGCTTGAATTGTGGTTAGTTTTCTGTCACACATTGATCAAATGTCAAATAAATAAATGTCCCTCTAGTGGGACACTATCTGGAGAGGTTTAAAAATATAATACATGCAAATGAGCTGTAGCATGACGAGTTTGGTATTATACTCAGTATTTACAATGCTAGGTCAAAACTAAAAAAGAAAGCACAGACTACCTTGGTCACTTAATTATTGTGAGAAATTCACTTTTCGTTCCAAAATGTCAAAAACATTTCCCTTTGCTTTTGTTTGTTGTCAAATGAAGGTTGTGATTTGCTAAAAATGGCCTAGTGGCTATCTCCCTCCCTGCTCTCTCTGTATCCAAACAGAATTCAATATCTCCTCTGGCTCCTGTGTCAAGTGCTGACTTTAGACTTCCCCCTCATTTGGTTCAGCTTTTTGCATGAACATTTTAGTGATAAGCTGCAGCAAAAACAAAATAAAACACACACACAGCAAAGATAAACCCGATGAGTCAAATTTAGATCTGAGGCTTATCTGTACATGAAAACAAAGAAAAAATGCTTTCATTGGAATTTCAAATGCTTTCAAAATCCAGGGTTACTCTTTAAGTAAAAGCTACCATGCAGATTCCTCTGTTTTAGCTTTATAAAGCTCACAAATGGATTATAAACAAACTACTTTAAAGCTATCCACATAGAATATGTTCAGAATCAATTTCTCAAATTTTGTACGTTTTGCCAGCTGTTTTAGTTTTTAATTGAAGGTGGTAAAATACAAACATTTGCATCAGGGTAACATGGACAGAGTGCAGAAATTGCAAATATGTATAGATGCAAGGTATCTGTAAAGCATGTGTCCGCTGTTTGTCTCCAGAGACAAAGTGGAGGAGTGGCAATGGGCCCCCAGAACCAGCTCTCAGGCGTGGTCCACCCCCAGCAGCAGTTTTACCCCTCACAGCCCATTCATCCACATGAAATACCCCTTCAGGAGGTTCCTGAGGGCCACAACATGTGTCCTACAGGTAAGAAATGATTAAACAACTTTGCCTGAAATACAGTGTGAGATTCATGTTACATCACTTTGAACATGGCTGCAGGTGCCATGAAAAAAAAAAAAACAACAAAAAAATTAGATGGACCACAACAATATCTTAATGGTTGCAATAAGTATACATAATACTAACTATGTTGCTATAAAGAGTCTGGGAAAAGTTTTTATACCATTTGTGTTCAGACTTTGTCACATTCTGTCACGTTAGAGTGATTACATCCAACGCAGTCTATTGGGATTTTATGTGACAGACCAACACAAGGTGCCAAACAGTTGTAAGGTGGAATGAAAATGATACATATTTTTCAAAATGTCTTTCCATTAAAAATAAAAAAACTGATAGTTTGGTATGAATTTGTATTGTAATCCCCTTTCAGTATTTCCCTAACAATTTCGGTCTTGGGGTTGAGGAGGTGCGGATGTACCAATGGGCTTTATCTGAAGTGCGTGCCTGAAATGCATACATAAGGTTCCAGGTAAATTTGAATTTTGAATGCAGTAAGAAACTAACTGATTTAGTAATTATGCCTGGTTCACATGGCAGGATTTTTATGCCGTGTGTGGTGTGTCAAGAGTGATCTAGTCTGCTCGGAAGGACGTCGGGACCGCTCCGACCTCAAATCGGGGATATTCAACATGTTGGATTGTCTAGCTCCAATATCCTACCGTGTGGGGTTCGGCGAGGACAAACGAGCAGGCGGTCTATTGAACATGATATGCAGCCAATCAGAAAGCAAGGTGACAGAAACACGGAAGGGAATTCCTCTGAACCCAGATTTCAAGAGGTGTTGGGAGATATACCGTCTGACGTCTGAATGTTCGTTAGTGAAATCTGTTCGTGTGCGGTGTTGTGCTTGCCGTGGGGCTGGACACCACACACTGTAGGACCAAACCTGTCATATCTATGATTTTTTACTGTCATGTGTGGGGTCTCTCCGGTTTTGAAAATCAAGCGACCAATTTTAAAACTTTGCCATGTGAACAAGGCATTATATGTCAACCGTGAAAAAAATAAATTGGCAAATTAAAAACTTTGGCTAGAATGGTTGGTCACACAATGATGGTGATGTTCTTGATCTAGCATACACATCTTAACTCAGTTTTAACAGTGCTCACACCTGTCAAACTCAATGTCATGCTACTATCATTTCAGAGGACATAACATTGACTTAATCCTGGTTTCTGGAGATATCTTTCAGCTCTGGACTCATTTTAATCTTAAACCTGAAACTAACTTGTGAAGATTCATATTCATTGCAGTTGAGTTTCGAGGTAAACATATTTCTGTCTCCACAAAATAAGTTATACAAGCAAACCTGCACATACATGAAGTCCCAGCATGGCCTGTTCTTCCTGATCGGCCGCACTTGGGATGCTGGTTGTGCTGACCGTGAGGCCAGTGCCTTTACCAGATACCACCACTCCAATCCGTATGTTTAAATATGTCTTCTTCCTTCTGTACTTCTGGGGACAGAGACATTCCCTGAATATTTGCTGCCCCCTCTCCTCTCCTTTTAGGTTTTATTTAATTGTTTTTCAAATTAGTTTTATTTTAAGCTGGAACATTCTTCCCAGTGCATTTGCCTGTGTTTGACTCTGGCCTCTTGTAGTTCTCAAATGTGATTGATGGTGGTGGACTGGGATGCACGCCATGGGAGGAGGGTGGGGGTGCCTGAGGGACACAAGCTTTCTTCCGTCACCTCCCTGTGTTGGATGCAAGGGGGCAAGATAGGGGGCCAAAGGGCGGCCATCTTTTTCCCAAGCCTCAAGCTCAGTCCCAGGAGAGGTGGTAGTGAAGGGAGGTGGGTTTGGGAAAGGAGTTGGGGGCTAAATAAGCAGAAATGTGTGTGTGTATGCATATTTGTGACTGCATGGGAGGGAGTGAGGATTTGATGGGATTTGCTGAAGTTTGTTGCCAGAGATACACTCCTTTGGAGCGTTTGCTTCTTTCCTCCTAGCGTTAAACTGTTGACGTAAACATTGCTGCTGAGTGGAAAAAAAATGACCGCATGTTGACCTTTTTTTCGGTTGTCCGCCTCTTGAATCAAAGCACACCACATTTTCAACATTTTTAGACACCTGGAGATTCTCAAGGCATTTATGTCTTTGCAGTGGTGTCATAAAGAGTTGCTGAGGTTTCTGTGCTGCAGGCGCATGCCGTTATGAGTTGTTGCTAACCACAAAAGCAGCTAAGAACCTCTCACACAGTCTCTACATGCTGAGCCGTTGCTTTGACTCATTTCTCCAAAACTGAACAGTCTGTCTTTAAGGAAAATGCTCTTGCTTACTTCAGATACGGTGTCTTATAACAGTGTTCACACCCCTTGAACTTTTTTAGATTTTGTCATGTTACAACCACAGACTTCAATGTTTGTTATAACAACACAAAAACTGTTTTCAAATGTAAAAATATAGAAATGACAGTTGAACCTCTGCCCCAGACTCAAGTCTTTCGGAGCTGATTGCCCCAGACATAGCTCCATCTATCTTCCCATCAACTGTGACGAGCTTCCTTGGACCTGCTGAAGAAAAGCATGCCCAAAATATGATGCTGCCACCTTCATAGTTCACCATAGGTTTGGCGTGCTCAGGGTGATCTTCAGCATTAGTTGTCTGTTAGTTAAAAGGCAAAATGTAGGACAAAAAGGCCAACTTCAGTCTCATCTGAGCAGAGCACCTTCTTCCACATGTTTTCTTTGTCCCCCATGGCCTATGGCATGCTGTTTAATAGCTTTCTTTCAGCAATGATTTTCTTCTGCACAACTAATAGTTGGCTTGCCAACACATACTCCTAGTCAAGCTGTGAATCATTGCAGCTCCTCCAGAGTAATGACAGGCCTCTTAACCTCTTCTCTGATTAAAGTTCTCCTTCCCTAGCCTCTCACATTGGGTGTACATATTGAACCACAATCTTTGAACATTTTAAAGCTTGGGACATACTTTTATAACTTAAACCTGTTTTAAACATCTCTACAACTTAATCCCTGACCTGCCTACTGTGTTCCTTGGTCTTCATGATGCTGTTGGTTTAGTTCTTAACAGATCCTTTGGGTCATAAAACCGTGAGTTTCATGCTGTGGATTAAATTACACTGAGGCGGACTAAGCTGTCTGACTACGTGACTTGTGAAGAGCAATTGATTGCACTAGATTTTATCCAGGGGTATCTGAGAAAAGGGACCTAAATTAAAATGTTTGTTGGAACACATGTATTGTTTTAAAATACATTGGAATTCATCATTGCACCAGGAAAAAATGGAAAAGGGTACAAAAGGTATGAATACTGTTACAAGACATTGCAAGGGAGGCCAAAAAATCTCCAAGAATACTGTTATAGAAATGCATCGATGTATAGTGTATTGTTTTGTTTATATCTTTACCACAGATGCCAATAATTGTGGTGGGCAGTGTATGTTCTGTCTAATGAAGCAGATAAGTGAAATTTCCCTGAAATCCATCCACTCATTAAGAAATGTAATAGAATTTGATTAAACTGAATGACCTTGTTATTGTAGGCTGTGACCTTTGATACAAACATTTAAATAAGCAATAAATTCATTTTAGAAATCCCACATTTTTATTCATGTTCAATGTTCAATTTTGTATACATTTTACATGGAATTCTTTGTCCAAAGTACATATCTTTGGAGAGACAAAATCTGTCTTCAGATAAGTGTTTAGCTGACAGTATACATGCCTAAGACTTAATGTAATAGTTATATACTGCATAATATGTTGACTTTTTAGTTAAAAAGTAAAAAAAATTTGAGCAAACATCACTTTTTTCATTGCTAATAGATGGAGTGTTTGTAAAATGAAATGTGGCAGTGTGAGAAAGAAACAGTTTAGAACAGATGTGAGGCGGGGATGTTGGAAGTTGAAAAAAAAGAAAAAACTTTGCATGTTTGGCCCAGAGCCCAATGTCACACACAGTCCTTCCCGACGACAGCCATGCCATGGTGATGTTTACACTGAAACTGCTCCACTTTTTAACCATCCAACACTCACACCAAGGGGATCTGTTGTTAAAACCCACTTTGGAAATTATCAATACGTGTGAGCATGGGGGGAAAAAAAGAATGAAGGAAAACAAGATGAAGTGCGTTTGTCTGCACAGTCTCACTGAAATCCAAGCTCACATATATCCTACATACACGTGTACACCCCGCTAACATCCTGCAATGATGCTGCTCTCCACGTATTCATTCATTAAATTCACACCCTGCACTCTGGTGAGTCTTGTATTACAGCATCCTTCCATTCAGTTAAGCAAACACACACACACACACACACACGCACACACACACAGTACACCCATCCACTGCCAGGTACTTGTGTGTTCTGTGTCCATTTAAACATGCACTCACACTTAGTGCATGGAGCCACAGCTGTGATTTGGCACTCAGGGACCATTGGCCTGCGTTTTATTTGATGTGATTTGACAGCTGGACAGTTGGAAAAGGAGGGGAGTTGTGGGGGATCAAGCAAAAGGAAGAGGGAGGAATACAGTTTTGGGAGAGAGGACGGATCACAATACGGGATAAGACACAGGACTGCAACTGTGGGAGGAGAGCAGACGAAGAGGAGGGTTAGAGATGTGGAGCTCTGGGTTGTTAGGTGGTGGTGGTGGTGGTGGGGAGACGAGAAGTGGGAAAGGGGGAGGGGGGCTTCGCCTCTGATGAGGGGCACGTCCTCAAGGGCGCAGGCCCATTTTTTATTTCTAAAAGTAAACAGGCAGCCTGCTGGGGTCCAGGGGGTTATGGGAAAGGAGGAAACAGTGATGCTAATCAGACCAGTGCACACTTCCCCCTCTAACAATAAAACAAAACAAGAGTGGAAACGCGGAAAACCAGCAGACAACAGTGGAGGAATGGGCTGCATAGCTGCCTTGGTCCTATATTTGAACTCGCACAGCATGATGTAAACACCAAGGCTAGTCAATTAACAGAGGGAACAGACAATCTGTTTCTACCAGTTGGAACAATTGTAGATTTTAGTTTTAGGTTTTGGTGAGTGAGGAGTGGAGATATATTTGGTAAAACAGCAAAACACTGGCTCTTCAAAAAAAGCTACCGTGCTAGTCTTGAACATTGCCTGAAAAATTAACCCATCTATTTAAGTCTGATTTTATTCTTTCTTTAAAACTGATGCATTAAAAAATAGGGGTGTATGGCAGTATTACCAGCTCATGACGATCCACAATATTGGGTTCAGGAGAACCAGATGTGATTAGCAGTACTTTTAGGAAGATAAAGAATATAAATTATTTTTGTTTTCACAAAAAAATATTTTAATATTTCACAAGCTCTGCTTTAAATAATCTGTGAACAGTCCTGGTTTAATTTGTTTATTATATACATTAAAGGTTTTATTATTGTCTAAATATAAGGAGATCCAAAAAAATACAACTTTTCTTTACATACAGCAACATAATCTTTGCTCAGTCTTGAATTATCTAGCTCAGATTTATTCGGTCTTTTATATGTTGTACCAGAGAAATGCTATTTCAATAACTCTTAAATTGACCTCCTTAGGGATCAGACGCGCCGAAGCAGATGCTAACTTTAGCATGGTTAGCAGCTAATGGCTAGCTAGTTGCTGTGTTGTTACAGTACTTACAAATTGTTTGTATCTTGTCTGTCTTTCTGTTACTGTTTCTTTTTTTCAATTGAATAGGTCTACCATAAATGCTGCTGATATAAATGTGGTGGAGGTGTTTTTGACTGTTTTTGTGACTGAGTGCTGGTCGATAATCCAACAAGCACTGTTGCAAACCCCTTAGTTTTAGATGTCCTAAACGTCGCTAGAAGATGCTGAATAACGTCTGCTTAATTTGTCCATATGATTATAACTTTAATGGGTGCTGTGGTAGAGAGGAATTGTTGAGTAAAAAACACCCACAATTTTAAGTCAAGTCAAGTCAAGTTTATTTATATAGCGCTTTTCAGCTACAAGGCACTCAAGCCGCTGTTTTAGCTACATATTAACTTTCTTCTGTCAATTTGTGGTTTTTAATGTTACAATTCTAAATATTCTCCTTTATTTAGGCAAAAGTAAATCCAAAGGAACACTCTGCCATTGTTTTTCATTTTATTTAAGAATTTATAGATTTTTCAGTGTAGTTTGTTTTTGCATGTCTGATTTGGTTTTAACCTTAGGAGCCTAAAAAAATCCCAGCAAAACAAACTTTTTCTTATAACTGCAAGCAAAGTCTTTTCCTATGAGCAACTTACCTGTAGTTTGGAAGTGAAGGGGCGCTCATCTTCTGAATTGATTGCAAGTAAGAGAGAGACTGGGGTGCCAGTGAGTGCTAATGGGACAGGGGGGACAGCCGACGCTGCTCATTAACAAGAGTAAGACGCTATTTATGTCAGAGGCTCCAAAAGATAAGAAAAAGTCATCATACTTGTTGGCAGTCATAATAGGGGGTTTGAAAATTTGCAAGATATAGCAAAACTCTTAAAGCATGAACCCCATATCTGGGGCTCATAGTAAAAGCTATTGGTGTTTTAAATATACACTCCTACTGAAAAACCATCCAAACGGCCCATTTTTATCTTCACTAATCAAGAGTACCATAAGTTTTATTTCCAGGAAGAATTTCTGTGGTAAGTTCCTTTTGCTAGTGCAATGACTCATTGCAGAGCTTAGCTGGAGAACACACAGTTCCAAAAGCTATGCAATCATTGATGGGAGGTGATGCAACAGATACCAGCTCATCAGGAAATGTGGGGCTTTCATGAGCCCTTAGAGAGATTTCCCATTGTTTGAATATATATATCATGAGGCAAAGAGATATTTTCTTACTCCTGAGTGTGACCTAAAAATTAATGCTGTGAATATGTTTTTGTTTTTAATAAATTTGTTTCACAGAATAGTCAAGTTCAGTCTGACTATGAGTTGATCTATTAACTGTAATAAGAAGACTTTATACAATCGAAAACAATGTCAGCTGTCAGCCTCTAGTTTGATACTGTATGTCTGATTACCATGACTGTTGACTGTAAAGCACAGTAAAGCACAGTAAATTAAAATACTTTAAAATACTTCCCAAATAAGCCTTTAGCTCTGAGGTAGAAGAGGCTCTTCTTAAGACGTGCTTTTAAAAGTGAGGAGGGAGGGTAAGACGAAGAGAGGGAAGTCTGGGAGGCAAAGAGTCTCAGAGGGGGGTGGGGATAATTGAATTATCTGCACAATGGAGTGATGGGGGGCACGTGGTGCCACTAATGGAGGAAGAGATGTCCTTTTTAGCGAAGCTAATTGTTCAGAAAAGAGCTGAGCCTTTGTTCAGGGAGGCCCCCGCTACTTTCCCAGTGCACTTACATGCACGTTATTCAGTGCAGACGCGCACACTATTGCATGCTCTCAGAAGATACTTTGGAATGTGAGGTGCAGGGAAGAGATGTACATGAAGCACACACACACACACTCAAATGTGCTGGGATCCTGTCTCAACTGAGCGTGTGATCTCAGCAGGGGTTCATCCAGCCTGTGGCACCTTCACACTGCAGCCTACTACAGATAGAGCTGTGACTGAGCTGCCAGACAGCAGCCACAAGGACCCCACTGTTTTACTGTTTGACTGTCTACTCTCTTTCTCTTTGTGCCTATGAGTGTGTCTGTGTGTATGTCCATCACCCATCTGTGTGCGTGCTTGAGTGGCTGTAAATGAGTGGCTGATTGATGACATGCTAAATGCTGTCTATTCACATGCCATACCAAGCCCATCGCGTCATACATCTTTTGTCTGAGATGTGTTACAGTTTAAACCTAAATCTGGATCACCATTTAGCAGTTTTACAGACATTTGGGGGTGGGTGGGGACAAGAACTCCAAAGACTTTGAGCTGAACTAACCCTTGCAACCTGCTGGGAGGACGCCAACATCAAACACAAATATCACTTGACAGCTGTACGGATTGCGCTAAATCGAATAACCTTTCCGTTAACTCTGTGAAAAGCAGCAGGTGCAATGGTTACATCTGAGGATTACAGACAGGCAGGCAACGCAGATGTGCCACCGAGAGACAGCCAGCAGCGACAGAGAGAATCAAGGAGAGAGAGAGCTGCTTTAGCCGGTGGGTGCTACGCTGCAGCACAAATGAGTGAAGCCTGCTAACTGTCAAAACCATGGAAACAGCATTTGCCAGGTGAAGATAGGAGACGCTGAAACCAAACTTCTTTGATCAGAGACAGGTCTAGTGCACGCACTGGATGTCTGTTGTGTGACTAGAAGTCAATTAACAATCCCAATGGCTGCACAGGAAAAGACAGTTTGTTTTAACAATAGTTGTTTCATGTATAAGCTTCCTAGACTCAAAGATAAAATGGTTGTAGAGTGTTTAACCAGAGGGTTGATTGTGCTAATTTCTCCCCTCATTTTCTTGCTATTCATTGAAAAAAAATGGTTCTGGAGTCATTGGTCTGAGACTGTTCCAAGGAATAGTTCATGATTTTTAAAGTGAGGTTTTGTTAAAAGACTATAAGCAGTTAATATCTTAGCTGGAGTCTGTACTAAATTTAGACTACTACTGCAGCTAAGATACTCAATGTTTTTAACGTTTTACCAGAGCCTCACATTAAATATCCTGAAATATCCCTTTAATGACTACAGTGATGCTCTGAGACATGGATTTGTGATAAAGAAAGAAGGTTTCTTTTATACTGCTATTTGTTTTAGGCCGGGATTAATCCGTTGTTAGAAACTTTTGCGAGGGAAAAAGAGAATCGAAAATTGAATCAAATTGGCCTATTGCTGCAGTAAAACTGATTTCAGTAAGTAAAACCAAATAAAAGCCCAAAGTAAAATGCGCTACAGTGACGCCAGGGTCAATATTAGTCAGCAACGCCATTAAACCCTAAATGGCTGCCCTCAGGCAGATGACCCAGGCTGTCCTTCTAAGAACAGAAATGAAGGGAGTTATTTAACAGAAAATAAAGAAGTTCAGTCAGAAAGGCTGAGAGACTGGTGGCCTGACTAGCTGTTGTGAATTGAGAGGTACTGTTCCATTCTTTTCCACCCTCACTCCCTCTCTGGTAAGGCAGCTCTTCTCACCGCAGAACCCACTAGCGCTCCTCTCAGATGAGACTGCTATCAGGCCGATGAAACCTGATATGGGCCTGCTAATGGAGCCAGTGAAGTACCACCGGTTTAAAAATCCATATGTGATCAATAATCCTGGCTCCCCTGTATCTCTCCAGATCATCCCATTTAGAAATACATGCATAAGGAACATGGGGTGGGGGGTGGGGGGTTGGGGGTGGGGGTGGGGGGGTATCGTAATGATGGGCAGGCTGTCAGTCACAATGAGGTTGGATGTTTGGAAAATTGGAAGCTGCTGTAGAAACCATCTAGATTGTTTGAGTAATGAACTTTAGACAGAAAGTACTTGCATCAACTCTGGTCTATCCTGTACATTCAATTTCTTTGTTTTTGTTAAAAGCAATAATATTAGAATATGTTATTTGTGTTTCTGTTGCCACGGGAGATGGCCCCTAATGGCAGAGCCTTGTGCACAGACTTACTGTGGCTGCAGAGCCCAATCTTTCTCTTGTCTTTGTTCATTTTCAGTGGCAGAACAATATCTTGATTCAATTTCCAGCAAGACATGGCCATTGGTTCTGATTAGTGTCAATATGAAAGAACAAAACTTCATAAAAAGGGGCTAATTTAGAGCTAGTGCACCCAGTTTACCTTTGGAAACTGGATTTTCATTGATGGTCATTATGACAACAGGCCCGGTTCAGCAGATTTTAATGTTATATTAAAGTTAAAAGTTAGAATGAGTAAACTATTTATATTTTTAGAATGCGTTGTACTTTGTATGAATGATTAATGCATCTATTTGTGAAGTTGCATTTTAGGCACTGGTAACTGATTCAGCAATGTGAAGGACATACACATGGCGGGTTTTATTGATCTGTAAGAGGTGAACAGGAAATACTCGGAAGTGTTTATGAGAGTGAGTTATGGGGAAGGCAGGGCCTGCCGGAGACTTAAAAGAAATGATTTGAGTGAAAAAATATTGAACCTGAATATGATTTCTTGTAACTATTTTAAACCTCTAAATTCTTCAAAACGTTTTCTGTCACAGTTATAGTAAGATTCACGCTTATGATACTTTTGATGGTACGTTTTTAATTTGAGTAATATGGCTGTCTGCTCAGGGCTGCATAATCTGTGGGTGGTCCAACAACGTACAAAAAAAGGATTCTGTTACTTGCGTGTGTTACTTTACAAAAATACATTACACCAAATGTATTTCTTGACATTTTCCATTTTTCTGTTGCATGGGTTTTGTTAATGTGCCAACAAGGAAGTACAGTGACAGTCTGGCCGTCAAGATTCACACTACTTATAATATACATATTGATTGAAAAAAGATGCAGATTGTTAACATTTTTACTTTCAGTTTTTCCTATATTTGAATGTCATAGTAATGTCAGTCCTATCATTTAAACAGGCTAGTAGGTAGTTTTGGGAAAAAGGTGCCGAAGTAAATACTACATTCACAGACAATCGCATAAAAATAAGCTGTTACTTGCTCATCCACGTACAACCTTTTACAGTGTGCATACAATGATTTCCCAACAATGAAAATTGTGTTTCTAATTATAAATCAGAATTACCACTCAATCAAATCAAATGGATAAATAAAGTTTAAAATAAAAAAAGTAAAACAAAAATAAAGGGCCCCAGGGGCCTTCAGCAGTCGCAAAGTTCTATTCTCCCAAAGGCTGACTTAAAACAGAATGGCTTAAAATAAAGCGGTTTAATAAACTCTTTGACGTCTCATTTAAAAGCATTCGCCTAAACGATGGATACCTTATTCAATGCGCTCACTGTGGAACTCCACTTTTAAACAGCTTTCTCATTTTTGGAAAAAAAAATAATTTTAGGGAATTAGTAGACTAATAAGTCTGATGATGTTCAGGGGTCTTGAGAAGAGTATATTCTCACAAAAAAACTGGGTAGGTGTGATTGGGACTAAGTGTGAGTGTGTGTGTGTGGGGGAGGGCGTGATGTTAAGAGTGGGACATAGTAATTGAATTGTGAATCAACGGGCAAGCCAGCCCCTCAAACACCGCCCCCTTCGGCAGTTGTAGCGCTCCGGCTCTATGCAAAATGCAACGCCCATGGTGATAGATAGAGAGGAAGGAGTGAGTGAGTAAGAAAGAACGAGGAAAAGATAGAGAGAGAGAGTGTGTCTACATCGGAGAGGGAGTGAGAAAAACGAGATAAGTTAGACAGTAAAATAATCTCAATCGAGTTTTGGTGTGAGGAGAATAGAATTAGGTGCGCCAAAGGAGGTGAAGATTTTCCCCACGTCGTGAGTTTTTTTTCTTCTCTTTTGGAGCTGTTAGAATAAAAAAAAAAGGTCGCGGCATTTTTTCAAACCACGCTGATCTGATGATCATGACGGCAGCTGTCGATATGAAACCGACGTTAACAATCATAAAGGCTGAAAAGATGGACGGTGAGTAATCTAACTCTTTTTTTATTATTATTAAGAGCTCTGACAGTTAACCCGGGACTAACATCACTCCTTAGTTGTTTTCCTCGTAGCTAAGGCGACCCGGCCGGTGACAGATTACGTTGATGGAGAAACCACAGTGGTCATTCTCAGCAATTAGAAGCGCTAAAAAGGGGGGTGGGGGGGACATAGCGTCCTGAACCTTTGTAATGTGCCAAGACTGTGTTTGGTTGCTCAATATTAAAGAACACGCAGAGAAAAACGCTGTCATGCCGGAGGCTTTACAGTCATGCACTTGGCTGTACTGTATGCGTGTTTCACGTCATTGTTATTGAATGAAGTTTTTATACATGCAACTGCTTTTATCTCTAAGCACATATCACAAAGTATTACCAGCAAATTGGTTCAGTGTTGTTTAAGATTAAAGTAAGTTCAAACTTTTTAATATGATATCGCTTAGGTGGGTATATTAGGAAACATGGCATTTTTAAGTATTTTCCTTTTTCACATTCTGAATTCTTAGATCTTAAATTGACATGTTGCTCATATGTGGTTAATTGTTCTTAAATTGTACAATTTATCCCCTCTTTCTCCCACTCATTTCTACATAACCCATGTCATGCAGGAAAGAGCTTTGATTATTCACTCTGGAGACAAGCAGTGGTCCCTAATAGCCCCCCTCTCTATTGCCTCCCTTTCCTCTCCCCCCTTCCCCTCCTTCACCTCCTCCCCCTTCTCCTAAGTGGCTGAAACTGAGTATCCACAGGGAAGGAGAGGGAGGCTGAGGTGATGAATCTGCACTGCTGAGGCTTGCCTCTCTAGCACTTGGCTTGCTTAAGGGATTGTACAGGCAGCAGTGATGGGGTTTGGCCACAACTGTGAGCTGTTGTACAGTTTCACTTCTCATACTTAAAGTTTTTGTTTTGCCGATTTGCATCTTTCACAATAATCCCCCTGCCCGTTCAGAGCTCAGGTGGCTTTCCGAGTCCTGTTTGCTGAGCATCAAGCCTGCACTGATGCAATATAGGAGACTAGGGAACTGCGTTTCACTGCAATAACTGGCTTCTGCCTAAATACCCAAATACCTCAAACGGCACAAAATATGCTGACAGACGCAGTAGTGTTGCCAGAGTGTAGCACTATCTTGCAAAACTGTTTCGCAATGCTCGGCCCTCCTTACGCTCACTTGGGGGCACTCGGGTCATAGCAAGCCTGCCAAGGAGGAGTTCAAAACCCAACTGAAACTCCTCCAACACTCTCCACGTAGACAGTTGTGTTTACTTTTTGGTGTTACTATGCTTAATAGATAAATGTACTCCCAGTGTTTAAAGGTTTTCTTAAGCCTAATGAGAGGCATCTGAACGTAGGTCCAACCTAAAACCACTAAAAAGTCTCAAATCCAGAATTTACAGTTTTTTGAGGATGTACTGAACTGCCACTGAGAAGCAGTGGACATTTCTGCTCAGCTTTTTGTTGCTCTGTTGGAACTACAGCAGTCTTATTTTCTCAGAAACACCTGCATCAACATAGCCTACTGTATATGTGCATGTGTGTATGCGCCACTATCACGCTTAAGCTGTTTCCAGCCCACCTTACTACGCTGTTTGTTTTTCTTTTGCAACGGAAGTGCTGCCAGTGTCGGCTTACTTGGGGCTGTTCTCATCCTCCAGCTGAGGCAGTTTCTTTCAAAATGCTCACACGTCAGGGTCAGAGGTACACCCAAACATAGCTTCTAATGTTTCCCCAAGCTCTTATGCTGTTTTTTCCCTCCTGCGCTACAGTAAGTAATTCCTGGCAAAGTACACTTTTTTCATGGTAACCCTGACAGGTAGTTTGTTACTGACAGCTTTGTGTAGCCTTAACCAAAACTCAGCTTTTCAAATATGGTGTTGAAAAGACGGTCTGTTTTTTAGAGAAATACAGCACAATCAAGCAAAGTTTTATACAGTCGCAAATAATAAAATGAGCCAATCATTTACAGAATAAGTTAAATTTTTTAGCCTCTCAGCCTTCTCCCATTTGACTGCTCAGTTTCGCAAGGCCTGAAATTCAGGGTTCAGTGGCTGACAGGAATGCTTCCAAGCATGCCCTGCTGGGTGGCATGCATGGACGCATGGAGAGACCTTGAAGGGAGGCTCACTTTTATCTGATCAACAGGCTGCAGCTCTGATGCTTATGCAGCAAGCCTTATATGGCATCTGCTTCCATGCCTCCCATAAACAGTACAAGCACATACAAGCCGTACCACAGAAATGATTCCCAGAACTACGTTAGACTTTCTTTTCTGTGGACATTCCTATTTTTTGGATTTGTGGATCAAGGACAGAGAGTTGCATAAGGTTTCGTTTTTACTATCATTTATTGTGTCAGCGCTACTTCAGTGGCACAGTGTAAAATATGCCAGTGTTTGAGTGTGTGTGGCTAGCTGGCTGCTTTGCAAACACAGTTTGGGTGATCCAGGCCCTTCTTGATGTGGTCTGTCAGTGAATCTTACCAAGCAGTGCAAACAGTTTCCTTTTTCAAGTAAAACTGAGGTTGATCTGCTTGGAGGAATCAAAATTTGATTGGCCAGACCAGTTCATTACATCCCAAATGGTATTAGACAGTCTTTGATCAGGCAATGCCTTGACCTTCAGGGCAGTTGGTGCTAAAGTTGACAACAGGCCTCCCTGTGTTGGTCAGAATAAAGTGGATTTGTGTGCATTTCCACAATAACCTTGTCTGTCTTTACTTCCCGTGCTGTATATTATGTCTCTTTGTGACATGAAATAGGTTATTCCCCCTATTTAGTCAGTATTTCATTCATTGCTCCTTCATTGAGTCTGTCATCTGCTTCATAAAACCATGTACTGCGTAGGTCCTTTCATGCTTCTCCAGTGACTACATGCCTCAATCTATGCTTATAAAGCTTAGTCATAAAGTAAGGCGTGTCAGTAGCAGATACAACATTCTGCTAAATATTAAACGTATGTTGAGAGTGGGATCTTAGTGTCTGAAGAACCAAGGTGTGGTCAATATGATAGCAGTAAATGGCATGAACTGACAGTAATCAAAATTTAGTGCAGCTCCTGGCAACTATCCTACAGCTTTTTCTACTGTATGATCGTGTTTTATTAAAAGCAAGCAACCAAAACAATTTAAAAATATATTGCCTGGCTGGGGGAAGTCTAGCAAAAACAAAATTTCTTTTGTAACACTATAATCAGTTGCCCACCCACTCGTTTTTTGAGCTATCCTCCCCCTCTTTTCTCTTTTTTCCCCACTGTTTCCATTTCTTTCTGTTGGCCACATGAGTTTTTCTCACGACTCCTTGATGTGGGATATAGTGAGTTACTGGTGAGCGCACTTTGTCCCCTCCCCAGTTATTCCTAGCGTGTAATCCCTGAGTCATGGTAATAGACGCCTGCTGCACCACACGCCTCTGGCTCTCCGACGGTGAGTCTGTTTGACTGGGTTTGAACTGTTTTTGCTACACCATCATGCCTGTGTCCTCTTTACATAACCAGCCTGACTGAACCCTGACTGGTGTGGTCTGATACAACCATTAAATGATCCCACAACGGCATATACATCTCAACAATGGCTTAAGTGCTTTCAGTATTTCCCTCTACTTTCTTTAAGCTCTGTGAATCTTATGGATCCCCATTTAGGAGTATTGTTTCCTCCAATGAAAAATAAAAAATGAGATACTATGAAAACATGGGTAAAAGGTTTGTTTCAACACGGATGTTCAACTGTCCGCAATTAGGCCATGTCACTCATTTTTGTTCTTTTTTTACCATATGCTCCAGATTTTCTTTACTTATTTTGTCTTTAACTGTACACCCGCTGTTTTTTGTCTCAGTCTGGTTCTGTAATTAGCTGAATAAATGGGGTCCAGCCACAGACTGTATGTGTATCAGACCTACAGCATGAAAGCTGTATTGATTGACTGACTAACCCAATCAAAATGGTATGGAAGGGTTGTGTTTGTTAGGCTGGTGTACTCTACAATTTAGGTGCTTTTCTCATTCTTTGTGATGACCTGGACTTCAATAATTCTATGAAATTGGAGAGAAGTGCTCCGAGTTTTCAGCATTCATTTGAGACACTGCTGCATAAACTGCAGAGTCATTTCTTCATATTTATTAAACTATGTGCTTTCTTCCATTGCTAAGTCGGCATTTACTAAAGCCCTACTTTTTTAAATAAAATACCTAACTTTTACTTGACAATGCTCTTAAGAATACACCTTTGCATGTGTGCATCAATATTACTTAATATCCCTGTGAATACAAACTCCATGTGCTGCTTTACAGCTTTTGTTTGTTTTATACATGGTTTCAGGGTAGTGCTGAGCAAATTGTGAGTCACTGTGTGGAACTTTACAAGACATGGTCATTGCCTTTCTCATGACCAGTCACATAGTCTAATGAAGTAGCATGCTATCCCCTGAAGTCCAGTCATTCTTTGATAAAATGAGTCACAACCCATCTGTGTGTCTGTGTGTTTGCATTTGTGTTGTTGAGAGAGAGACGGAGAACTGAAGAGAGGCAGATAAAGAAGTCTGTTTGTGTAAGAGTTTACATAACTGCACTGTTATCCTCATGTGCTGGAAATCACTTCCATCTTGTCTTGCAAAACACGAACATTTCATGTTATCGTCAAAGGTGTTGCGCGTCATGGTGGAAAACTACACATATCTTGGTTAGATAGAGGAATTTGTAAACATTTTTCATGTTTAACATTACTATTAGCCATGGAGGTGAGACTGATCTTAAAATAGAAGGGCAATTTATCATCCAGAGCTGATAGCAGTTTGCCGTTTAGACCACAAGTCATTTTTGCTGTGAGAAGCACATTGGCGATTGTAAAACAGAAGTGGAATGTGAGGCATGCAACATGAAAACAGTGCGGGCAATTGGGAATTTATTTATCAAGTATCCATCTGTACAGCATACAACCTCACATATATGCGTGATGCGTAATTAGATCAAGACTTTGCAAAACGTAAATTGAGAAATGTTAACCTAAAAGAATGTTTGTAAAGGCAACAGCCAACATGAATGTAGAGCTGTACAGTTTCCTACATAATATACACTTTTATCAGAAACCTGGGTGTGGAATGCATCGGTTTGGACTCAAAATGCGACAGGCACTGGTTTTTTGGAAGAAATCAAACATAGAGAGTAAACTGTTTGTCAGATATGTTTGGGTTAATGCCTAAACAGTTCCTCCAGAGCATCCCATGTCTGTTTATATCAGGGACATTCACAGCCAGTGAGGGATATCGGGGCTGGGGTAGCCAGCTTAGAAATGAGTGAACTAATACCACCTACCTTTCCCAGTATTATGCTTGCCTGTCAGTTACTTTTTTTCATAGAAACTTTGACTAGAGCAATATATTATAGAAGTCAGTCATGTTTAGTCACTTTTCAGATCCTTTCTTGTTGGCTATCATTCTCCTTCTAGAACTAAAAGAGAACTTAAGGATTTTGCAATAGGTTTTTGCAAGAGATACCTTACTGTTGCTCAATTATGAAAATTTGAGGCACACCTAAAATTCAGCTGTTTTCACAAGAAGTTGAATATGGATCAGGGAAATAAATTATCAAAGCAAACCTTTGACAAAGCAATGTTGAGCTCCTGTAACTGATTGCATGAATCAGTCAAAACACAATTTAAGAGTTTTTTTCTGCTTTAGTTGCCAGTGTGTCTGTGGTAGTTATGGTCCTGGGCAACTCTTGACTCTCATGGCCAAAGACAGATGTCAGCAATAGTAGTCCCGTCCTTTGCAGCTGCCTAACATCACCACAGGCTCGTGTTTCAGGGAGGGCAGCCAGAAGCTAGTGGTTACAATGTAAGAATAAAACTAGTGTTTCAACGCTGGAGTCTCTGATGGTGGGATTTTCCTGGTTTAGAGCTGGATTGCCTTCGCCTATCATTGTCCTGCTTTGGAGCATGTTTTAGTCTGTGTCTGATCTGGCTTACTTACCTTGCCTACACTTCTATTCCTGGTCTTTGGCATTAAAATGGAAAATCAAAACAGCTTGACTAACTAAACAAGAAGCCCTCTTAAAACCAGACAGCCAGCACATACTCCCCCTCTTACTTCACTGCAGCCCTCTATAGCCACTTTATCCCCTTGCACTGCTGAATGGACCCCCTTCATACTGGTAGGGTTTATGACCTTATGTTCCCAGATTGGGGTTATAGATATGAATCTTCATCAAAGGCTCTCTTGGTTAGCATTTTTCAGCTCTATTCAATTGTAGGTAGGGCAGAACACCTCAGAAAACCAATTGCATTATAAGGTCTTCTCTGATCTACCCAAACCTCTGTCTTTTTTTCTGCAGCTTTTTGTGTTGCTGTTGATATGAGGCCTTTATGCATGTTGGGATATTCAGGAAGACCTTGGCAGTGACTGTGAAATGACCCTCACCTGAACTCACAACTCACCAGACTTCCTGCAGGAAGTCGCAGCTTAACCACTGAAAATGGACACTTTTACATATTTATAGAAAGACCCGTTTCCATAGCTTTTTAGATACAGTTCTCACGTTTTTCCACTGTCCACTTTCTATTTCCCACCCTAATGCACACCCACTTAACTCTCTAGGGCTAAATATAGCTCAGTCACATGATAGAAAGCATATTGTCCCTTATTTCTGGGGTCTGGTTGCCTGCTCTGCTTGTATGATTGCATCATTGTGAGTGAAGGCAGGAGCACAGGCTTCATGAATGAACTGATCCTCTGCCAGAGGCTGGGAGATGGCACTGATCCCACTGTGATGTCACTCGAGAGATGAAGAGAAGAGAGAGGGAATCTTTATGCATCCTCCCATTCAATTGTTTTCCTCTGTCTCAATTGCTTTTAGCCCACCACTGGTTCCCTTATCCCATGGTGGGCTCATTTTACAGACTAGTGAGTCACACTCCCCCAGCTCAGCTTCCCCTCAGCCATTCAAGATGCTGTCTTCCTGTCTTCTCCAATTCTGCCCTGCACTACCTAGCTATGTCTGCTCAAGCCTAATCAACTATGGTCCAAGTGACAAGAATAACTCAATTTCCACCCATACCCCAGAACACAGACAAATATGGCTGCCACTTTAATGTGTCTGTTTAAAGGTGACAAGCAGATTTGCTGTTTCAGTTAGGGAATGTAACAGGAGACGTAGGGTCCATGGTAGCTGTCCCACTCATATAATGACAAGAGTAGGGAATCAATACCTCTTACTGCATGTCTGCATAAAACACCACTCTCACTTGGTGCTTCTTAGAATAGATTATCTTATTATTCATCATGCATCATTAGTAGAAATGGCCTCCAGTTTATATTTTCCACTGCAGGCACCTGTTTTTTCTGAGTCTTGTTGGTGAAACGTGAATGCCATAATGTTGGGCCGTGATTTACACCCTCTCCCACAAGTTGTGAGCTAAGTGGATGGGACTCATTTTGCGGACAAACCCACACTGTCTAATGTGGAAAGTGATGACTTGTGGATGCTTTAAGGCTCTGCGCGCACTGACCATGCTGCATCTAATGGGACTCTCAGGCATTGAAATTGTATCAGGACTTCATCATTTACTAGAGATCGTCTAGGTCCGAGCTCGCCTCTTTGCTACTAATGGATGCGTATTGTACATTAGCGCTGCCATGGATAACTTTCATATGGATCATTTGCCATACAGACTGCTCTTTTATCACTTTACTTTTGCATTTAGAGTTTGTCTTTCAACATCGTTCTACCCTCCATTTCATGCTTTACACACAGATAAAGAAAACAGTGTTGATGCATACAATACACAAAAAATGTTTTCTTAATGTGCAAATCATTTCAGTTCAAGATTTGTTTAAGGTTTTCCAAAATCTTCCCACCCATTGTAAATGAAAGGAATATATTATAAAAAAACTGAAAAAAACTTGCTTGTATTCATACTTCTTATAGTATTCTTATACTTCTCTGCCTAACACGCATAATGTTAATACTTATACGCTGAGGTGTTGGGTGTCTTTTGATGGAGGATTTAGTGCTAAAGTGAGTTCCATTTTGCGTGGGCGAGCACGCACAGCAGCCAGACTGATAAAAGCGATGGGGAGGGAGGGTACTCAAACGGTTCGAAAGTGCAGACAAACTCCACTCCATCCAGCTCAAATAAACTGCCACATTTTGCCTCTGCCTTCACATCAAAGCACAGACTGTCTGAGTCGTTTGCAACATGAGAGTATCTGCTCTGCTAACGCCCCTTAAAAAGAAAACATCCTTGGTAGAAGGCTAGATGGAGTCATTGTCAAGGGCTAAACACAGCCTTAAGGTCTTATTTCTATTATGAAACGGTGAGGTTGAATTTTACATGCAATGTTGGAATACTGTACCATTAAAAATGAGGTTTTTTTTCATTTTAAGACTGCACGGGCTGGTAAGTAAAGGTTTAATAAAGTTTAGTAAATCACAGTCTGTGTTTTAAAGAATCCCTGTTTAGTGTGGTATAATCCAGTAAGGTTTGACTAATCTATATTTTTAAATTTTATAGTTAGACGTGATCAAATGCAGTACAGAGTTCTTCTAAACCTGCAGAATAGCCCTTTTATTTATTGCCCAACAGGAACCTGAATCAGATACCAACTTTAGCATAGTTAGCGAGTCATGTTGTATTGGATATGCAAACATGCAATAAACAACTAAATTTGAAACAAAAATTAGTAACAACTAATTAATTTGAAAATGTAATTATTTATACTGCTGCTAAAATAACATTGATTTGTACACTTATAATAATACTGTGCGTCATCCTACTCTTTATATAGTAACACAAGTATAGCAAACTAGCATTACCTGGCAAAGTTGTTGGGCTGCTCAGGTAAGCAAAGAAAAAGCATAGAAGCCTTCTGCTAGCCAGCTGACCAGCAGTGTGTGTCAACAAGTAGAGAGGTGCAGAGCTGCATTTCTCTATGCTCCATTCAGCTGAAGAAAAACCCTGATTACTCTGCCTTCTTTTCTTTCATCTTATTAATAAACCTTGGTATACCTTGATACCAGAGTGCAGCCCATTCCTAATTTTAATAGTTTTTTTTAATGAAACTTTATGTTTCTGCTAGCCCGTGTTTCAGGTAGCAGGGTATTTAATACAGACATAACTGACCTACTTGAGCAACCAAAGAACCATTTTTTGTCCCAGGTCTGTTTTGGAATGACAAAAGAACAGCGGAGGAACTGTGAGCCCTACTTTTTACATACAGCCAGACAGACACTGGTTACATGGGTGAAGAATGGACAGCTGCTGTGCATTCCAGACAAGGTTGAGTCGTCAGCGAGCGGTGAAAACAAGCATGTGCTGAGCTCTGCTTGGCAGATAAAACCACACGCCAGTGGAAATGCCAAGACATCTGGGCTCTACGAACGGTGGTTCAATAATGGCGAGTGACACAGTTTTCCTCATACCAATTTGACTGTTGTGATTATATGACAGATTTTGAAAAGCCTAGAAAGGTGAAGTGAGGAGATATAGGTGACACAAAAGTGGAGGCCCAATAAAACTTTTGCTCTGCACTAAACCCTCAAGGTAGGGTGTTGTGGTCTATAAATTCAGCCTCATAGTCTTTACCCACAGTGATGATCATGTTGATATATTACAAACTAAAGATAATGCTAGATGTGGATTTCTTTTGTAAATGCATGTGGGCTTTTTGCAGAATAAATGATAAGATAGATGGCTCTCAGTCAGACTGCTCTGTCTGCTAAAAAAAAGGTTTGAGTTTGTTTTTTGGAAGTCTTTTCCAGTGCTTTTAGCCTTGAGGTCTTTATGCCTTTCTCTCATCATCTCCCCTGCTTTGCCCCCTTTATCCCACACTTGTGCAGCTTGGTCAATCTAATTAGATGAATGCAAGTCATCAGGCTCTTTTTAAAGCCATCAAAGGCAGCTCTGTTCCCTGCTGGGTGCCCACTGGCAGTGAGCAGAGAACAGTAAACACAGTGTCACTGCAGCGCTTGAGACAGCCCACTACCTCCACTCTCTGAGCCACCCACTAGAGGCCACAGTGACATCATCACCCCATCCTGTGACCCTTGACCTGTCAGAATGTTTGACCCCATGCTTGGGCTTGTGACAGTAGTTCCACTGTGTCTGGGCGACGTGGAAGGGGTCACAATGTCGCTGATGGGGACCAGGCATTGAGCTCCCACCCAGGATATACAAGCAGTGGAGAGGTTCGAGGAGTAAATAAACTCACACGTCTGTTACAAAGCTCAGTTCTAGATTTCATATGAAATTCCGTTAGTGTTGAAACTTTAGATGCCTAAAATATTATGAATGCAGTGCACTACAGGGCAAATTCACACCTATGAGTCGACCCTAACTGTCAAACTGTTGTGATGTAAATGTTGTTTCTGCTTGCAGCCTAAATGTTTGTGACGGTGGTTTTGCGCCAACAGCAACATTAAAACTCCTGGTCATATGATGGCGCCAAACATACAACAGGGAAGAAAAACCACAAGTCAACAAATAATTTAAAATGTATTTAAACCATCTTCTTTCCAAAAATTACGCTCACCTGTATTCAATAAAAAAACTATATGGATTTAAATGGGTTTTTTTTTTCAACCAAACCCGTCCTAACATAATGTTATTGATGCACGTAAATACATGTTTTTTTAGTACATCGTTACTGCAAACATATCAATTTTATCCTCCCTTTGTCTTTTTAAAATGTTTCTGTTCCATCAGGTTTTTTTGGTATGAAATACAATGCAGGTTTAACTCTATTGCTTGTGTTGTTAATAAGAATTACAGCTGTGTGTGGTGTTGGTGTATCACTATTTTGAATAAAATCACATTTATTATGATTTGGTGTTTTGCAGATCCAGAGTGTGGAGACGTCCCCCTCTTGACTCCGGGGAGTAAAGAGATGATGTCCCAAGCTCTGAAGGCCACCTTCAGTGGCTTTACAAAGGAACAGCAAAGGCTCGGTATTCCCAAAGGTAAAGAGTGTCAGCTGCTTATTTGTGGGAATCTAATTTTCTCAGTTAGGTTTTAGACTGAAAAAAAAACAAAAAAAACACAGCTTTTCTGCGTGTCATGTATGCACGTGCTTTTTTTTACCTCCCCTATCTTAATCAGTGCATTCTTTGAAAATGAATAACAGCAACAAAACACCCCTTTATAACTTCATGCATTTTGGTCCAAGTAGACTTTACAGCTGGACAGAGTGAAAAATTATAAGTTCGCCTGCAAATTCAAGCAACCACAAACAAGCTTTATGCTGTTTGCAGTCAGCCTGACTGACAGTATCACGATGTTATCCCACTATAACTGACAACTGTTGGTTTTTAGTTTCTCATTACCACTGTGGTTTATGTTCCCTTCCTCCCCTATCTTCTTTGTTACATTTTGCAGTTAGTAAGTGCAAAACCAGAAAGTACACACTCAGCCTTTATTGAATCAATCGTTGGTTTAGATGAATGTTTGTGCATGCACTTTAAATGGTTTTCACAGTAAATATACTGATCATCAGTTGTTTATTGCTCTGCAGATCCCAGACAGTGGACAGAAAACCATGTGGCTGAGTGGCTAACATGGACGGTAAACGAGTTCAGTCTGAAGAATGTCGACTTTGAGAAGTTTGGCATGAATGGAGCCAGCCTGTGTGCAATGGGGAAGGATCGCTTCTTGGACTTAGCACCTGACTTTGTGGGCGACATCCTTTGGGAACATTTAGAAATGCTCCAGAAAGGTAATAATTTTAATGAAAACACCTACTCTTACTTTTTTTCTGTGGTTGTTTTTTTATTTTCTGTATTTGCTTTAAGGACTAAAATTGGTTGTCATGGTTGGTTTTCATAGTTTTCTTTCTAACTGAGGGATCTTGTGGCAAATAATTTAGTAACAGGAGCCAAACGGGAAGGCACGTTTTGGTTCAAGACATTAATTTTTGATAATGCTGGATGCAGTTGCATGATAGAAAAAGAAGACCAAAAAAAAATCAATGATGAGGTCACTGACGCTTACTCTCTATTCATTTTTTATGAAGAGGATACAAAGCATTACCCCATCAATGGACTGACCTCCAACTTCCAGGAATCCCGCTATACCTCAGACTATTTTGTCAGTAAGTACTCATCACAATCATTGTCAGTGCTCTCTAATTGCCAAAAATGGATGTGTAAGATATGAATGGAAAGTGAATTAGTTTTGCGAATACAAACGTTTTAGCAATGCATTCACTCACTAAATATTGATATCCTCCAACTGAAGCTATAGCTGGCCACTCATTCTAATCCTACATTAACATGTAGGTAAATCTGAATGTAGGTTTTATCCCTAAAATCATGCCAAAGATCTGCTGGGATTATTTTATGCATTAAGTGATATGTTTTGCTTTGGAAAATAAAAAAAATAGCATTTGTGTAGCATTTTAACACGAGGAATATTGATTATGCTTCCTTTGCTATTTTTATCCTCCTGTTTTGTTTTTTTGCTCTTGCTATCCCCATTAACTTGCCTCTGTGTTTCCAGGCTATGGTATTGAGCATGCTCAATGTGTCCCTCCTTCTGAATACTCAGAGCCGGGCTTCATCACGGAGTCCTATCAGACGCTTCATCCCATCAGCTCCGAGGAACTCCTCACGCTCAAGTATGAGAGTGAATACCCCGGCATCATCCTACGAGACACGGCCCTCAACTCCATGCCGGGCGACTACTTCTCTGTCAAGCAGGAAGTGGTGTCCCCCGACAATATGTGTGTTGGACGCCTCAGCAGAGGTGAGGGGTCGTTTATGCTGCAGAACCATGCGAAAATATTCATAACCTTTAAACCTTTCCCCATTTTATCACATTACAAGCACAAACTTAGGATAGACAACCACATACTAGTGCATAACTGTGAAGTGGAAAGAACAGAATAAATTGTTTTGAACATACGTTTAAAATAAAAATCTGAAAAGTGTGGCATTCAGCCTTTTTACTGTGAAAAATCTAATTCAGATACCTTTAAAAAGTAGAAATAATTTGTATGTAAATTAAGATAGGATGTTCCTTTCCCCAAGGGGGAAATTCAGGAATTATAGGAGCAAAACTATAAATAAATGACAAAATAAAGTGATAAAATATTATAATAGGCAGTGCAACAATATTGGGTTAACAATGTAGTAGTAAGAGTTTGTGGAAGGAAAGATGGTTCTAAACCCAGGGCTAGAATAGCCCAATTAAACTCCGCATCTAAATCTGGGGCAAAGATTATAAAATTGCTGTTCACAGACACTCTCCATACTTATATCTAAGATGCTAAAAACATACCCAAAATTACTTGTGCCTTTATTTTTTTTTAATACAAATGCAAGGCTGACTTTTCAGATTTTATTTTTAAAAAAGGAATTAAAACTATCATTAGCTTTCTAGTTTACAATTTTACACATTTTTGTCTTGGTCTGTCAAATAAAATCCCAATTAAATACATTGAATTTTGTGGTTGTAGCAGAAAAGTAATGTGAGAAAGTTCAAGTGATGTGAATACCTTTGCAAATCAATGTTCTTATGTTTTCTATTTCTTTTGCACTGGCTTATTGAACCTGTCCATAGGTACATACTTGTGTTTGTGTGAGTGCGTGCAAATGCTAGAGGTGTCTGTGGGTGTCGTCCTGCGTGTGAATGTGCTGAAGCTACCAGAATTTTGTCATGCCAAATCATTGTGCACGCATTAGATGAGAAGAAAAGCAGGCCCTCTGGTTGGTTTGTGGTTCATGCAAATCCGCCTCATATACTCGAGACTAGGTTGGGAAAAAAAGAAAACCCTATTGTTTTTGTCAGAACGATACACGAAGCAAAGCCACAATTCTCTGTTTACCGCTTGTCCCTTATGTAAAGCAGTTCAAACGGTGTAACCTTAAAGGAGAGGCATTTTTCTTTCTTGTTTTTCTTGGCCTCTTTTCCTCGACTCAGCCTTTATGTTCTGGGTAAGGAGATAGAGGTGTCATCTTCAGTTAGCAAGCTAGTGGTTTCTCATGAAACAGTTTGCTTTTTTAGAATGAGCAGGCTTGTTTTCTCTCCAAGTGATAGTTTACAGAGGAATTAGCATCATGGTTTACATATTAAGCCCTTGAAGAGAGGGGCTTTTCTTCTCACAAATCCTCAGCTGTATAAATGACTAGCATCTGCCATGTACAGCATTCAAGGCCCCCCATTTTAGTAGTTTAATTTTTTGCCTGCAAGATTTAGGGTCAGATCATCACGCAACACACATACCAAGCTCTCAAGTGTTTTGTTGTGCTTGCTCAACGTGGGAAAGTGCTTTGTAGCCTGAATAATATCCACATGTGGCTTCAATTTAACCAGCTGAAGATCTCAGTGTCGGTGGAGGCACTGCATTATCTGTCATTTGTTAATGACTTACCATTCAAAGACGCCGCTTATCTTTCCCAGGGCCAAAAATAGCAAGACAGTTTGTGTAATTGTCTTCCATTTAGAATCAAATCCAAATGGTGGTTGTAAAAGTGAAATGGGGTGTGAAATGGAGAAACTGGCACAACACAGAACTGTATGGCTTAGTGAGACAAAAGGTTTTCTTTGCTAAGCTGTTATATTTATCAATTAGTTAATTTTTACTCCCAAGTCACCTGCTTTCCAAAATTATTACATGAAAATACTGGAATCAGATATTCTCTAATGCAAAAGTAAAGCTTTACCTTGACCTTTGTCATGTTACAACCACAAACCAAAATATTTTTTTTATTAGGATTTAATGTGATATACACACAACTCAAAGAAATGCATCATTGTGAAGTAGACTGAAAATGATGCATGGTTTTCAACTTTAAAAAAAATATCTGAAAAGATTTCACAAGTATTCAGTCCCTTTTACTCATGTACCAAAAGGAAATCCTATATGCAACCAATTGCCTTCTGAAGGCAATCCTGATTAATAAATAGACACCGGTATGTTATTTGATCCTTGTAAAAATACAGCTACTTTGTGCATGGGTTGTTAGGTAACGTGAACCAACAGCATCACAGCTGTCAAGGCAAACATGAGCAAAGTGGGAGATAAAATTGTAGAGACATTTAAATCAGGCTTGATTTAAATGTCTTATTTAAATTTAAATTTAAATTTAAATTTTCCAAACACTTCACAGAGCACTGCTCAGTCCACCATCCTAAAACAGAAAGTTTATGACACATCTGCAGACCTACCAAGGCATGGCTGTCCACTAAAATTAAAAGATATATAAAGTATAAATCAGAATAGCAACCAAGAGCCCTACCTTAACTCAGAAGGAGCTACAGAAAGCTCAATTATGAAAACTTTTCAAAATTTCTACTATTAATCACACACTCCACTAATCCAGCCTTTTTGGAAGAGTGGAGACCAGAAAGCCATAAGAAGTCCTGTTCGCAGCAATTGGCAAGAATCAACATAACAGACACTGCAAACGTGGGAGTTTGTGCCTACCTGAAAACACTATGTGTCTCATACCTGTCTCCTCTCAAATAAACATAGTTGATACTTTTTTTATTCAGCAGGAATTGAGTAGCTGGCCAAAGTTTAATAAAACTAAATACAGGGCAGTACTAGAAGGAAGTCTGTTACTTGTCAGATTGCTTTTAATTCCCCTAATGTCGTAAAGTTTAAATGTCCTCAACCAAAAATCTTTTTTCCTTCTTCTTCTTCTTCTGTACTCCCAGGTAAGCTCGGTGGCCAGGACTCCTTTGAGAGCATTGATAGCTTTGAGAGTTGTGACCGACTGACCCAGTCGTGGAGCAGCCAGTCCTCCTTTAGCAGCCTGCAGCGGGTACCCTCCTACGACAGCTTCGATTCTGAAGACTATCCTGCTGCCTTGCATGGCCACAAGCCCAAGGGCACCTTCAAGGACTATGTGAGAGAGCGCTCAGACCTCAGCAAGGATAAGCCCGTCATCCCAGCTGCAGCGCTGGCAGGATACACAGGTAAGACGACCAGAAGTCAAACATGAAATGTGACAATTTTGTGGCTTGTTTCAGGGACACTTAAAAAGGCTGAAATTGAATCTTGATAAAGTTGCACACAAATAACCTTATTTTTTGATTAAAATTAGAGAATTACAGGGAATGTCTTCATGCCATCACCAGACTTTAAGTAGTTTCATTGCACAGCTGTAACACACTTGTTGATGCTCTGCAAAAGTCCCACATGTGGGAGTTTTGTATTTGCACCACTTTTAGAATACAAAAAAAGAGAGACACCTTTTACCCAAGCCGCCCAAGTTACGCAGATCAAAAGAAAGAAAATAGATTTTGCTCCTGCCTCCTCCTCCCTTTTGCTTTCTTCTTCTTTTCTATCTAGTTTGTTTTTCACCCTCTTGTTCTGCCTTCATTTCTCATCTACCTCATCGCTATCTGGAGCCCGCATCTAAACATATTTTTCCAGGTCGTCCTAGCAACGGTGATGAAATAAAGAAATTATGCCTGCCCTTGCGCGTAGCACTACAGCGAAATTATCTCTTTATCTTTTTGAGGCATCTTCGCACCCATACATGCTCGAAAAGCTGCTTGACGGTACGCTTTTCAGGTTCACTGAGATGTTGAGATACTCGCAAACCTCTAAAGCAAATGCACTATTTTTGCATCTGCTAGAGGTTTGGGTTTAAATTCTGCTGCTGTTGTCACCTTTATTTGTCGTCTTGATGTGTTCAGTAAGATAAATACAGGTTTTACAATTGTTTTTATTAGTGCTGGACGTTGCATTTGCTGAATTTCCATGGAAAATGTTTTCCCAGTTGGTGGTCTCTAAAACAAGATTTTGACGACTTTTGAAGATTTGCCATGCAGACGCTGCACCGGGACTTTTTCAGTCTTGCTTAAAATTATAGTCACAAGAGTGCACCACTGTTTGTAATAAAAAAAGGGGAAATCCGAGCAAATCTTTCCAACGTCACAAACAATACATACATGAGATCTCATTAGACAGACCCAAAGTCGGCATGCACGAGGTAGTACTTCATGTGGATGGTTATTAGTTCAAAAGCCACTTGTGGAACAATGAGTCATTCATTTGTAATGGATTTATAATCAAATAAGAAAGAGAAGACGCAGCTTCTCCGGAACCACTAAAGTTGCCTGTTGCTCCTTGCACCCTCTTTGACTAAACGGCAAACTGCTAAAATAAGAGTGCACAAATGTGCGGGTTTTGTAAAACAACTTGTTCATTTTTAAGCAAACTATAACGATTGGTAAATATTTTTTTTTTATCGAAGTTCTGTTTTATGTGTATTGTAATGTTATTTCAATCTAAAGAAAAACTTACATCTGAGCTTTATAGTAGAAAGCAAGGTAAAATTACATTTAACAAATAACTTTATTAGGTACACCTGTTTAACCTCTTTATTGACACAAAAAGCAAATCAGCTAAACAGATGGCAGCAACCCAGTGACTTTAGGAATCTACATATAGTAAGGACCACTTGCTGAAGTTTGAACCAAATGTCAGAAATGGGATTTAGTCAGTTTGAATGTGGCGGGGCTTGTCCAAGACAAGATGGTCTGAATATTTCAAAAACTACAGATCTATTGGAATTTTCATACATAACCGGTCTCTGGTATACAAAGCATGGTCCAAAAAAGAGAAAATTTTAGTGTTCCGAAATTGTGCTGACCAAATTGCCTTGTTGATATCTGAGGAGAATGGACAGGCTGGTTTGACATGATAGAAAGGCAAAGGTTGCTCTAAAAACAGCTAATCATTACAGCAAAGGTATGCAGAATCCATCTCTGAACATACCACACATAAAATCTTGAACCAGATGGGATAGGACATTTTCTTGGCACACTTTGGGCCTATTACTACCAAATGAGCATTATTTAAACACCACAGCTTAGCTGAGTATCGTTGCTGACCACAATGTCTAAAAGTTGGTTTCTTGAACATTGCAATGAGTTCACATACTCCTATAGCTTAGATTTGCATCACTGATGTGCAGACGACAAATCTGCAGCAACTGTGTCTGTCATGTCCATACGGGCCAAAATCTCTGAGGAATGTTTCTGAAAACTTGTGGACTTTGAAATGAAGAATTAAGGTAGTTCTAAAGACAGTTCATTGCCAGCACTGGTGAAAGTATAATATTCATGTTGCAACAGCCCACTTTCACCTGTGAGCAAAAAGACAAAAGAATTGCTCTGGCATGTTCTGGTGTTGGAAGGAGAGTTTAATGCTTCCAAGATGGAATGTATTTTTGTGTGTGTACATCCGTGTGCATAGCAATGTCCTAATGGGTAGGGTAGATAAGGTAATAAATTGAAAACAAGGCAAATTAGACATCTAAATTTTAAAAAAAGCAGAGCCTAAAATTAGAAAAACAGACATGAAGACATTTAAAAAACAATGTTTATGACAGTTTGACAGGTTGCTCTGCTTGGTTGCCGGTCCCGGTGTGACAGGTGACACTTACAGCGAGGTCAGGGAGCCAGATAAGGCTGCTGAGTGATAAGTGAGCCTCTAGTTGTCATCGTTGCAGGTTTCCCATTTACACATCTGTCTGCCCTGACATCAGGCAGCTTTACTAACTGCTGAACCCTCAGTATTTTAATATTGATAAATCTATATTTTCTTTCGTCCTCTACTGAAAAAGATCCACACTTTTTTTTCTTGCACTGCAAAAGTTGGTGTGCCATGGATTACATACTAAACATTGCTGTGAATAGAGGCCCCACACCCTTTTGACACAGTATATGTTTTTTCAATGAAGCCCTTTGTGCTGGAAGAGTGTAACATATTTTTGGAAACCTTTTTTTTTTTGGAAGCGGGTTGCCTGCATTCTGGCATGAGAGCACAACAGGCTGGTATCGCCTGTGTATGTGGGGTGACTGCTTTGGCTCAGTTTTGAATGTTTTGGGGCCTGAAAGAGATGGAGTGTTGCAAAGAAGCCACTTATTTCTTAACTCAAAGTGGCTGTTTCTTCTGCACCATCTTCAGTCCCAACAGGAGTTTTATAAAAAGGTCCCCAAAATGCCATTTCAAGCCCTCGGCCCACGCGTCTGTTTCACTTAAAGCTTTGGTTTTGAGTTGTGTAAGGGCACATTTGGTTTTTTTAGACACTTGAGAGACAGAGAGGTGAGTTTAGCTGAACTCCAGTTTTGCTGAGGCGGCGCACGCTGCACAGGCAGGTGTGATTTCAACATGGGCGCATTCTTCTATGTGAAGAAAAACCACACGATCAAAGTAAAGCGCACTGAATCTAGTTCATAGACAAAACCAGCCTTTTTTGATCATCTTTGTTCTGTCTTCCCTTCTTTTTCCATCAAGTGTGACAGACTTTTGCATTAGTGTTTTTTATTATAGGTTACTATCTTATTGTTTATTCTTTATTCTATTGAACTATACATAGGACCTAGGAGCTGTTCCCTTTTCTTAAGCACTGGTTGTAAGTTGTTAGAATGTGCTGCAGAGGCCTAGAGGCAGCGCCTCTTTTTTAAAATGGTGATTTCATCAGTAAGGAACTCATACAGAAGACAGACTCTAGATTCACATACTGTATGGAGCCACTGGCAGACAAGGGAATACATGATGAATGAGACTGTTGTACTTAGAGGACATTTGGTTCCACTGCTTTCCTTCAGCCTGACCCAGATTAGAAGGTTTATTTTGTACCTTTTCAGACCTAAGTGAATAATTAGAATGAATATTTAATAGTTTCAAATTTAGGACTGGACAGTATTGAGATGTGACATTCTGTTTGTCCTTAGTCTCTCCTTTCTATTGTACTGTAGTGTGTTATAAAATCTCTAAAAGTAAATTATGCCAACAACTCTTGTGTAAGACCTTGGTTGGAATGCAGCATTAACATTGTATGGATGCAGGCCATTATTATCTACATTCCAGAATTTTAATACCTTCAACTAATAAGTAAACTTCAGAACTCGAGAATGTTGCCTCAAACCAGATCCCTTTGGCCTAAGTTAACACTTACCTCAGTAAATCCTCACACTGGCCAGCATCAGCACAAACAACAATGCACTCTCTTGATGTAAGCTGCATCCAAAAAGCCTCCTTCAAACACCCTCTTGCATCTGTTCCACAGGCAGTGGCCCCATCCAGCTGTGGCAGTTTCTCTTGGAGCTGCTGACCGACAAGTCCTGCCAGTCCTTCATCAGCTGGACAGGCGACGGCTGGGAGTTTAAGCTCTCTGACCCAGATGAGGTGAGAGGTTGTGACCCTCCTGGTCACTGGCACACGAGATGGGAGGTCCTAAGTGCTTGGCCAGATGAATAAGATGTCTTTTGTGAAAACAGTTGCCTCTTGTTTCTGACTCCAGTAATTATTTAGCATTATATTTCGGCTGGTCTTGCATGAATAGGTCCTAGTTAAATATATGAAATACATACAGGGGTTGCACAATGAAACTGAAACACCTGGTTTTAGACCACAATAATTTATTAGTTTGGTGTAGGGTATGGTGTAGGGCCTCTTTTGCGGCCAACACAGCGTCAATTCATCTTGGGAATGACATATACAAGTCCTGCACAGTGGTCAGAGGGATTTTAAGCCATTATTCTTGCAGGATAGTGGCCAGGTCACTACATGATACTGGTGGAGGAAAACATTTCCTGACTCGCTCCTCCAAAACACCCCAAAATGGCTCAATAATATTTAGATCTGGTGACTGTGCAGGCCATGGGAGATGTTCAACTTCACTTTCATGTTCATCAAACCAATCTTTCACCAGTCTTGCTGTGTGTATTGGTGCATTGTCATCCTGATACACGGCACCGCCTTCAGGATACAATGTTTGAACCATTGGATGCACATGGTCCTCAAGAATGGTTCGGTAGTCCTTGGCAGTGACGCGCCCATCTAGCACAAGTATTGGGCCAAGGGAATGCCATGATATGGCAGCCCAAACCATCATTAATCCACCCCCATGCTTCACTCTGGGCATGCAACAGTCTGGGTGGTACTCTTCTTTGGGGCTTCGCCACACCGTAACTCTCCCAGATGTGGGGAAAACGGTAAAGGTGGACTCATCAGAGAACAATACATGTTTCATATTGTCCACAGCCCAAGATTTGCGCTCCTTGCACCACTGAAACCGACGTTTGGCATTGGCATGAGTGACCAAAGGTTTGCCTATAGCAGCCCGGCCGTGTATATTGACCCTGTGGAGCTCCCGATGGACAGTTCTGGTGGAGACAGGAGAGTTGAGGTGCACATTTAATTCTGCCGTGATTTGGGCAGCCGTGGTTTTATGTTTTTTGGATACAATCATGGTTAGCACCCGAACATCCCTTTCAGACAGCTTCCTCTTGCATCCTCAGTTACTTGGTGGTATGTTGACATTACCCTGGATATCGTGGCTCTTGATACATCACAAAGACTTGCTGTCTTGGTCACAGATGCGCCAGCAAGACGTGCACCAACAATTTGTCCTCTTTTGAACTCTGGTATGTCACCCATAATGTTGTGTGCATTTCAATATTTTGAGCAAAACTGTGCTCTTACCCTGCTGATTGAACCTTCACACTCTGCTCTTACTGGTGCAATGTGCAATCAATGAAAACTGGCTACCAGGCGGGTCCAATTTAGCCATGACACCTCCCACACTAAAATGACAGGTGTTTCAGTTTCATTGTCCAACCCCTGTATATACCACACTCTCAACAGTACTTTTTCACATTTTGTTGCACTACAAAAATTTCAATGCGTTTTAACAGGGATTTTATAACAGAGCAACACAAGGTTGTACATAATTCTAAAGTGGAAGAAATCCTACATAGTTTTCAAAATGATTTATAAGAACAATCTTTGGCATACATCTTTGAACAGCAGTCAGTCAGCGTTTCCCCTGATTCTCAGTTGGACGAACTCTAGGTCTGCTCTAGCATATGAGTATACATTGATCTAAACCATTACATTATTGCTCTGGCTGTATGTTTAAGGTCAAGTGTAGTCTTAAGTCATTCGGAGCCTCTAACAGTCTGCAGTAGCTTTGTTCACCAATCTTTCCATTAACTCTGACCAGCTTCCCTTTTCATGTGAAAAAGGATACCCTCAGCATGATGCTACCACTCCCATGTTTCCCTAAGGCAGGGGTGTGTTTAGGGCTATGTGCAATGTTAGTTTTCTGCTACTTATAGCATTTTACATGTAGGCCAAAAGGGTTAACCTTTGGCCTTATCTGACTAGAGAGACTTCCTCCATATTTTGCTGTCCCCTACATGGCTTTTGGTAAACTGCAATCAAAACGTCCGTTTGCTTTCAACATTTCAACAATCGCTCCACTCTTCTACAAAGATCAAATCTGTGGAGTGTACAGCTAATAGTTGTTCTTCCACCAGAGCTGTGGATCTTTGCAGCTCCTCCAGTGTTTCTCTGGTTACTGTTCCCTTTGACCTGCCCGTCAGTGTAGGTGGACAGCCATGTTAAATAGCATTCACATAGGCTCTATTTACTGATTATCAAGGTAAAAAATATATACTTTTACGAATTTTATTTGTAAAAAACAATATTTAGTTTTTCTTCTATTTTACAATGATGTGCTACTTTGTGTTGATCTACACCATATAAAATTTCCATCAAATTACTTTGTGGTACTTAGTTTGTGGGCACAAAGTAACAGAATCTAAAAAAAAAAAGTGTGAGATGTATTAATACTTTTGCAAGACAATTGATATGCATTTATTTTTATTCTGATGTGCTTCTCTTTTCTGCCTTTGCAGGTTGCCCGGAGGTGGGGCAAAAGGAAAAACAAGCCCAAAATGAATTATGAAAAACTAAGCCGTGGCCTGCGCTACTACTATGACAAAAATATCATCCACAAGACGTCTGGGAAGCGCTACGTCTACCGCTTTGTCTGTGACTTGAAAAGCTTGCTGGGCTACACACCCGAAGAGCTCCACGCAATGTTGGACGTAAAGCCCGATACAGATGAGTGAACGCAGAACTGGTGAAAAAGCAAAAACAAACTGAGGACAAAAGTTAAGGAGCCACTGGGACTGAGGCTGTTTGATAGAGTTGGTAATCCATTTTTCTGGGACCGAAAAGTTTTCAATGACTGTGTGGTCTTTGTCGGGTTTGAGCTCCAGACTTTCAGATCAAGTTTTAAAAGGAAGGCAGAAGCCAAAAAAACCTGTATTCACAACCTGTTGGAATTGAAGTGTGTGCATGAATGTGTGTGTGTGTGTGTGTGTGACTGTGTGCGAGTCTGACATATTACTGGTATTATTTAGCAGCTCAAGACAAATGAGATGCTGTTGGGTAGAATTATCAGGTTATCTTCTGTTCTGCTTAAGTAGCAAAGTGAGGGAGGCGAGAGCTCCGACATACAAGGTGTGAATGAACCAAGTTGAGAAGGAGGCTTTGTAAAGTAACTCATTTCATTTTTGAGCTAAGCAGGTGAAAGGTTCCTGCTGAGATAACGGTTGCCAAAATGTCAAAACTGAACTGATATTTACGTCCTTTATCACTGTTTATCTCCTGCAAGGGGAGAGCTTTCAGCAAGGACCAAAAAAAGTGTAATGTAGGATTTGATGTTTAAGGACCATATGCTTGTGCCAGTATTATATTATTAGAGCAACAGATGTACGTCTATCAGGCCGATTACTGGGCAGAGTATTTTTGTCTTTAAGTGTTTTGAATTAGAATTCACCATTAAATGCCAAGTTACACTGTTCTGTTCTCATGGAGCCCAAAGCAGATTTGAGTCAGACAACACTATAGACACACTGGCCCCATGATCTGTCAGGTTGCAAGAGCCTGTTGGAGATTACTCATACCCAAAGAGGTCTGAAAGACAACCGAAAGTAGCCGTTGCTTCTGAAAGTGACGCTTTTACCTTTATGTACATGTCGCCACCTTGCTAGGGACACATTCTGTGACTGAAACATATGCATTTTTGCATATGCCTCAATTATTAGCAAACTGTAGACAATCTATGTCAGGAGAATCAGGAGTCTTTGGTGGAAATTAGTTGAACAATTTTGTCAGTTCACTGTCCATATCAACCATCATTTTTATGATGTTTTAACTGTCTGCTTGTCCTGTAAAAGTTGTAATAGTTACTGGTTGATTTTTACACAACCCTAAGAATGTCAAATGTGGGTCAATTTTTGTCTGTTAGGCAGCACATTTTGTCCATAAGAAGGGAACTAGAGTAGTGTGATGGTACAATGCAAGACAAAGAGAAAGGCAATATACCAATGTTGACTTTAGAGAATGAAAACCTGGTAGGTATGAACAAGGTCATGGAAAGTAGTCTGCGGATAGTGAAGGTAGGGCAGGATAGGCAATAGAAAGGACACAAGATGTCTTGAATGGCTCATGGAGGGCTGATGGCAGACTATTGAGATTGTAGTTTATGTGCATTTTATCAATGAACAAAATAATATATGTCTCAGAGAGTGCCGTATTCAAGCAGCACATTTATAACAATTCACTGGTTACATTTTTAGGCGAATTGGCAGCGGTTTCCTCCCCAAACAGTGGGAACAGTGTCGGTACACTGGGAAATGCCAAAGTTGAATATTATCCTACAATACAATGTTATTGTTTACAGTGGCTGAATGTTACCCATATGGATGAAAATAGCTTTGCAAATGTCTATTTGTACAGATTGTATTTCATAATGCTTTATTGGGACCCGAATTACACAAATAATCATGAGACAAAGCAGGAATAATAACTAAAACCCATGTGAGGTCTTTTGGCTGCGGTGCTTTGGGTGTCTACAGCGTTTGAAGACACGGAGCAGAAATTTCTCATGTATTTGGAAAGTGTTTTATCTCTTTTTTTATATTTGTGAAGCAGACAGCTTTAGGACAAAGTCTTTGCCAATTCGGGTTTCCCACTGAGTGCAGAGAAGACATGCTGTATTTGTTCTTCTTGTCTAACTAGTAAAAAGCTCCATCGTTATCGAGCACTGACTCTTAAACCTGTGTTGCTTTTACAATGCAGAGAATAAGATCTTACAAAATGTATTAAACTGCACTGTGTTCATTCCTTTCTATATGTTGTTTCAAACAGTGTTTCTTCTTTTATTGTTGTTTTTATTTTGGTCATGATGTTCATTACAAAGGAAAACTTTATTGCCTATAATTTTTTTTTAAAACCAGTTTTGTCAGGAACCATTTTGTTGTTCAATGTGGGAGACTACAATCTACTGCAGGACTTGTGTTATCAGTGACACGTATATACACACCAATATTTTGTGGCATATGCATATCTCAAAATGGATTTTAGAAGGAAAGCGTTATTGTTTTTTAATGGATGTTATTCTTTTCTGTATATTTTATAGTGTCTTTGTATTTTTGTTATGAGATCATTTTTATTGTATTTAGTTCACAAACATTTGAATATTTTTCAATAATTTATATTTTATAAAAGATGAGAGACGCAGACAGCTGGTGCTTTCATGGGAATTTAAAGGTAGCGCAGGACAAAATAATGTAGCGGATTTTTTTTTTTTTTCAATTGTCTGTTCAATTGTTTTTTTCCTTTTTTTTAATATAGAAAATGGACCTGTCTGCTTGAGGAAAAAAAAGCTGATGCTGGCCCATCAATGATTTCTGCTGGAAAGGTTTTATAAACTGTAGCTTCTATTTCTAAAATGTACTTAATGTACTTCAAAATGTTATAAAATATATGTGAAGAAAGATTTTATCACTCTGTGTGGTGTTTTATTATTCATCCAGTCATTTAGAATTGTCTCTTCTCTGAAACATGAACAGCAGGGTTTAAAAAACAGTAGAAGCATTTCATTTCTAAAAAGATTTGATTATATTCTTTTCCTGGCAGGGCAACTTAGGTGAGCTGTTTTATGCAGAGTCAGAGTAGGGACTTACAGACTAAGAAATACATAGGTTCAACAACAAAAACCTCCAGTCAAACTGAATATTTTCAATCCTGACTAACATGTTCAGGATTCGGTTCAGATTTTTTTTCATTCACATACTATTGATATTTTTTTTTATTATTGCTTAAAGTTCCAGGAATCTTGTGTGTGTTGCTTTTAAGCAGCAGTACATAAGATAAAACCCGGCTTTTACAGTAGGAATACTTAATGCACTGTTTCCAATTTGGTTCTGATGACAAACTGAAGAGCTTTTTTTAAAGCCAGGTCAAGGAGAGGGTCCACTGGCCAGCCTGAAGGTGAATTTTCAGGCTTAACAGCCAGTGTGTGTCAAGATATTCCCCATCAGTAGTGTCCAAGGTACCTGCTGAAGTCCAATTGGGTTCTCAGAGAGGGGGCACAACACTAGGAATTTGGGCAAAAGTTAGGAGTCTCCTTATCAATTTTGTAATGCTGGTACAGTAGTGGCAAGCTGATGAACCAAATATACCAAATATATCTAACTTGCAGTTCACAGATTTTTTACTTTCCACACCTTTACCTTTTAAGATGGTTTGGTATTTTGAACTAACATTATTACTTAGAGAAATACATATTTTGACATCTTTGTCTCCAAAAGTCTCCTACAGAAAAAGTTTTTGGCAGTTGTGCTTGATGGGTCTCAGACATTACGCCACTTTTCTGTGTTTTTGCGAGGTCCCCATGGGAGGACACTTACAATGACATGAAAACTTGCCTTTTGAAATATCCTTGTTCAATCTCATCAGTATTTTAGAAAGTCCCTTTTAAACCTTTCCCATTTCCATTTTTTTGTGATGCTCATGTATGTTTGCATGTGTCAGATAAATCCATATAATTTCCAGGGTTCGAGGTTTTCAACCAGAACATTTTATTGTAACAAAATGAACAGAATGCTGTAGGCAGATATTGAATTACAAGCCGACCACAAAGTGCCCCAGTTTTAACAAGTGTTTCTTCGAGCTGATAAGGGGATGTAAAAATGAAACTGACACAATGGGACAATGTTCGTGCAACCTCTCATATAAATTCTACTAAAGATGGAAAACATGCAGGGCCATAGCTTTCTGCCTCAAACGGCACAGATGGTTTGGCCCCTCTGCAGCAGAGTAGAAATCATTAGTGAAATCCAGGTCCAGGTCACAGTATCTGTTTATGTGAATGGAAAAGACAAAACAGAGTCTAGATTTCCACATCTTAAAGACAAACACAGATTTAGGATTTGTATTTCGTTAGAGACAGGTTTACATATTTGAAAGATGTATAGTTTAATTCCATATTTTATGTAGAAACGTAAAATTGAGCAAAGGTGCTGCCTTTACTCCCGATATTCTCCTCTCAGTGTTTTTCTGGCAGAGGGCAGGCAGAGGTTACCAGGTGGTTATTCTCCTATTCCACCTCCTCGTTCTGACTGCGCTGATGATTGAAACCAGACATGATTCTGGGGCAGGTTTTAAAATACTTTTCCAGACAGTGCAAGCTCTAGCAGACCATCGTGATACCACTCATGCCCACCAGCTCCACATCCAAACACAGACACAAAGCTGGCTCATGAAAAATCCTTTTCCCCATCCACCCCGTCTGTCTCTCCAACAATGCTTAAATCTTCCACAGATTTAACAAGTGTTTTAAAGTGGGGACTGCAAACAGCAGAGGATGTCTAAGCAGAAAGTGAGAGCAGCCACAACTGAAAAATGAGAGACATCTCCTAGCTGCTCCATCCAACACTATCACCTCTCATGTGCAGCTCACAGTCCTCCAGATGGCTGTGCGTGGCTCCTTAGTCAGATTTTAAAGTTAAATAATTAGTGAAAGGGTCTTACCAAGTTATGTCTGTCTTCTGCATGTAGTCCTAGCACCACTGGAACAGACCAGGGGAGATCAGAAGAATGCAATAAAAAAATGTTCCTTTCAATTAGATTTATTGACTTAAAGAAATTCCTACTGTATCCCTTGATTATTATAATCTATCTTATACTTGTATATACCAGCTAATTGTGGGCAGAATTTTGCATAACACTATACCAAATAACATTAATCTGTGTGAGCTATTATTTAATTGCTTCTAATTACTGCTCCTTAGTGTAACTCTAAAACTTCATTATAGTTTTAATGTTTATCATTTAGCGAGATATGTAATGGAGGTATAACAAAACTTACTTAAATTTGTTTCCAGATAATATTAGCTCAACAACAAAATCCCATATTGTACAATGCAGGGGAAATTTTGCAGCTTAGTGTGCAGCTCTCAGACAGTGTGTCCAAACGTTTGGCTTGTAGTGTGTTGACAGGATAAAAATTAGGGCCTAACACACCTTCTCTTATGCATAGACCAGAATATGTCTATTTTAACTTCCTTAAATTACTATCCCCTTAATCAAAAGATAATCTTTGTGACGCACAAGAGACCAAGTCAGTCGTTCCATTACGCAGACAAGTTGTGAAATATGGACAATGTGTCTCAGGGGGACCTTTAGAGAGCTAGGCCCAGTGAAGACCCCATGGTGTCAAGGGATTATGAGTTAGGTTTAGTATTACCCTCAAATGTGAACCCTATCATAGAGTTTAAACAGAGCAAATACATTCTTTTGGTCATGTTTATTAACTCAACTCGTTGCTTTAATCAAAGTTCAGAACTTGAGTCTGCTGAGTTCTCATACACTCCATTCAGAGCACATTGTTAACAGCTGTCAAAATGATAACCAAGTAAAATAGAATTATAAATGACCCATTAATGTAAAAATTGATTTAGCATTTAAAGGCTTTGTTAAGTTTTATTAAAGTTTATGATCAATCATTCTCAGAATCTATCAAAAATCAGCCTGAAGGATAAATCCATGACCTTCATGTTGAGCAATATGCCACCTATAACAAAAAAGCACAAGTAGATTTATATTTCTCAAGATTAGCATTAATTTAGGATCAGGCCTTAGATTAATGAGCCTTTCAATTAAAGACTACATGTGAGCTAAATTTCTAGAATCAAGAATTAAACTTCTTATGAATCGTTGTAAGATCTATTCATGAGTGTTTAATCAGATAAAAGAAAAACACACAACAAACAGTAGTCTCACAATAGTCTTTATAGACTTTGGAAATTTGGGGACACTTTATTTTGACTAGACCTGCTGTCCGCCAAGCGTTTCAGACTGACCTATGGGAAGTGGTTCTTATTGGTGAACTAGGCGATCCTGTGCACTAGTCAGGTGTGTTTAAAAGGCCTACAACATACAGGATGCTCATCCTTACGGAACCAGAATTTGCCACAGCTGTCCTAAAGAGCCTAAAAATTTATGAAACAAACCTAAGAGACGTTGAGCAATAAATTATCTCAGCCCTGTAAATAACATACAATGATTTTCTTTCTGAAGCTAATACAAACTAAACAGACTTTAAAATATCATCAACTATTGGTAAAATGTATTGTTTGAAAAAACTTGAGCTCTAGCTCCTTTGCACTCAGGGTTGACATGGTCTCTGTAGCTTCATACTTCAACTCTCACTCTTTCTGTCATTTATGGTAGTGTTGTGTCTGCAATGTGTTGAATGACTTGTCTTGGCAGGTGTGGTGGCTGTATTATCCAGGCTTATGAAGGGCAGATTCAGGGCATCTCCTGCTTTGGCTGCTAATTTGCATTTTTATTGCCGCTGTCACATCCTCAGTTAATACACCATTGACTTCCTCAGTCACCCTTGGACCACACAGCTTCACCTTGCTATCCCACCTGAAATGAGAGTGCCTCCTGGCCCCTGGATCTACATCGGCTTGAGCTCTGGTACCATTCAACCTGGCATTCTTGGACGGAAATGGAGTGTCCTCTCATGTTAATGTGGACTTTCCATTAGGAAAAGATGATTGATTTGTGTTGTACTGTTTCTGTGAATAGGAAATAGAACAGTACAATAGAGTAGAGTGATGAAGCTTTGTGTGCAGGTGAGGCCACATGCAAACTAGAGTGAGACTGAATCAAGGAGCAGATCAGGGGGGGGAGGTGGGCGAGATATTTGGAGATGAAGGGAGATGGAATAGAAAGCTGAATGAGGGAGGGTGAAGGTTAGGAGGTGAAAAGGAGGAAAGGAGCAGCAGAGGGTTTCGAGGTGTGAAGGGATGGGGAGACGAGTGGTGAAAGATGGCAAAGGTGTTGAGGTGCTGAACGGCTTTCATTTCAAACTCTGTCTCCAAGTGAGATAACAGCAGAAAAGAGAAGAATCTTTAAGTGAGCTTGTAATATTCTTGGGGAAGAAGCTGAAAATGATTCAAAAGCCAATTCATTGAAGATGTAATTCAATTTCCACAGCTGCAGCATTCAGAAACAGCCTCATATGGAGCAAGCATGACAGTGTGAGGGAGAAAGAGTTTGAGATGGATTAAAACAGCCTTTGGTCACTGTCCAGTAATACAAGTCAATGTTTCACTTTTATTTCACTGAGTCAAGAGGGATTCAGCAACTTTCCCAGGACATCTGCTCCCAACACCCACGTTTGTTCCCCCATCCAATGGAAGAGCTTCATTCACAACTAAGACCTGTGGGGGCTTTGCTGTGATTGGCCCACCAGAGCCCAGAAAGGGATGGCTGAGTCCTGAGAATTTTCCGAAACATTTTCTTCTCTTGGCTTTCTACAGCATCTGCTTCCAATCAACCAGAGTGACTGCTTTGCCTTTTTTCTCTCTGCTGTATGACTTAGACTTACATGCAAATCTAATGTACAATGCCTTGCAAAAGTACTAATCCCACTTGAACTTTTTCCCATTTTTCCCATTTTGTAAATAAAAATTTCAAAAGTGTGGCCTTCATTTATATTCATTCTCCTTTCTTTGTAGAAGCACCTTTCGCTGCTATTACAGATGTATATTGGCACATCTAGAGATGTAGATTTCTTTCCATTTTTTGTGCAGAAGAGATGAAGCTCAGTCATAATGGATGGGGAGATTCTGTGAACTAAACTTTGAGTGAACCCATTCTAACACATAAATATGCTTTAATCTAAACCATATTATTGTAGCACCACCTGTATGTTTAAGGTTGTTGCCCTGCTGGAGGGTGAAACACCTTCTCAGTCTCCTTCTCTTCAGAATTTCTTCCAGAATTTCCCTGTTGTCAAATCACACCACTTCCTTTTCCCTACTAAAGAAAAACATCTCCACAGCCTATTGTTCCCATTGCAATTTTTCCTTGTATGGATGGTGTGTTCAAGGTGTTTTCAGCCACCTTCTCTGCATATATGTCGCCATTTGTATATCACGTTTGGCAAACCTTAGACAGGACTTCTCATTGCTTTCTGTCAACACTTTGACAATCTTGCCACCTTTTCATAAAAGGTCATTACTCTTCACAGTTCTGTACTACTTGTGTTTGTCTGTTAACCAACTCCATCCATCCACCAGCTATAGCTACTCTGTTGTGCAGGGTCCTGGGAGTTAATACCTGTCTCCAGCGGCCAATGAGTGAGAGGCGAGATACACCCTGGACAAGTTGCTAGTCCATCACAGGGCAACACATCGACGGAAAAATAACTATTACCACACACGCTCATTTAACTGGAAACATGTGTCACTGTTATTTAGTTTCTGAAAATGATCTGACTGCAGTGAATGTCAGCAAAATTGGGAGGTAAAAACAGTGTACAGCATGTGGTTTAACTGTTGCCCTCAGCACTTCAACCCACCATGTTCATGCGAAACTATTACAAAAGGTCAACATGATTTACCACAAGTGCCTGTGCAAGTTGTACTTGTGCCTCTTATTTTCATTCATTAACCGTTTAGCCACATATTTTGTCATTACTGTTGGTTTTAATGACAGCCACAACAAGTATACAAACTGCAGTAACACTGCTTAATATAGAAGGTATGTTCCATAGATATTTGGAAATGAGCATTATTATGCACTGTAACCAAAGAAAAACAAATAATGCAAGTAATAGGAACATGATCATGAAATACGCTGGAGTGCAAAGAGTATGAAATATTTTAAATAGAAGTATCACAAGTGCTTATCCACAAAGTCAAAATTATTCAACAAAATTCCTGCTGATAAAAGAACTTTGGCCTCCAAAGCAGATAAAGCTATTACCAGTGGCTGCCTGTTTTCAGGCTTCCTCCCATTGACCTTTGACTTCATCGTCCTGCTCCAGCTGGACACATCCTAATTTACAGAGCAGTAGAGCCTGCTGGCCTTAAAACACAGATCTAGCTCGGACTTCCCCAATAAATCTGCCTTGTGGCTTTTCAGGAGAAAGTGCTTATGTTTCATCGTACTGCCTTTGCAATCGTTTTCTGAATTCTGATGTGAACTGACTGTAGGTATTCAAGTTAGACGATATGCATAAATATTAATAAATGAAAGATATTTGAAAAACTACAGTATGTATCCTTCTCCTTGAACTTCACAGTTTTGCTCTAATTTTTAGTGGGTTTATCCCATAAAATCCCAAGACATTGAAGCTTCCTTGTAACATGATCAAATGTGAAAGAAATGAAGGGTATGAATACCTTAGCAAGGCACTGCAATAACAATTACAGTTCAAATATTGTTTTTTCTAATGCAATCTGCAGCAAATGATCATGGGATTTTTTTTCTGCTCAATTACATGTTGGGACAGTTCTGTGACAGAACACAAGCTTTCTTAATATGCAGCATAATGATAAATAATTTGTGCAAAAATACAGCCAAAAGAGAAGAAATGCCATTTAAAACTTGGAAAGAGGTATACCTATACAAAACAAAAACAAAAAAGACAATGGAAGAATATTTTATGATCTGACTTAAAAATTGAAAAATCTATGAATAATCCCACATGGACCATAATAGGTGAACATTAATTTTTCAGCCTTTGGTACTTATGAAGTTAGTGTGTTCTGGGAAAGGACAGAAACACTTAGAATTGTGTAGAAACATGTGTATGACAGTAATTGACTATTATTGTTGCTGAATGTCAGTTGACTGTCTCTTTCCAAAACTTTTCTAAAAGCAGAGGGAGCAACTAGAACAGGATCAGAAATAGATGAGGGCAGCTCCAACCTGTCATCATGCAGAAGGTGATTCTAGAAAAAAGAAAGAAAAAAAAGCATTACACCATAAGAAATGCTGAAACCAGCAGGGATGAAGGAGATTAGCAACTTGAAAAAACTTCTACTTTAAATTGATGGTGCAAGAAAAAGATCAAAATCATCCTCATCATTTAGCAACACATGTAATGCAAAAAGCAACTATGCACAACATGACTTTTAAGAACACAAGAGATTAAGAGGTAGAAAAAGCAGAAGTTGTACTTTCTCCTTGGCCATCAAAATCAGACCCTGGGTTGTAGTAAACAATGACTTCGGTCAGTATGTATTCAACTAAATTACATACTCTTTTCCTAAAGTTAGTTATCATTTTTTATGTTCTTTGGCCCTCCTACAACATTGATATTGTGTACCTAACTCAGCTTAGTTATTTTAACCCTCATGATCTCCAGCTTTCTTCTTGTTCCTTGTAGGCTGTTGTGAAATAAAAAAAATGTATGAGGCACTGATCATTAGGTTTGGTTTCTTTACATCGGACAGATGACGTGTCATGACAGCGTTAGGTGTTTTCTGAAGGCTGAACATCTGTTCTGCTGAAAAAAGGGGAAACTTATAGCCCGTGGTATCCTGATGTTTTTTTTTTACAAGTTATGGTAGGATGGGCAAATTGGGGTCTCATCTACAGTAATGCAGCTGTGGTACAGAACGAGCTAAATAGCTCACAATTTACAAATTACAGCAACTTGGGCTACCGTTACACCACAGCAGTGCCACAGGCCAGTTGCCTCCCTCCATGCCATGACGCATTGATACAGGTATTCAATGTAAAAGGCAGCCCAATCAAATATTAAGTGCATAGAAATGAACATACTTTCAGAAGCCTGGAATTTCTGTTTAAAGTCAGTCAGTCATTTTCTACTGCTTATTCCATAGTGGGTCACGGGGAAGTTGGTGCCTATAGGCGGGGTACACCCTGGACAGGTCGCCAGTCCATCGCAAGCCAACACACAAACAACCATGCACACACTTATTCATAGACCTAAGGGCAATTTAGAGAGACCAATTAACCTAACAGTCATGTCTTTGGACTGTGGAAGGAAGCTGGAGTACCCGGTGAGAACCCACGCATGCACGGGGAGAACATGCAAACTCCATGTAGAAAGAATCGAACCCAGGACCTTCTTGCTGCAAGGCAACAGTGTTACCAACTGCTCCACTGTGCAGCCCTCTGTTTAAAGTATCCTTTTTTATTCAGTCAGTCAGTCAGTCATTTTCTACCGCTTATTCCATAGTGGGTCGCGGGGGAGCTGGTGCCTATCTCCAGCAGTCTATGGGCGAGAGGCGGGGTACACCCTGGACAGGTCGCCAGTCCATCGCAGGGCAACACATAAACAACCATGCACACACTCATTCATACACCTAAGGGGAATTTAGAGTGACCAGTTAACGTAACAGGCATGTCTTTGGACTGTGGGAGGAAGCCGGAGTACCCGGTGAGAACCCACGCATGCACGGGGAGAACATGCAAACTCCATGCAGAAAAGAATCGAACCCAGGACCTTCTTGCTGCAAGGCAACAGTGTTACCAACTGCGCCACTGTGCAGCCCTCTGTTTAAAGTATCCTTTTTTATTCATCTTCTGTAATATTCAAATTTTTCTGTGTCTACTTCTAAAACACAGCCTTCTCACTCTGTACATAATGATTCATTCATTCATTCACGTAATGAACCTATATGATATTTGTGTTTCAATTTCTGAAATGAATGACAAAATATATAGAACTATTCACAATATTGACATTTTTTGAGATGTAGGCAAATTGTATATCCATGTTCTTTGGGGGGGTGCATTGAGGTTCCCCAGAATGAGCTGGAGAGTATCCCTGCGGAGAGAGATGTCTGGGTTTCCCACCAGGACCTGTTATCCCGAGGACCAATTTCAGATCTGCAGAAGGCAATCGATGTTTTGAGGTTGGTTCATGTAACTTTTTTCTTGGCAAGGCAAAATGAATGATTTTTAAATAAAACAAAATATTTACTTCAATAAAAATTGCTTGGTTTCATCTAAGAGAAACCTGCACATGGGCTAATAGGCATTCAGATAACAAACTGGGCAATACCTTCCTAGCAAGATGATACTGGAGATCCTGGTCCCTCCACCAGTGTAGGTGAGTGTTTTTTTTGGCTAAATCTATGATCCTAAAAGACCATTTGTAGTTACCTGTAAAAAGACAGTTCTGTAGGTTACAGTTCACATTCAAAGTATGTGCGCTTAGCTGCAAGTCCATCACCATCAAAACCGTCAGGGATGTTAGAATCTTACTGTAACTTAACTTTAAGGACAACAGTTCAAAAATGTATCCGAGTCATTATTTTTGATGTTCTTTTTTTATTATCATTGATATTCTGTGAAATATAAAATAAAAGCATCACTGTAATAATAAGAAGCTAGTTATTCACATAATAAAAACAATTTTCCCAAGCTGATATTGTCAAAGTTAAACATAAAATATTAGACTATACAAATTGAAACAATTAGAGTGATTTAATAACTCAGAGTAAATGTATCATGATGCAGTTAGAGTGAAGGTTTTAAAAAGTTTGAGCTAAAAAAATGACTAAATACACTATGTGCAATTCTTGGAATCTTAATGACTTTTCTGCAAGTGCCAGACCTTTGGAATTACTGCATGAGTAACGGTCTGCGAAAAAAAAAGCCATGAATTACAAATTTGAGACAATTTAAACTTAATCTACCTTAATTAAACTTAAATGAAACTTTATCATACAGTTAGCAACAACAACATAATACACTGGGTTGTAAAAATACTCATACTTCTTAAACATTCCAACATTTTGTTGCATCACAAACACAAATTTTTATGATTTTTTGTGGAATTTTAAGTGACATACCTACATTAGGTGGTGCACTATTGTGAAGTGGACCAAAAAATATGTGAATCTGTTTTTTTATTTTTTCAAGATTTATTTTACAAATTAAAATTAAAGGTTAAGCGTCCATGTGTATTCAGGCCCATTTACTTTGATACTGCCAAATACAATCCAATGAAACCAACTCCTAAGTGGTAACCTATTTCTTAAATGGAGTTTTGACGAAAATTCAGAATGAAAGACTCACCTTCACCGCCTCCACCTTCCAATGACTCTTCTGTGCGTCTCCCGGTTTTCCAATCAGCATCCTGTCCGTCTGATTCTCCATCCAATCACCTTCTGACGCCTTGTTTTTAAAGGGGCTTCTGCCGTGTTCATCCTCGCTTGTCAGCTGAGCTCATCCCTCCTCCACCCCACCTTCACCATCTTCCTTCACATCTACTCCTGGCTTCCTCGCTCCCTGGCCGCCAATCCACCACCATTTTTAAATCTAAGCCTTACAAATGATCTTCTTAGCTCATGTCATTCTCAGCATTCATGTCTTCCTCCCAGGTCCTAGCGCCAAAGAAATAACCATGTAATGTCTCATCATTTAAACTTTTCTAATTGCCATCCCTCTCTTTGTGAGTCTTTTCAGATTGAAATAAAGTCCACCTGCATGTCATTTAATTCAATTCAATTCAGTTTTATTTATATAGCGCCAATTCACAACACATGTTGTCTCAAGGCACTTCACAAAAGTCAGGTACATACATTCCAATTAGTTCTAACCATTGAACAGTGCAGTCAGAGTTAGTTATTTATTTAAATTGGATAAAAAGTTTTTCTGTCTAAGGAAACCCAGCAGACTGCATCTAGTCAGTGACTTGCAGCATTCCCTCCTCCCGGATGAGCATGTAGAGACAGTGGACAGTCACTGGCGTTGACTTTGCAGCAATCCCTCATACTGAGCATGCATGTAGCGACAGTGGAGAGGAAAAACTCCCTTTTAACAGGAAGAAACCTCCAGCAGAACCAGGCTCAGTGTGAGCGGCCATCTGCCACGACCGACTGGGGGTTAGAGAGAACAGAGCAGAGACACAAAGAGAACAAAGAAGCACTGATCCAGGAGTACTTTCTATGAGAAGGAAAAGTAAATGTTAATGGATGTAGCTCCTTTAGTTGTTTCACCTAGAAAGAAAGAACATATAAACTCTGAGCCAGTTTTCAAGGTTAGAGTCTAAAAGAGAGCACATATAATTAGTTACAGTAAAAGCTCAGTCAATCGCCATATCTAGGCGAGAGAAAGGATTAAGCACTGAAAGTCAGGGCCATGTGGATGATTGGTAGAGGGTGAGCATTAAATTGTTGCCAGCAGAAGCTTGGACGATGCCCCTCTCCAGAAAGGTGTCACAGGTAGACACAGAGTCAGGCCAGGTGTAGCTTCTAGGAAGAGAAAAGAGAGAGAACAAAGTTAAAAGCTGAAATAACAGCAAATAATGCAAAATTGGAGAGTAGTGTGAGAATGTAGCAAAGAGGGTGAAAGTGGTCATTATGTCCTCCAGCAGCCGAAGCCTATAGCAGCATAACTACACAGATAGTTTCAGTTCAGATTATTTAGGTAAACAGCGCTTATTTTCAACAATGTCGTTTCAAGGCACCCCACAAAGGGTCCCACTGATGGTCATTGTTATACTAAAAACGACAAGGATTGGGATACCTGTCTCTGTCAGACTGATTATAACCATTGGAAAAGAGAGGGATCATACAGGTAGCAGAAATGGAGGGTGTGTTCAACCTCAATGATAACTGAGCCGGTTCAGGCTAAACCTGACTCCCCCTTACTCCATCCAACAGGGAGGGAGGAAGGCATCATTGACTTTGTTTCTTCTCGTCCTTCCACATCTCTGGACCGCCAGGGGGCGGTCGTTGAGGGGGGGGTGATGTCAGGATCAGTGCTTTGTCTGTTTGTTTGGTGCCTTTATTGTGCTTAGCCCCTAGATGGCGTGGAACCTGGAGGAGAAGTGACAGGTGTTCATCATTCCCTTGATTACCTGCTGAGGAGTATATTAGGAGGAGGCTGCCAGCAACTCACTGCCAGAGTGTTGTCCTTTAGTGGTACAGCTCAAGCCACATTACCTTGTCTTGTTGTTGCCTTGAACTTTAAGTAATTTGAATTTGTTACCTTGCAGGATTACCTGAACCTACCTGACCTTGCCTTTTGTGTGGAACTCTGCCTGGATTAACCACTTCTGGAAAGAAGCTATCCAGCTCCATGATCAAAGACCCTAGCGTTTCGTTACTTCATTGGACCACACCGGTTGGCAGCCTCCTGAATTCTTCACTCCTTGGACCACCCTTCAAGAACCCTGTCCACCCTCCTCCTTCCACTGCACCCACTTCTGAAAACCCTGGACCATCTTATCATCCTGGCACACCATTATCCACCATCATCTGTCTCACGGGTAAACAACTATTTGGTCTCTCCGCTCCACCCTCTGGCGGATCATTCCACCAACCCAGTAAGGCTGAATTATTATTCTTTAGTATTGACCCTAAGTATTCCCTACTTACCATCCTGTTTATTTTAAGGTTGGTTTCCCGGTTCCAGTTCCCCTGCCTATTTCACTACGCTGTAAATAAACACGTTACCGAAAAAGACTCGGTCTCCTGAATTGCTTTCTGCATGTGGGTCAAATCTGTTCGAAACAATATGACAAAAGGAAAGTTTTAAGTCTAGCCTTAAAAGTAGACAGGGTGTCCGCCTCACGGACCATTTAATCATTGTATAAATCCAGCCGTTCTGTGAAGGTGTCAGACATTTCTTAGAGAACATTAGCGCACAAACAGTATCATAAAGATCAAGGAACACAGCACACTGGTCAGTAATTAAGTTCTAGAAATGTTTAAAGGATTATAAAGCAATATTTCAAGGTGTTCCATACAAAGTCCGCTAACATTTTTTCTTCAAGCAATTTGGGACATACCAGAAGCATGTTAAAGAAGTCACTCTGGACAAATGAGTCCAAAATAAATACTTTCTGGCCAACATATAAAATGTTATGTTGGCTCAAAACTAACCTTCCTAATCAGCTTAAAAGTAAAAGTATTTGTGCAAAACCCATTGGGGAATTGTTTTGTGAACATTAAAGCCTCCTCTTGTGAGGGATTTAGGAGAAAAAAACTGGCATCGTTAATCTAGTTTTAGAGATGCTTGGGCTTAACAGGTTAATCATACCCAAAAAACAACATCAGCACAGTATTTTTAAATGACCCGCGAATATTCTGGAAACCACCAGTTATTTACAACTCACCTATATTTACATAAACTTGCTAAAACTCTCAGTGGTTGCTTTATGATCATGTGTTTACTGTGACTCTGCAGCAAAAACTTTGTGTTCCTTTTTCCCCTTATTGTGCGAGTTCCTGCTAAGGTCATATGACAGTGCGCCAAGAAATTAACCACAAACCAATCCCCATTACCATATTACACACTGACTGTGCCAATCCTTGCTTACACTGCAGCCCCCCCTCACTGTCCTTGTGTATTAATAGAAAACATGAGTGTCAAATCTCTCTTGGACATTTCCCCACACATCTTTTTCTTTGTCACTGCTCTCCTGGTGACTCTTATCTAATGTAAAACATATACCAGGTGGTCTAGTACAAGCTTCTCACATATTTACGGAAATAAACAAAACTGAAAGATCATGAAAGAAAAACATAATGTCACATATAGCAGAGAATGAGAGGAGTGTGGGGGGAAACAATGGGGAGATGGTGGTCATTTACATGCTGCAGGAGACGAGCACGCCTCAGGTCACAGAGTTTCCTATGTAAAGATCTGCTCCTTCACAAAGAAGCTGAATCAGTACAACAGGCGTGTTGGAAGAGCACAAAACTAACCTCGGTGAGAGGTGGTGTACTGTCTTTCATATATCCATGGCAAGAACTCGGATTAAGGTGAAGTCCTAAAATAATTACACTAAGTTTTTGCAACCCTAGCCCCTATAATTCTCGTTTCCCTCATGCTCTGGACAACTTATCTTTGCAGTTGTGAAAAGTTGCTTTATCGGTGTAAGCGTGAGCATGTGCCTGTGTTTGGATTGTTATAGGATTTGACACTTCACAGACCCTCCTGCTCTTTATCACTGATACAAGGGAACTAAAATGAGCCTCGCTGCTTTTGCTCCCAGTGTACGTCTAAATCTTCAATCCCAGCCCCGGAGTTACATCATAAAGCAGTCTTAAAATCACAGTAGTTTAAAGGGAAGTAACATAACCACAGATTTATGCCAGGAACACGTGTTAAATTCAGTCTCAATCAGTCTCAGTTCAAATAAATTTTTACATTTTTAAGAGGTAGCAAGAAGTCCTGCCTGACTAGTGCAGGTCAACCCCACTGATTCCCACTGCAACTTGTGTGGCATTTCTGTTTGGTTTAAGGCAAGGTGAAACAACATGGCAAACGCAAACACTCACAAAGCAAGCTATCTTTAACAACCTCGACTTGGCCTGACTAATGCTGCCACTGACAGGGCTGCAGTGATAGGTTTGGAGCCTGGGACAGCCATCTCAGCACACTCAGCGGGACACACTCCCGGCCTTTTCCCACATTACTGGGGGCCGGCGGGGACCGACGGGGCTGAGGCGAGAGGTGGGCTCCTTGCTCCAATCTTCCGGGTTGTGGCTGGGAAAGCCTACAGCCCACTGTTCTCACCATCTCCCCCTGTAGTCACAGACTCAGCAGTGGGAGCAAGACTGGGGGAGATATTTACAAAGTGCCACTGCTCAGGACTTTCAGATAAATTTTCACTGTGAAATTGGATGGAGGTTTGTTGAATTACATTAGCCTACATGTTTTTTCTAGTGTGTGACTACCCCCCAATCTGAACTGAAGTCAGCGATTTCTTATGATTCATCAGACGACTGCATAACATTAACAATTGAACACACCTACGCAGCATGTGGACCTCATGCTTACATTTTAGCATTACAGTCTGTGTCCTGAGAGAAGTGTTGTTTAACTGAAGATTTGGGTTGTTTAATTCATTTGGTTACAAGAGGAAAGTTGGTAATGTTTTGTGTTGCTTGTGAACTATTAAAGGAGTACCCCTAATGTAATCACTAGAAATGTGGCTTCTCTATTTGGCCTCACCTTGCAGATCAAGTGTTTTGGGAAATGTTTTGCAATTGCTTCTTCCTTAGAGTTAGTTTATTTAAAAAAATTAAATAGCAACGATTGGATCACGGTTTAATGAAAAAGACGTGATGTGTCATGGACATATTTTACCCAAACTAAGGTCATTTGAATTTGCCTCAATCCAATAGAGCACCTTTCGGATGTGGTGGAATGGGAGATTCGCATCATGGATGCGCAGCCGACAAATCTGCAGCATCTGTGTGATGCTATCATGTCAATATGGACCGAACTCTCTGAGGAATGTTTCCAGTACCTTGTTGAATCTATGCCATGTAGGATTAAGGCAGTTCTGAAGGCAAAAGGGGGGCAACCCGGTACTAGGATGGTGTACCTAATAAAGTGGCCGGTGAGTGTAAGATGAAATAACACAGAAAGAGAGCAGAAAGAAACAACGTTTCTGGTCTGACCACCAAATAAACAATTGATAAGGCTTTGCTTAATGCAACAATAATAACTAAAATACCACGTTTCTCCAGGTCAGACATGTTAGCCTCACCTCAAAGGATGGCAGGATTGTTCTGTATAGCATGAACCCCAGCTGTCTGAAACCTGCGTTTTATCTACAGTAAACATCATTGTTCCATGGCAGTAAAAACTGCTTTTATAGCTTTTTTTTTTAACTAATAATTGTCTTCGAGCTTGCACAAAAACAACACAGCACTTCAAGGTTTCAAATGTGAAACAACTAATGATCATTGGAGGTTGTTTAAAAGCTGGTTCACTGCGATGGATGACAACAGTGTCACCTTTAAAATTGTTGTCAAATGGAAGCAGAAATGTATGCTTTTTGACACAAATTTTCAGTTTCTGCACACTCAGTCATTCCCCTTCCCCGCAATAGCTGATGAGAAAGGGTTGGTGGCAGAGGCAACAGCGATAAGGCCTGGCGAGCAGAAGGGGATGGAGGAAGCCGGCCTGCTTTGAGGGTCATTGACCAGGCAAAAATTAGCAAGTTGCTGTATGGTCGCGGACACAAAGCGCTAGAGGTGAAGTGGTCGCACAATTATATCAGCTTGCACATGTACTCCAATTTATGGACAGACTGACAAATACACACACATATAAGCACAAACACACTGGAATGACCCAGAAGATACTTCATAATTTGCTGATTTGACAATTCTTTCCACTCTCTGTTTAGCTTGGGCTGCTCTTTTCAACAGATCTCTCTCGCTCGCTCTCTTTCACTCACACATTCACACTCACAGTCACACTAAAAGAAGCTTATACAGGAAACCACCTTTATCAGAAACTCCACCCCAGAAGTATTTTTTCTGCTGCGCCCACAAGGTTCAAATGCCTTCAGTTAGTTTGAACTAAAATATCAACACTATAACGGCTCTGCGCCGCAAACCTACTTGAAACAACTGCTCAGATGCAGACTACACATCGCATGTTTTATTAAGCCCTAATGATTTAATAAGGGAAAGATACATTAAAGGGTCTCTATATGCCACTGTTATTTAAACAGATGGGGCTTTTAGTTTTAGATTGTTTTACTCTGATTCACTTACAGGTCGAACAACAACAGTTTTTCTGTCTCAACCACACAGAAACGTTACTAATCGAGATAACATTTTGAACACATAAAGTGCGCTTATGTGTTATGTTTGTGTTTCAAATGCAAAGAAACTCTCTAAAGTAAGCTTGGGACATTTTTTGCTTTTCACTGTAAACATTTTTGTACATTGTAGTTTTTTAATACAAAACATTTTAATCAATGAGGCATTAATTAAAGTTTTGCAGCGTTCTATCTATGTAGTTGAGGTTGATTCCCTTTCACAAGCTTAGTCATTGCTAGTACACGATTAAACTTTCATTGATCTTCCTCAGTACAAATACAATGATGAATTTTTTATAAAATAGAGATTACATTATGGAATGCATTTGTTTTATACTTGGAGAAGAAACAAAATAATAAATAGCTGAACTTTCTATTTAACCGAATGTCTTGCAATCCTCCTCTTCTTGAAGCGGACTTTAGTTACTTTGCTAAATGTTCTCTATTTCTGAGGAACTTGTTTTAAATATTTTTTTTTACCAAACAAAAACGTATATGAACAAATACGTAGTTACAGATGCTTTGCAGTGCTCTGCTAATTTACACATACTGTAACTTTAGTGAAAAATTAGATTTTGCTTTTTGTCACACTTAAAGTTCCAGATTATTAAATCTGAAAGGTGAAAATACATAAATAAGTCAATTGATATCTTACTGTGACTGAAAGATAATTGAGGTAAAATAAATGGGCCACTTAGAAAGTGGCTACTTTCCATGTAGCCACTTTCTAAGTACAGTTTGCACTTTTTAGGTTCGAAGGGAGGCTGGAGCCTATCATATTTGTGTGGTAAATGGGATTGGAGCTGGGAGGGTGGGGGTGTGTTGGTGGGGGGCAGTCACTAAACATTGAAGAGATACAACAAAAAATGCAGGCACAGTCAACAATAAGGTCACATGAAATTACTGATAAAGCTACCATGCATGATGCAGAAGTTGAAAAAACATAGAAAACATATGGAACATGTAAATTAAATCAGAAAGGCTCCAGCTGACATTCAGACCAGATTTCTTTTTACTGCAACACATTGTCAACATCTAAACATGAAAAAATACTGCTACTTAAGAAATGGCAAAACAAGAAACAGACAAAACATTTGCTTGCATACACACTCTCATCAACCCCTGATGGCAAAGACGCTTTTTTTCTCTGACTGTGACAGGGTTGTTGAACGCACAAGCAAGTTATTTTACATCAATCCACCAGTGCCAAGATTGGATGCAGCAAGTTATTTTATTTCTTTTAACGAGCCTGCGGGAGGCGGGAAAATTTAAAATGGTAAGTGGTGACCAAAACAAATTCATCTGGGCTTGGAAGGAGGATCCAACAAGGCTGTCTGTGAAGACATAAGAAGATGCTGGATGCAAATTTAGGTCTCACTGATGCTTACTGCAGCCTAGTAACCATAAGCATCTATAAGAGACGGTCTAAATGAACAATAAACATCTTTAAAGATCACTTCTCCTCCCACACCACAAACCTGCCCTTTGGCAACAGTCTGAATACAAAATACATCTTTAACAACAGCATTGGTTTGCCACCCACCATAAATTCAGGAGGCAGAGCTCACTCTTATATATAACATCATAGCATATTATACATAACATCTTATACATAACATCAGTCCGACTGGTTGAGAACCAAAACCTGTTTACTTTCTACAAACTGAGTGGTGTGAGATTTACTAGGCTGCTTGGTGGAGCAGTGTTTACCAGTGTCACCTCTCAGCAAGAACTTTCCTTGATTTCTCTGGGTACTCCTTATTCACAAATTCACATTATTTACAAAAGATTAACAAATCACAAACTATGCCTCAAATAATTTGTGATTAATGTAGAATAAACAATTCCTGTCTTACGTCATAGAGTTTCAAACATAGATACAGGGTGTAAAATTTATAGCACCTTCAAAGCAAATCATCCTCCTAATACCCTTACTTCACCAGACACAGTTGTGAAGACAGCAATTGGGAAGGACTTTGAAAGAAAAACTTTACTTTAAAGAAAACTATTGTGGTGTTTTAATTTTGCAAGACTTCGTGTCACAGTTTCAGAGTTGATAACCCAAATAAATTTATGGTGAAATTAAAACTTTACTCTAAAGCCAGAAGGGAGGTTTTCAAGAAGTTTTTCCTCACACAGACTGTTAATAAACTAAGGCAGCATCAGTGAAATGTAGACCTATTTTCCCCTTGTTTATCATCAGCTATTGTCATTATTACAAAAGCCATCTGTAGCTTTGACACTCATCAATGTTTTTATCACCTCACGCCTGGATTATTATATCTCTCTTTTGATTGGACTTAGTCGGGCCTCCCTCTCACGTCTACAGCAAGTACAAAACAGTTTTTTAAAGATATTTTTTCAGCACTAGTGGCCTTTATTTATTTTTTTTGACAGTAGGCAGACAGGAAAGAGGGGTAGAGAGAGGGGGGAGACATTTGGCAAATGTCGCCAGTTCCGGGACTTGAACCCACACAGCTGCTTCGAGGATTGTAGCCTCTGCATATGGTCGCGCGCTTAACCCCTACACCATCAGCGGTGTGCCAGTACAAAATATTGTTAACTGGGACAAGCAAACAAGAGCACATGACCCCAGTTTTAGCGTACGTTCGCTGGCTTCCCGTCCAGTTTGGAATCCATTTTAAAATTCTTTTATTTGTTTTTAAGTCTCTTGGTGGTCTTGCCCCTTCTTACTTGTCTGAGCTGCTTCCCTTACATGTCTTCACGTTATTAGATCGGCTGACCAGATGCTTTTGACTGTCATTTTATAAATCTAGAGGAGACAGAGCCTTTGCAGTTTTGGCTCCTAAACATGGCAGGCTCCATCCATCTCTTGCTTTTTTAAAAACTCGTTTCAAAACACACTTTATCTCCTTGACTTTTAACCATGTGTGAGTTGTCATTTGTGCCTTAATCTTTTATAATTTCTATGTACCTGTACTATTTTAAATCTTCTATTGCTCCTATGTATTAACTTTTAGCAGTTTTTTTTGTTTGATTCCTGTTCTCTCTCTTACGTATTTTTTGGTAAAGCAGTTTGGTCAGCTGTCATGTAAAGTGGTACAGTATGGTATTGATCTGCCATCCACCATAAAATTCAGGAAGTAGCACCTTTTTTTTTAGAGGCTAAGTTTCTGCTTGAGTGCACCCAGCTGACAAGACCATGCAAGACAGTCTGGCTTGGTGAAAACCAACAACTGCTAACCTCCTGCACGCTGTTTGGTGCGAAATTCACTGGGCTGCTTGATGGAGCAGTGGTTAGCACTAGAGAAGTTTTTATCTTTTTTTCTGAGATGCTGTACCCAAAATCAAACCCTGCTTGGGGGTTTTAAATACCAGCAACTTACAGTATCATGATTCTCCCAGACTTCTATATTTCATAGCTTGTTATAGATAATTGGAACAATGTCTACAGCAACAAATCTGTATGCAAGGCTTTTATTAGACTAACACAGTAGGTTGAAATGATGAGTAAAATTCTGTGTCAATGAGGAGTTTGCAAAAGGAGAATTTGGTGCTGGTTTGAGTGTGGAGATTGAGCAGATGAAACAGATGAAAATGGTAGGAACTGGAAAAGTGATTTGTGTTGTGAAATTTTATCTCATAGATTTCACATGTATTTGTTGGCACAGTCTGTGTTTCTTTTCATATTTATTTATTCAGATATGGATTAATAAAATGATTTATTTGTTCACCTTTTATATTTCCCTCCCTCTTTGGTCACCCTTTTGTGTGGACAATTAATCATTTGTCTGACATATGCAGCGATGCAGACAGGGAGGCAGACTTAGGGTGATAGAGAGAAACATGATGGGGAAGGAGGCGGAGAGGGATAAGGGTGGCATGAGTCAAATTGGAAACATATCCTTTCAACATGTCCTATCTGAGCATTTTATCTGTGGAAAAAGGCACTAAAGGGAGTTGGGGGTAGGAGGGTGCGTTGGCGGTTCAAAGGCCTGAAGCTAATGCCTTGGCAACCATACAAATAACAATAGCTTCAGAAAATGAAAAGTGTGGTGCAAAAAAACTGCTTTTCAAACATTTGCTAAAATTAAGATGAGATTGTAAGTTTTCATCAAGGTTATACTTAGTCCCACAGATCACCTATTCCTGTTTGAAGAAGGATAAGTGGTGAGTGGTTTTCCCCCTTTACATGTAAGCTGGACTTTCTGTGCTTCCATAAATTTTATGGAAATATGCAGGAAATATTCTCAAAGTGTGGAGCAGGCCACATAAGGGCATCCCAGTGATGTCACAGGGAATATGTCTTTAATTATTTATTATTTTAAATAGGGCTAGTGTAGCATCTTCTTTCAACCCAGACTTCTTTATGTTACACATTAAACCAGTCGGTGTTTCTATAGTGGCATTGAACAACACAGCGCTAGATCACCTGGCTGCAAACACTGTAATTGGCAGAGGTCTACTGGCAGGCTCTCATAAAGCGAGTCTGTCCAGCACACTCCATAATGGTTTGCTGCCAAATAACATGTGGCCAGACGTGTTTTATTCCTCGATAGTGTCAGAGTTAAAATGGTTTGTAAAAATCCAATGGTGTTGCCTTAAAACAGCTAAAACAACTGAGTAATAATGATTTATGCACCAATATTTGATGTGTTGCTATGATTGGCAGCATTTAGATGCTGTAACCTTATTTGGTGAAAAATTATAGAAAAAAGCTTAAAAGAGACAACAATGAATCTTAAAAGCCTCTTGTATTTTATTGCTAAAAGCACAAAGCTAAAAAAATGACACCACACCATGAAAGTCACACAGTGTTTGTAGAAGGAAAGCAGAAGTCTTCCCAAAGCAGAAAAGTTAATTTAAAAATTAGCCTGAGAAATGGATGTAGCACTAAACCACTAATCTTGCATAAAGTAACATGAGCAGCGTTCTAATGAAAGAAGATATGAAAGAAAGTCTTGTTTTTTTTTATCTATGAAATTGAACTTTTTTTCTCCATGTAGTCAATTCAATTGTAAAATACTGAGCTTACGTACATTTGTTGAATTTCTTTGCACAAATAGAATTTATGGTTCTTAATGGACATTATCTACATTGTGCTTACAACTGTTTTCTGGAATAATTGAAGGCTGATGGAGCAGTTGACTTTATATTGCTTTTGGAAAGTGCGTCTCTTACTGGAGAGTTTCTTTTATTATACAAAAAAAAGAAGAAAAAAACAATCCAAAATGTGAAAGAAAAATCAAGGCTAGTTCAATTTTTTTACACAACCAAAAAGGAAGGTAATAATGAAAGAAACAACTAAGTAAAAACATAGAATTTGTAACAATAAGAGCTGCTGGCATTTAGTGGGTTATGCTTCTTCAAAGAACTGTGGAAATAATACAAAAGCATGTTCTTATGGCCTTTGGTGGCCATGCACCTTGATTCAGTTATTGACTCATTCATTTCATACAGTGAGGTAACAGAAGGTCACATTATTCGCTGGCAATGTAGAATACCCCAGACCCAATGGGTTAACCTAACAGGAAACCTGGAGGATACACCCTATTAGGCCTCTGCTTCCTGTTACTTTGAGGAATGTACAACTTATGAGGCCAGAGGTACGGTGCACCACTACAGTTTCTGATGGATTTCCTTTTGCCTCCAAAAAAAGACTAAGCCAATGGGTTTCATAAAAGAAAAATGAGCAAAAAATCAAAAATAAAAAAAGTCAGATAAGGTGAATAAAGGAACCATCTGCAGGGCACTTCACAAAACGTTGTGCCAAATGGTCTGGAAAGAATCAAACATCTTGGCAGTACAACCTATAAATTTGCTCTGATCTTCATATTTCAAATGAAATGTAGGAGGAAATTAAACGGATCCCATTTCCTGAAAGCCAGTAAATATCTTTGCCAAAGTTGTCAGCGCAGTAACACATCCGTTGTTGGTGTGCATTCATTATAAATCTAAACTGATAGCAGGTAACATTTTTCTTTCTTTTTTTGTGGTCAGATTGATATATCACCTCAGATGTTTGCACATTGAACTGGTACATTCAGGGTATTTCTCTAGTGCAAAGCTCTCTTTCTTTTGAAAGTGATTCAAATGAGTACACTGGAAAATGTGACATAAGATAACTTTGGTATCACAGCAACGCAAGTAAGAAAAACCACAAAGCCCAACAAGAGAAGTAAGTACTATTCAAAAACCTTTGCACCAGTGTCTTAACACTGAAAACATGTATATGAACCTGCTAAAAAGAATTTGTAGAGGTGTTGTATCACTGTGAAGTCATAATCAACTTTCCATTTGAAATCAAAAGCAAATTTTGCAGGCAAATGTAGGGAAGTATGTGCACAAACCACAATGTGCATAGTACAGGGTTTTTTTGTATCTGTGGGTAGGTAGCGTTGAGACTTACACATATTCTCAACTATGAAATGTCTCTGCAGTATTTATTGCGTAACGTACAACACCAATTCCTAAGAAGTTGCGATGTCGTATAAAACACAAATAAAAACAGAATACAATGATTTGGAAATCCCGTTCAACCGTTATGCAATTGAATACACTACAAATGGAATTTGTTTGAATTTCAGCATGTTTTGGAGCAACATATGCTGCCATCAAAGCAACGTCTTTTTCAGGGATGTTTATTTCAGCAAGACAATGCCGAGCCACATTCTGCACTTGTTACAACAGCGTACTAGACTGGTACTAGACTGGCCTGCCTGCAGTCCAGACCTGTCTCCTATTGAAAATGTGTGGTGCATTATGAAGTGCAAAATACGACTGTTGAGCAGCTGAAGTAGTGCATCAAGCAAAAATGGGAATGAATTACACCTACCAAGCTTCAACAATTAGTTTCCTCAGTTCCCAAATGCCGATTGAGTGTTGTTAAAAGGAAGGTGATATAACACAGTGGTAAACATGCTCCTGTCCCAGCTTTGTGGAACGTGTTGCAAGCATCAAATTCAAACTGAGTTCATATTCACAACAAAACATAGGACGCTAGGTTGATGGTGTTAAAGGCTGAGCTGAAGTCCTCAAAAAGGACCCTGGCATATGTCCTTGGGTGGTCAAGGTGGTGCATGATAAAGTGTAGTCCCAGGTTCATTCATCCTGTGTGGTCCATTTCTCTGGACCTAAGCTGGTCCTCTGCATCATCTGCCGATCTGTTAACGTGGTAAGCAAACTGCAGCGGGTCCAGCAGGAGGCCTGTGATGTCATTCAAATGCTTCAACACCAGTCTCTCAAAGGATTTTATGACCACAGACTTCAGAACATGGGACAACAGGGCACAGGGGGCGGGATTGTTGATTATGTTTTTTGAAATTTTATTTTTGATATAGAACATGAGAAAATTATGCCAGTCAGTTTTTTGTTTATTACTTTTGTGAGATGTCGCAGCAGTGCCCCCATCAGGAGCTGGTGCTCTATACAACTACCTATGAAACATGCGGAAAACCAGCTCAGCTTATGGATGTAAAATAACAAGTGCTACTGCTTTAGTGCAAGACTTACACGTAAAGATTACACTACAAATAAAAAAGAATAAAGGAATAATAAAGAAGAATTATAAAAGTAAAAAAAAATAAAACTATACCTGTAGTAAAAAAACAGAAGGCTCAACAATAGCCCGCAACAATAATCTGAACGCTCCCACAGTTTCGCTAGTTAGTAGCTATGTTTACATGCACTAAAATTTCATGATTGGATTCAAATCAATAAATCTGAATACACCGTTCATATGGACACAAAACAAAAAATTCTAATTATTATATTTGTTAACATGCAACACGCTTTATTCAGAATAGAAAGACTTTGGCATGTGCATGGTTGTTGGATTTCCCTAAACCAACTGCAGAAGAAGTTCGGCATCCGCATGTGGTGTAAAAAAAGAAAACAACAAACGCGGAGTGTGTTGGTTCTGAGCGCCCAGAATGGAGCCGTGACATACTCTGAGAGCAGTTAAGAAGTTATTGCTTTCCATAATTAAGCTACAGGCTTAATGTGGCAACATACCAGTTGTTTCCCCGTGATTATGCATCCAAGATGTTATGAACATCTTGAAGGTAGATGCTGAGATTCAGGCAAACATCATGGACACTCTGGTGCATGGGGTTGAATCTCTTTCAACACACTTTTATAGCAAATTTTAGCTGTCTGTCTAATCCAAACATAATCATGTATTTTTATTTAATGAACCTTTGATATTTTGTATTTTGAAAGTTGTTTTGAAGTATCTGGCAGCTCTGCATTTATTTCGGTCTAAGAAACGCATCAACTAACCAAGTATGTGAACTAAAGATTGTTGTTGCTAGCTACTCTTCCAAATAGCAGCATATTAAATCAACCTGACACTACTGTACAGGTTATTTGTGAAATACGTGAACAGTTCTTGTTAGATTTTCAGAACCTAACATTAATTTTTAGTCTATAACATATTTATATATTTGGAGATGTGGGATCTGTGGCTGTTTATATTGCTTAGATTCAGTAGTGATGCTACTGTGAACCACAATAAACAGCACTGTGTATGTGTTTAGCCTCTAGAGCCTTTTTGGACTATTACATAAATATAGTGATGAAGTAATTTTCCAGTGTTCAGTCTGGACTTGCACTTAGTAGAAGGATGATTTAGGCTATCAGCCAATCTATCTTTTCAAAAGGACAAAGAGATTTATATGAGGTCCTAAATTAGCAGTGGATAAAATCACGTAGGCTTCAGTGACCAAACTTTAATTGTCTGATTATCACATTTGACTGTTTTTAGAGCTCCTTGGTACAAAAGATGCAGTAATAAAGTGCAAAGACAAAAGGACTTTTGCAACGGGAGTTCTCAGAAAAAAAAAAAAAATCCCAATTTTGCACTTTTTGAAGGCCAAACCACTTGCCTTGCATTAAAAATAACTTGCCTCTCCCACAGATGATGACATTTGTAGCATGATTTAGCCTTGTCGCCAAGTTATTATCAGTGTGGGGCCTTAGGTAAACACATCTAATGGGACCCAAAGGTCTAACACCAGCACTCGGCTGGGAGGACAGGCAAGTGCACAAGCCCTTGGCTCTACTAGGAATCAGCAGAAGCCAAGCAGGAAACATCTGGAAGAACTAGTGCAAACAGATGTCGGAATGAGATAAGAGCCCACGGGTTCTGCCTCCCATCTCTGTATGATGAGACTTTGTAATATCCAGGTGGGCTGTAGCCGTTCTTCAACTGTTTAGAGGTCTAAATAATCAAACTCCAAATGTTCTTTTCTCACACTAGCATCTGGTTGAAGCTGTGAATGTTGTCGGTAACGTTTGTTCCATTGTTCATAGTCTCATTTTGATCCATTGTCAGTCAGACTCTCATGAGACTCCCTCTATACAATGTTTTTGCCTCTCCAGGTCACCTTTTACATCATATCCTCCCATAGATTTAACAAACTGAAGTATGCAAGAATGGTTACCCATTCATTTGTAATGGCCACACTCATGGAGATTGTTTGATATTGCATGGTGGTGTGAAAATGTATTGTACATTTTCAATTGCTCATCCAAATTCAGTCTGCCACGGCTTGTAAAAACAAAAAAAAAACATAAAACAAAACAAAAAAAACAAACAAATTAACAGTGTATGAATGGGATTTTTCAAAAGAATTTTACATTGAAAGTATTGTGTTCTAGTTTTCAAGTCTTTGCCTCACCATCTTCTAAAAAAAAAACACAGTCCTCCTCCTTCTGGCCACTGATTACTTTGCGTGAGGAACGTAAAACAGAGAGAGAAAATAACAGAGATAAATTATGAAGAAAACTGTGTCATTCGCACAGATGAATACAATACACAAGGGAGGCTCGGTTCCTGTAAAACTATAAAAAGGTCCCTCTTGGGAAAAGAGATCTGAAGAGGAACTCACAGATTGTTCTGCAATCAGAAGCAAGTGCACATCACCAGCCCAGATCTTTATGACTGATAAATAATGGGCCCTTGGTGACATGGAATACTTAGAGAAAAGTTACTCAAAAAGAAATTGAAAAGGTACCATTTCAATTGGTTTTACTATTTGGCATAACTTTATTTCTTAATTTTTATACATTACTAATAGAAGAAACAAGATATTTGTGCTAAATGAGAGAAAAGGGTTTTCAATTATCCTTTTAGGGCTTAAGTCAGACGTGTTATAATAATAAGATAAAAAACCTGTTAGAGAGCAGATTTTACAGCATGTATTGTCCCTAACAACACTCCGTAATATTGAAATTAAAGTCTTGTTAGTGAACAGTTTAAATTTTCAGGGTGAAAGTATTGCAAGAAAGTAAAAGTCAAGATGATTCCTTGAAATCATACTGCAATCATTATGCCTTGAAAAAAGGGAGTCAAGAGTTGCTTCCTTGTTACCAAAAATTCAAATCCTTTTCTTTAAACCCTTATGACTGCATATATTTTTCAAGGAACCAAGCTTTTTTAGGATATGCACAAAACAGAAAAAAGGAAAACCTTCTGCAAATGCTCTGCTCTCAGAACAGAGCATGGGGGTTTGTAGTGCGAGCTTTGAAAGTATGTTCATTAAACAAAAGGTCAATTTTTCTTTATAGTCATTTTTTACATGTAAATAACAGCTGCAGATACAGCAAAAAAAAAATATCTTAAAACATCTTTCTAACTTTAATACCAACCCTGCCTCAGGCACCAATGTGTTACTTACTTCAGACTCTTCACGGTGGTACCTTTTACTCTTTTTTAGGAGTCAAAAGGTTGTTCATTTGAATACTTTATAACAATTCAAGTTAACAATGTAATTGCACATTTCTGTGGTATCAAGTATGAGCTCTGACTTTTTAGTGTATACTATTTAGTGAACGTTTTACTAGGAATGCCATGAGAATTTCAGGGGTCATGAGTTTGAAACCCTTGTTGAGGCTGTTATTTTGAAGTGAAACAGAGAGTAGTTTCTGCTTTTCCCAGTTTTGTGGACAGTCTGCTCACACTGTAGATCTGGCTGGCCGACTGTACGCAATACAAAATCAATGAAGAATCCTCCACCAGTTTTAAATCATTTGTGTGGCAGCATGTTGAGTTCTTGGTAGAAAAAAAAAATATAGGTTGACTGACATGCAGCTGATATGAAGCACTATGAGCACACTCGCCTTCTTTGGATATTAGTGTGTTTGCCAAAATCTATTTTATTGCTTTTGCCAAGATAGGACTGTAGTTGATCTTCTCTGGTTCAGTATCTAAAATTATTAGACTGATCATACCTGAACTGGACAAAGAGAAATTTATGAAGCCTTTATTCTTTTGGTGAAAACGAAAAAAAAGGGCAGAAAGGGGGACACCGGCCACCACAAAAAAGGGAATATGTTTTTTGCATTTAAGAAAAGAGATAACTAGTTCCAAGATGTATTACTTTATGTGCTTTTTATCCTTTTTCCTTCTACCACTCAGGACATGAGTCCCAATCCCCTATATGTAACATCAGTATAATATAAAAGTTGAAATTCTGTGTAGCCTTTGGCGCGTGTGTGCCACAAGAAGATTACAAGCTGCCATTCAATGGTCACCCCTTTAAACCCTCAATGAGTCATCCCTGATTTTAAAGGCCCTTTGAAAAGAAGTCCTCGAAATAAAAAAAAAACATTGTTCCATCATCTGTAAAAGAGCTTGCTTTGGCTAGTGGCACAAACGTGACTCAGATTTAATCCACTCTGTTCTGCTGACATGAGTAATTAGGTGAATTTACCGAGCTACCCTTGGGATGACCACCGATCCACCGCACAAACAGGAAGCAGAGAAGAGGTCAGTGAATGAAAGCAGGAAGTGCTGGCACACAGCAACAATACAGGAGAAGGAAACCCCCTCATTATAAATAGGGACAAACCCCTGCCGTGTGTTGTTTGGGGTCACGACTACATGGATAGGAGACAATAGGGGAACAAGGCCACTTGCTGACCAGCGTAGGTGTGATGTGTCTGCACAGCTAAGATTGTAAAATGACAAGGGTCACTGAACACATTGGAAACCAGTGAAATAAACATGACCAAAATACAAAGTTAGAACTTTAGTAACACACTAAAACCTTTGCACTCCATGAGTACATTTATTTTTCACAAAATAGAAATGTGTTTCTTAGTCTGTTTATGTGTGTGTGCTCTCCTATGGATTGAAGGGGGTCATCCAGTTCTTCACCCAAAGCTTCCTGTAAAGCTGTTAAGAGGTGTACCTCCACCCATTTTCAGTGAAGCGTCATCACAACTGAAGCCAGACACTTCCAAGAGGAAATCCTCCCCTCCATAAAGCCAGACACAACAGCATAATTATTATCACAGTTTACCATCTGCTTGTACTTTGCACAAGCAAAGTCAGAATGGGTTGATATGTATAATTACAAAAAGAAACAAAAATTCTGGTATTGGCAATAGAATGGGCTTTACTTATGTCAGCACAGCTGTGATTTTCTTTCTGTCAAATCAGCATGAAAGCGGATGTGATGCTTAACTTTCTACTGAGCCAAACAGAGGCAGGTCTCATGAAAAGGATTGTTCATCTTAACCTACCACAGATTTCCAGAGAATTTGAACAATGTCATTTATCTAAGTTATGTTTTGGACGAAATGCAAGAGATACCTTTAGAAAGAAATATGAGATCAACTCAAAAAGAGGAAACTGGTGAGTGAAATGAAACTGACAGAAGGGACAAATCACACCTGTGGAAGAGGAACAACAGTTATCTTGAGAGGCAAGTCCTCAGATAGAAAATGACAAGTGTAATTCTGACAAAAAGAGCAGAGGGTCAATGGGCTTGCAAAGGATCACACATCAATTAGTGCATTCAGACTAAACTTGACAGGTTCAACTGTGGTACATAAGCAGATAATGGTTTGAGAGATAATGGAAATTTCAGCGAGCAGATTACTGATATGCTGTCAAAAGATAAAATGTTGGGTCAGGAAAAAGGTTTTAACAAAAGCTGAGCATTTAGATGACAAATATTACTACATTTGAATTAGTCTAGGTTCCACTTCCTCAACTGTAATCAATCATTTTATAATGGAAAACAATCACAATAAAGGTTGCGTAACTTATTTGACACATCATATTTAAGTAAATAATGGTAATAACCCCTAACATGTAAACAAGTGAGAGTTAATTGGTATAAGATATTGAATTTTTTTTTCCTTCACACCTATTAAGTGCCACATTTCTACTGAAAGTAGTAAGACGTTTTACTCTAAGCAGAAGCAGTTATGTAACACAATGCTGTCCCTATAGCCACAAACTAGGCCGTGTACGCAAGCAACAACAGACCCGAGAAAGAGATTGAAGTCTCCAAAGTGCTGGCTATGCCAGGGGAGTTTTAAACATAGTGAGCTTAGGCCAGCGTTCAAGGCCTTTCACCTCAGAACTGTTAACATTCAGGCCTGTGATCCCAAGACCCCAGCTAAAGACCCCCTTGGGTATAAGACTGTAACCAGAGAGTTGGAATAACAGAGGGGAGAAGCACCATGCTGGGGAGCTCAAATGGTGTAATGGGCTCAAGTCACTGCTCCACTGCTCTGGGCCTGGAGAGAGGTCACAGAGTAAGAAGTCTTTTTTTCCACTCTTTTCACTCCTCCTCTCCATCCTTCTCCTACTTTCAAAAATATGGACCGGCCAAGCTGGAGGTCAGGGAGAGGTGGATTCTCTGGGGTCGGTGGTGGGTGGACACAGAGGTGAAGGTTAAAAGAATCATCCTCCTCTTCAGGACATGCCTTCCATGTATTGTGGATCTGGCAAAATAATGCTTGCTTGTTTAAGGCAGCATACCTGCCTTAAAATTTTGTCCATGTATTTATTATGAGTTGGTCTTCTCTGCTGAAATTGTTGATTTTTTTCGAAGCAGCACTTTGTGTTTGCATCTTTAAAATACAAGTTTCATAAAGAGACTGAGATATTTGTAATAACATCTGAATATTTGACAGTTTATACTGTCTAAAGTAAAATAAAATAAAATCATTATGTTACTTTGTAATATCCTGAAAGCCAATTACTCAGAGTGATGGATTGATCAGCTGATTAGCAAGGCCGACATGTTTTATGATAAACTGTCCTGGATAAGGTAACTGTGTCGACACCACAGTACAGTCATATTCAATAAATCAGAATACATTCGAAAAGTTCAATTATTTCACTTAATTCACTAAGTGAAAACATCATATAGAACAATTACACACAGACCGATGTCTTATAGCCTTTATTTCGGTTAATTAGGAACATTTTTCATTTACAGCTAATGAAAACATTACTTAGTGCTATTTGTTTAATATAGAAATGGCTACTGATTGGTAACACAGGAAAATGACGCTTTGAGCAACTTTAAAACAAAGTTCAGCTATGCAGAAAATGTGGATGAACTACATGGAAGTAAAAATAGCAAGGGAGGACAGATTTCTCCTCACCATAAAATATATATATATATATATATTTGACAAGATGAAACAACTGTAATATGTTTTTTTTGGGGAGGAACAACCCAAAGCTGAAGGATAAGAATACATCACAGGCTATGCCAGCTCACACAGAGTCAACAGCCAGGCCAATGAGGTGACAGCAGGTGTTGGTTAGGAACATAACATTTATTAGGCGGAAAACCTTTCCTTTAACAACTATTAACTGTAGCAGCATTGTTTTCTCTCTGTGTCTGAGTCAAAAAGATGAAAAGAAAGAGGTCAGTACGGACTGCAGATGCTGTTGATTTTTATTTCGCCTTAAAGGGGACATATCATGCAAAATCCACTTCCTTAGCCTTTAAATACATTTTGTTGTGTACTTGGAGTCTGTAGGAGTGCAGAAAGTTGAATTTAGTCTCTCCAGGTGTTGCGAAGATATCTTTATATTCCGATTAGGTCATATTTTTCAATCCGTTCAGTTTTCTTGATTACGTTTTTTGAACTGTTATGTCACAGTATTTTCTACGGAACAGCTAAACAAGATCATAGACTTCTGGCTGAACAATTTCGCTTATCTGCCATGTTTATTTCTCGCTTTGATTTTGTAGTTCAAGCTGCTGAAGCTGCAAGTGGATAAGTCTAAATGTTCGGTTGTTGGGTGTGTCAACCCACACAATTCATTACACCGTCCCCAGCACAGAACCTCTTTGAAGTACCTGGTTAAATTTTATTTTTCATGGAAATGTTCCCACATCAGTGGGGAAATTACTGTTTCCCCCACTTCAGGGACAAGTGTCTTCAGCAACCTCCGCCAGTATCAAGAAGGATTTACCGAAAAACTTCATCTTAATAAGGGGTCAGTTCCTTCTGTCTATGGAAACGGCGAACACAGCACAGCGGTAAACTGCAAATAACACTAAAATTATGACAAACTTTATTTTAGACATGAATTTATTGTTTGTTCATATAACGTACTAGCCATTGTTTTGATAGCAGTAGGATTTTGCCTTCTGTTTATGTTAGTCCTGTGTCCTGCTTTTAGCAGCTTAAGGACATAACCATGCTGTGTGTTTTGAATAGTATTATTACATAAACAGTTTTGCATTTAAGGAGTCCACACCAAAACCAGTTGCTCTCAGATGCACCTCAGAACATGGGTAAACGAGGGGCCTGTTGAGCTACAATAACAAGGAGTTCAGACCAAAGCATTGCAGTTCCACTTCATATAGACCACAACTGAAAGATTTAAGTGTGAAAAGGAAGAATTTAAAAGCATATGTCCCCTTTAAACAAAACACTTGTAGCATTAGCTTGAGGTTACTTTGAAAGGCCAATCACAGTGTTGAAAGCAAACTAACTGTAGGCAGACCTAGAGATATATAGCATTAGACTGGTGTGAAAAACTCTTCAGAATAAAGTTTTAATAACCAAATGGCTGCAATTAAAAACTCACAAGTAAAACAGTGACTAAGCCTGTGGGCCTCGTGGTACCAATGTCGGTCAGAACTGGAAATTGTTTCTTCAATACTACCACAATTGTAAGATGAAGTTACAGGTTTTGTCACAAGCAACCACTCATTCACGTTCTCATATCTATAGGCAAAAAACTGACAAAATACCTTCTGTAAATCTGGAACTGGTTCCCCGGATTTCTAAGATTGGCATCAGCACTGGCCATCGCAAAACTCTAATTAGTTAATTCAGGCCTGTATGACTGGAAGAAGCAAGCTGTAGTGTTTAGTGCATAACACTAGCAGGGTAGTGTGTGCAAATTATGCAGAATTTTAAAACGCTTTATTGCATCTGGTTAATTAAAGCTGATAAAAAATAAATCTGATAAATGTTAGTAGTGAGCCGAAAGGGAAGTGTGGGATATTGAGATGCAAGAAGCATTTTGTTTTATATATTTAATATATTTAATGTAGACATTTGATCAACCTTATATATTCTCTATTCATGTTTTTGTGATTTTGTGATTTTGTGATTGATTAAATTGCATTTGAACTTTCTGTAACCTCATGCTGAGCATAATCTGCATTGTCAGGTTTCAGTTACATTTAAAAACAAGATTCTGAATTTAGGAATTATTTAACTAAGCAAAACGTGTCTAAAGTTCAGTCATGGCCTAATGTTTGTCTTTTAAATTATAAACACAGACTACTTTCAGTTTTATGTCACAGGTATAGGAGTTAGTGTGGGTTAACCAACAGTAACATTTTGTATCAGGTCATACTTCAGCTTAGTTTTACAGCGGAATGGAAAAATTAAAAGGTCAAGTTGTGCGGCGGTTATTTAAGTGCAAACTTTTGCAACCTGATTTTTTTTCTCTCTGACTTGATTTGCTCGCTAGAACCGATAAGAGGTTTAAATAACCTTTTTTTGTAAATCTAACACCTTCGAGAGGGTTGGTAAACAAATGCTAAGTATCCCATGGGTGCGGAGCTTGGCGAACCGCAGAGCCTTATTTGCTTCTGCTTGTTTCAGCTTGTGGCTGTGTATTTTTGTCCTTCTGAAGATGCAAAGGTAGCATGGTAGGACACACATCAGCACACACACACACACATGCATAGGGTTGTGCATACAGCTTTGCAGAAACACACAAACAAAGGTACATAAACACACACAGAGCCCTTTAACAAAGCAGCCAAAAATAACAGGCACCTGTTGCTCAAAGCACATTGCATATGATAAAGCCAAATTAGAGCATTTCCCTAGCAACAGTAATTTTAATCACAAGCTGCAACAGCAACCTAGAAAAAACAACTACAACTAAATAATGCTGCAGTTTGAGTCCTCATTTATGTATCTGCTAATAACGTAAACTTGAATTTGGAAAATGATATTTTAATGAAGTGTAAGTGAAGATTGTGGTTTTGTGGGTTTAGCTATTTATCAAAAGTTAAAGAAAATGATTTTACTAAAGTGATCAAAAAAACTAACTGTTGCTCAGTTTAACATGAGCAGAAGCATCATCCTACAGCTAAGGATGATACTGTGATCATGTGTAAAAGGGGCTCCTCTAGTGGTGACAACCAAAACTTCATTACCCTAATTAGTTTTTAACATATATTATCATCCAAAAGCAGTAATGGCTACTTCCAAGAGACTCATGAAAATCTGTGATAGCTACAAGTGTTTTTTTACCCTGTCAAGTTACACTCTTTGTGATAATGTCAAAATAAATAGATGACAGTGAGCATTAGAATTTAATAAACTATTAAGAGTGCAAAAAGTTAAATATTTGACTTAACAAATAAAAAAAAATCAACTAAGGTGGATGCATGTACACAAAGCTGCAGTTTATCATTATTTGTGTTTAGTGCATATGTATATGTTGGGTAGGAGAGGGTGTGAATCTTATAAAGAGGTGGTGGTCATGGGAGCCTTTTGTCTTTACAAAAGAAAACCTAATTGGAAGCACATGTGTTGCACTGCGCAGAAGTTTAGGGTGATAGAGTGTGGGGGGTGTGTATAGGTTGCTATTGTGAATGAGGGTGTTACTGATGAGAGAAAGAAATAGAGCAGGACAGGAAAAAAGGGGGTAGGAGTATGGGTCTGGTGGTTAGAAGGGCATGAGAATGTAAACCACGACGTAAGTGGGGCGAGTTGCTCAAGCCTGGGAATTTGACGTGGGCGCAGAGTTGGGGGAGTGGTGTGAGTGAACTGGATTTAAACCATATTGTCCTAAAATCAGAGTGCTAAAAGGAATAAATCATATCCAGCCTAAACACGTTCATTTATTCATTTCCACTACACTGATGCCCAGCATTCCAACACCTATTAAGACAGTGTCTCATAAAAGTAGTTTTACCTCTTGAACTTTTGCACTTGAAATTTTTTTAATAAATACAAATCTGAGAGGTGCGGTGTGCATTTGTGTTTAGCCCCTTTGTAGTCACAGTGCGATTTTTTTCCCCTGATTTCTCTTTGAGAAAAATGTTTGAATGCAGTCAGATTGGATGAATAGCATCTGCAAACATTTATTGCCACAAATTCTTAATTGGATTGGACTTGAAAGGGGTCATCCTAACACTTAACACTGTCTTTATCTTGTAAATCCCTTTTACCTCCCAGAAAATGTGCTACTAATTGTACGTATACATGAATGATACATGCTACTGTGATCAAATTATTGTTGCATTCATCCCTCACCTTCTGTGCTACAATATTAGCCCCACACAAGAACAAAATTGTCCCAAAGCATCTGAATTCCTTTGCCCTAGATTTCAATTGCAGCCAGGAAAATAATATCCGGAGCCAAAAAAAAGTGTCACTTTAAACTGCAAAGATCAAACAAATGGAAGAAGGGCATGAAGGTAGTGAAAACTGAATAATGTGAACATAGAAAAAAAGATCAGAATTATGAGACAAAAGTGGAGGAGGGAGATTGTGTTACAGAGGAACAGGAACATCTTGGAGATTTACATGACATCCAAAGATGGCCTTAAAACATGGCTTTACTTCCCCCTCTACAGCTTCAGGTTGCTTCCATCCCTCACATCATGTTCAGGGCAGGCAGTACCTGGATGCTGGGTCTCATCAGAGCTACCTGCCAAGGATTTACCACCTGTGTCAGATGACTTAGCTCTCTTTTCTTTCGTTCTTTCTTTCGTTCTTTCTTTCGTTCTTTCTTTCTTTCTTTCTTTCTTTCTTTCTTTCTTTCTTTCTGTCTTTCTTTCCTTTCTTTCTTTCTTTCTTTCTTTCTTTCTTTCTTTCTTTCTTTCTTTCTTTCTGTCTTTCTTTCCTTTCTTTCTTTCTTTCTTTCTTTCTTTCTTTCTTTCTTCTTTCTTTCTTCTTCTTTCTTTCTTTCTTTCTTTCTTTCTTTTCTTTCTTTCTTTCTTTCTTTCTTTCTTTCTTTCTTTCTTTCTTTCTTTCTTTCTTTCTCACACCAATAAACACACACACAAACTCAAACACACATTGTCAGAGACTGTAATAGGAAGCAGCTGGGCTTTCAAGGCCCTTCAGTGGGCCAGACAGGCCCATTCATAACCCTCTAGTGAGTTTTAATGAAGGTGGGTTACGGGGCAGCAGCAGCATGGAGGGAGTGGGAAATGATGAAAGAGGGGGGAAGACAGTTGACTCCTTCTTCCTCACTTTCTGTACCTTCCATTCATGGAATGTACTGTACCCAAACCTGAATGGGTCAGAAGTTCACCTTTAATCCATTCACATACTGCATGTGCTGGAGCAGTGCTGCTCTGTTTTGCACAAATGTGAATGGACTGTCACTGAGATGTAAGGCCTTATAACACACCACAGACGGTCTTACCTTTGTTGACTCCACCATCGCCTTAAGGTTTATGCTCATGAAAAAGCAGAACACTGCAAATTTTTGATGAAAAATTTATGCATTGAAGGCGAAATTTGTTATATTTAACATTACTATAAACAATGTTTAGTTTAAACCTTCCAGCACATAATCCAAGCTGCACTCTTAGGACTGTTTTAGTGCTTGCAAGGACATATGCATTTTTAACATTGATTTTACTTTCATGTATCCCATTTCTCTGCCTGCATTTTCATGTTGGAATTACCAAGCCATAGGCAAACATAAGTTGACAAGAATAAATTCCAAATATCTGTTTTTTTGTGCATTTGATGGACATCTTGAGTGAAATGTCCATTTGGCATTCATTTGTACTTTATTATCCTGCACATATAAAACAATAACGGATGCCAAATGCTGTGTGGTGTGGAGGAGATTTGACACATTCCTTAATTTGCAAGTGAGAGAGCAGGTTTGCCTCGTGGACCGGTCACCTACATTTGCTTTCTTTTTAGGTGAACTGGCTGGGGGATGTGTAACTCGAGCTGATGAAGTAACAGCCCTTTACAACCTGGGGTCAGACTAAAATGAACACCAATAAAACAGGCACTTGGACAAATTCCTTCAATGCACAGAGAAAAAACAGAGTAGTTATTGCAAAAAAAATTAAGCCTGGAAGAACTTTGAAATTAAGACCGTCTCTTATTAGAGAATCCAATATTAGGTTATTTTGTCATTTGAGAAAAGCAGAAAATGATCATGGAAATCTAATTCAACTTGGTGTGCAATTACATTACTTCATTCTAAAGCATGTCTGATTTGAGTTTGAGAATTGTGATGAACAATAATGTAATGATTACCTGAAAACAGTGGAGAGTGTTTTGTTTAATGAGGCCCTTGAACCTTTTCACATTTGGTCACATGACAATAGTTAACCTCAATGTACTTTATTGAGGTTTTATGTAATTCACCAACAGAAAGGAAGAAGAAGGATTGTGTGGTTTTCAAAAATGTGATTTGCACTGGTATTCTGATCCCTTTTAACTCTGAAACACCTTATAAAAGGCTACCGAACAAATTGCCTTCAGAAGTCACCTAATTAGCAAAAAGAGTATCCATGTGTGTGATTGCTTCACTGTATTAATAAAGCTATAATATGATCCTGTTCCAAAAATGTTAGTGAATAAACATCATCATGAAGACCAAAAAACGCACCAGACAGGTCAACGGAAAAGTAATGGAGATGTTTAAAGTAGGTTTATGTTATAAAGCACAATTCCAAGCTTTGGAAAACTCATGGGGCACTGTTCAGTTCATCATACTAAAATTGATAAAGTATCAGCACAACTGCAACCCTACCAAGACATGGCTGCCCACCTAAACTGACACTGGGGGCAAGGAGAGCATTATTCATAGAAGCAGCCAAGAAGCACATGGTAACTTTAGAGGACATGCAGAGATCCATAACTTAGGTGGGAGAATATGTTTAGGACAACTATTTGTTAAGCACCCCACACATCATGTCTTTATGGAAGAACTACAAGGAGAAAGCAATTGTTGAAAGTAAGCCAAAAGAAGTTGTCTTTAGCAGGTTGCAACAGGCTGTGAAGGAAACATCGCAAACATGTAGAAGAATGCACTCTGTGTTGTGCCCCAGCCATGGGATGCAACAAGAACTCACCTGTACTCTTTCATCTATTGTTCTAATACCACCGCCATATTGGACTGGTATTCACAAGACAATACTTAACAGACTGAAAGTTATTTAATTGAATATTAAATAACTTAAGCATATTATTACACAACATCTGGTCTAATGAAAACAAAATCAAACTTTTTGGCATTACATGCAAAATACGCAACCACTGCATTTAACCCTGAACACACCATTCTCGCTGTTAAATACAGTGGGATATATTTATCATGTAAGCATGATGTTCCCACAGCACAATAGCCAACACCGGGAAGCCGGTCAGACATGAGTAGGAAGATGAATGAAGCTAAATTCAGGGCAATCCTGGAAAAAACAAACCATTTGAGGCTTTAAAACTCTTAAGAGACTGGGACAGAGGTTCCCTTTCCATCAGAACAATGGTCCTAAACAAACGACCAGCAAATTTATATGTTCAGATTTATCCACAAATATATGCTACTTTGCAAGAATTGCAACTAAAACACTTTGAAATGTCTGTTTATAACATATAAACTGTGAAAAGGAATAATTTGTATGTTATACGAAATGTATTTTATACTACAAATTAACTCGACAAACTTTGCTTAGGTTTGGGTGGTGTCATACACGTTGTGCCAAGGTTAATGACTTTTGGGCATAAAGGGGCTTTTAGTCATGGTCAGTCTGATCTGAAAGGAAGATGACTCTCTTGTTCTGCTGGGTTTTCCTTTCTCATCATAGTCTGGATGGCATACAGTATATCTGTGGATGAGGGCCAAAACCAGGAGCTGCTTGGTAGCATGCTGGGTGATTTCCGGTCAGAGGGATCCTCTTGTTGTTGTAATCCAATCTGCCCTTGGTCCTAAAATAGCCAATATCCCTGCATGGAATGATGTGGCAAAGCTTGTGGATCTTTTAAAGCAACTTGCCTTACTTCCTTCCTCATTGGATCCTGATGAGAGCTGATAGCAACTACAATACTGCCAGCAGCTGGCAAGTTAAAGACAAAGCCATACCATCTGTGTAAAGCAGATGATTCTTTTCAAAGGCACCAGTAATGTTCAAGTAACAATCTTTTCTTAAATAGCAACGAGTATTTACTTTTGGCCCCACCAAAACGTACTGCTGTTATCAGAATGTTCTAGAGCAGAGTTTCAAAAAGGAAAGGGAGTGAAAAGCAAAATCAACACAATCTCTCTAGGCTTTAAATGAAACTGTCAAAACCTGTGTGTTTATTTTCACAAGAATGTCACATTTGGGTGATGTGGTTTCACAGTTTCTCTGCCATGTGACCCTGGCATGTACCAGCATTGCAAACTGGCTGTCAAATGTCAAGTCAACAGTTTTATCCTTTTTGGTTGCAGACAAAATAAACGGAGGCAAATAATTGATGGAGAGGCTTTTTTTTATCTCAAATGCTGGAAATCTAGTATGGGAATTGTATAAGACTATAACGGATGGTAAAGAAGGAGAAGAGATAGCACACTTTGAAACGTCTGACCCCAGTGGGTCAAATATTTCCATAAAGTCTTTGCTTCTCCATGAACAGACCAGCATATTTGTACAGTTTTTCCTCTTCAATGCCTTGATTCTCCTGGTGGGGGACATTTCTCTTGGCCATTAGGCAGTAATCTTGGTACCCTAAAAACCCACAGAACAACAGATAATGAAGAAGTGAAGACACAAAATACTCCATTCCTTTGAAGATCAACCACAGAATAGCTAAGACCAGTATGTCTACAACATGGTTAAAGGAGTGAAGAAAAGGTCTACACCAGATGCGTAAATTTTAGCAGCTTACTGTGTACTGGTTCAAAGGTAAAGAAGGGAGAAAAGCATAAAAAGAACCAACAATGAAACAAATCTGCACACAGCTTTTTTGTTTAATGAATATGGAGCTGATTTTATTTTCCGTGTGTGTCTGCAGATTTTTCTGGGCTTAGAACAGAGCCCACTCTGTTCTGAGTGCCACGCTCAGCGACCAGGTGCAGGACAGACGGCGTGAAACAGTTAAAAGTAAACTGAGCACAGGGTGGATTTTGCTTCAATATTTTGCAGCCCTTTTTAATTTTGTTTTTATAGGTTTGCCAAGGGGAAACACGTTTGAAACAAACAGTAAACTTTCAATGCTTTTAACCTTTAAAGTTTTTCAAACTTTGTCACTTAGAAACACAAGCTTCATCAACTTTCTCTGCAATTACTACTGCTAGCCTTTTGGGGGTTTGTGTCTACCTGCTTCATACTTTTAGAGATAGAAAGAGAAAGGTTTTGCCCATTTTTCTTCGCAAAGCAGTTCAAACTCAGTTTCCTCCAGATTGGATGGGGAGCATCTATGCAGGACAGTTCGTATGTAGGTTTAATTTTGGCCACAACTGACCATAACAATTCTGCCACATGTTTGCTGTGTCTCTTGCGTGGGTTGTGGAAAACTACAAATGGCTTTCTCCTTCTCCACTCTTCCATAAAGGCCAGATTTGTGGAGTGCCATGCCAACATATTCTCCCACCTCAGTAGCATCTTGGCTGCTTCTCTGATTCATGCTCTCCTTGTCTGCCTTCAGATGGTTAGCCAAGACTTGGTGGGTTTGTAGTTGTGTCAGACTCTTTTCAGTTATGCAAAATTAATTAAACAGTGCTGTGTGAGTTGTTCAAAAGTTGGGATATAGTTTTATAACCTAACTCCTTTAAAGTTGCTGCGTTAAAGTTCTCCATAACTTCATCCATGGCCTTACTGTTGTATTTCTTCGTCACATTATGCTGTTTCTTCACTAATGTTCTCTAAGAAACCTCTTAAGCCTTTAAAGAACAGAACTTCATTTACCAACTATATTTACCTTCTATATCGGGGCAGTGTGTTACACTGTTGTTTATTCAGGGTGATCAGATTAAAGGGAAGTAAATGCAAATGCACATCACACTTTACTAAATCTGGTTTGTGAATATTTTTGGAAAACACTGTTTCATATTCCTTTTACTATACAATTAAGCATTACTTTGTTTTGGTCTATTACATAAAATCCCAATAAAATATATGAAAGTTTGTAATTATAAAGTGACAAAATGTGGAAAAGTTTAAGAGATATGAATACTTTTACAAGTCACCACACATTTCTGTCAGATCTCTGGTCTCCCGACTGAATAAGACGATAATCTAAATGCATATTTTCTACACATTTGATAAGTGTTGTTTTGTCAGTAAACAATCAAGGGCCCTACTATTGGGTTCAATGTGCCAACATGTTAATTAATTAGTGAGAAATAAGATAAAACTATTTTTAAAACCTGAATTTGTAAACCATCCACTCTGAATGATGACAAAAGACACAGATAAATAGAGCAAGAAAATTCAGGCGGAAGATGGAGGAGAAGGACCCTTGGCTGAGAAGAAAGAACCACAAACAAACAGTTAGGGGAAGGATTATCATAAACACATCTACTGAGGCGATCCAAGCAATGCAAACATGAAAGATGCCAAGCTCAAGTACATGAACCTTCACAGGAATGAAAGCGTTTTGTGCCAGAGTAACCTCTGTCTATGCAGACAAGCAAATGTGGCCATCAAAGAGGTCTATGGGGGATGCTCGGTTTTATTACTCTTAACGACCTACCCTCCCTCTGTCTTACCCAACAAGCAGCACAGAATCCATCTTGATCAGAAACATAATTAGCCACAGATTGGGTCACTGGTCTTGAACTAGAATAAAATGTTGATGGAAGACAATTTTCCACAATCCAATACTGTGAGCGATATCATAGCAGGGTTCCCATTATCGGCTGTTTCTGTACATTTTATTTTAGGATCTCTCAAAGTCTGATGCATGTCATGCTCAGTTTAGACCAATCAAACTTCATGCACAGTAAAATTGAAACTGCACAAGTTTAAACTATATGCTTTTTAATGTGCTGTAGTGTACATTGTGAACACAAGCCAGACTTCCACTCAAGCCGTGTAAAATAATGAACATTGCATCTGGTCTCAGAGAAAATGTATAATACAAGGTGTTGTAAAAGCTTACAAAGGGCCACATTATGACTGTGACTCTCTTATGTGTGAAGTAATCACTGAAGGCCAAGGCAACAATTCAAAGGATTTGACAAAACAAACAAAATATGACAAAAAGTTAATGGTGTCTTTTAACCCCTGCTACTCCCTTTGTCATCCACTTTGTGTTGACAACATACATGCATACAGCATACCTCTCTATTGCTCAAATTAAGTCATGCTCCAAACTGACATATTGTTTCAATAGAGTAATTCGCATGCAACCCCAAATATGGCTGGCAGCCTTTCAACTATGCTTTGAGATGGAGCAAATGGTGGTTTGGCTCTGCTCAGACAGAACATTTATTTCAACCAAAGAATCAAACAATCTTAAATTGGACAAATTAGAAAGAGTGTGATCAACTTAAATTCATGGTTTGTCTTTGGCGTGTGGATCATTTTGACACAATCATGAAACATGTTTGTGTTTTTTAAGGCTTACTGCTGCCATCTGTCAAAAAATAAAGGGTACTGCAGTGAGACTGCATAAGAGTAACAGTAGCAAAGTGTCCAAATTTCCCTGGCGGAAAATAAAACTCGAACAATAAAATGTCTATCAAATAATTCCCAGAATCCTGTTTCGCTTGTGACAGTCCTCCTAACTTTGTGAGCCTGTGAGTCCGCTTCCAGGAATTCGACTGCAGATGCAGCAGTTCTGCCTCACAACGTGTGTTTCATTTGGGCTCTCTGTCTCAAACACACATGTGGCTGAAATATGTGGCCCTTTGCTCCAACAGAAACAGGCTGGGATCCAGCACGGCCCTTATGTGTACCTCGCTGGAACGTGCCACACTGACATTAAACTCAGTCAGACAGGGCCACGTGTTAGAAAATTTAACACACATTCTTCAGAAGCTCTGTCACAGCCGTGGCTGTGCTGTGAGTCAGAGATGTCTGACAGGAACAATCACCTAATTAACTAACAGTTTTTAAACGCACATATTTAAACTTCGCTTGATGACAAGTTCTGTAAAACAAAACTTAAACATCACGGATCACTATGAGTTGAAACATAAAATCATTTTAACAAACCTAATTCACATACGAATGAGAAATTTTTACACAAAAAAATAGACAACAGTATGTTGAATTTTTTTTAGGATTTGCATTGTTTCATCTGGAAGCTTATTGGCTTTTTATTGTTGGTTCATATTATATGTGGGAAAAACTTATAAGGGGAAAAAGAGGTTTTGGCCGTTATATATGATATATGTCTGAGACATATATAACTATTTGTATTCCACACAAAGATCTAAAAAGAAAGCATCAAATGTTTGAAAATTAGCATTTCTAGGCAGTGGTAATTTGTGTGAAGTCACAGTTAGAGACGTGACAGACCGTAGCATGAAAGGCATTTAGTTTACATGTTCAAACTTCAAACCGTCTTGTAAGCTTGACTGTAAACCAATATGTACACGGCACAATCTGATGGAGAGCATTTAAGTGTACCAATCTTAATATTTCCAGATATTACTGAGAGCTGCGGGGAAACCACCCAAACAAAATGATCTTTCTTTTCAAAAGGGAAATTAATGGAAATGTTTACAGTGATGTAAATGTTGTATGTTGTTGTACAGAAAACATGTTTAAATCAAACACAAGGAACACATTTAAAAGCAATGAATTGCCCTCTTAGCAAAAATCCACTCTTCAGACGTGAATTTGAGCAATGGGTGGTTAGAACGTTACCCACTGGTGCCACTGATGAACTGAGTGACTAATTTACATATTTTAACCGTGCAATAACAGCATCATTGAAGGTGTAACTAAAAGCGTTAGCGCCAATTACTGAGAATGGCAAAAAAAATTTACTTCTGTTAAGTCATCTAAAAGTGAGTAAAGCCTCAGTGTGGTGGACATCTAACAGCTAGTCACCCCATATATCTCCTGTTATAGGATTTTAGAGATTCAAAACAACTCCAACTGAAAATGTTTACATCGGTGGGATTCAATGCTGTATTAGCATTTGTTAAGCATTTGGCAAAAGATCATTGTTAAATTTGTTGCTGTTTTTTAGCTGGACTTGTTATGATGCTAAAGTTACGCTGGAAAAGCACAAGAGCATACCATTTTCTATGTTGTTGAACTAATGACTGCCTATTGAAAAGGTTTTCTCCACTCTTGGCAGAAGGCCTGAACATTCTCCACAAGAATAAAGAAATGTTATTTTACCCAAATTGTCATGAACAAGAACAAAGTTCTTGAAGGCAAAACATGTCATACTTCACAAAAGTGCAGAACTCCAAGGAGGTCTTTATACTGTACGTCTCTTCAACTGCTGCACAGACTAATATATTTTATATCCCACACAAGAGAGAAGTTCTGCCCAGAATATGTGTCAAGAACAAGCAGCAAGAAAAGAACAATGTCATTTTAATCTTGCAACCTTAAGAGAGAGGAAAAAAAAAAAGTCCATTCTCTTGTTTCTTGCAGAGTATGTATAGTATAAGGCCTTTAGATCATATTGATAGATGACGGCTGGGTCAACTTGCATAACTTTAACACAAACATTGTCCATCTGATGAGCTGTTAGCCTTCAGCCACTCTGAGGATTTTCTCACTTTTCAACTAACTTACAACGTTTGACTTTTCTATATTCTGAGGAATGTAACGATTACTGACATATTCAATTCAGCTTTTTCACATAGCACCAATTCACAACACATGTCGTCTCACGGCACTTTACAGAGTCAATTCAATTGAATAAATCAGACAGATGCCAAGTCAAGTACATACATTCTAATTAGTTCATTTTTCAAAAAGTTTTCTATCCAAGGAAACCTAGCAGATTGCATTGAGTCATTGAGTAGCAGCATTAACACGATTGCTGGATGAACATGTAGCAACAGTGAACAGTTGCTTGCATCCCTTTAAGGTTTCTCAGAGTAATTAATGTAACATTTCACATGTCCATGAGTTTAGTTAGTGTAATTGTGCCACTTTAAGGTTCATCTCTTTGAGGGAAGTACTGGGAATTCACCCATTCACCTATTTTGCCAAACATTTAGGTCCATTACAAACCAAGGGTATCAGAGTTCAATGCTGTTACCTCCCAGCAAAAAGTCCCTTAGTTCAAATAATGAGAGACAATGAGTCTTCTAGGTATTTAGTGGCTTTTGCATTTCTGTGATGACTGCACTTTGTCATAGATCATGCAAGCCCATTGTCACACATTTAAAGCAATGCAATGTGTAAATTTGCAGAGTGCCTCTGGGATTCCAAACTCGAAATGTATACCAGAACTAAAACATGTGGGAATCCTTTTTTGGCGCAGAATTTTGATTTGAGAAGCTGTAGTCCATAAAAATGTGATAGCCTCCTGTGATGACAGAGGCCTCCAAAAATAAGTCCCACAATGGCTTTGTAATTTACAACTTGGACACAGAGCATTATAAATGCTATTTAGATTTTATGTTCCCATGACAGGAAATATATGGGGATCTGAAAATACTTAGAATGTTCTGATTGAAGATAAGAGACCATATTAAGAAAAGAACCAAGATGAGTTCAAAATGTGCTTTTTACTGGCGGTGGCTTGTTTTTCACTTCTGGACTGATTGCAGCATAGTCCATACCTTCATTATTTAGCCAAGCCTTGGAGCACTAGAACAATCTCTGGCTTCACCTTGTTCCAAATCCCTTACAGAGAAACTATACATACAGAGACTTGGAGCAAAAAGTGGGAAGAAAAAGTAAGTCTTCCAAACTACCGCGGGGCTGCTTGCCAATTAAACTCTCCGCAACTGGATAACAGATCCTGTGAAATTTTAGATTGTTCTATAAACACCATCAACAGCTGCTTCCAGTTAATGTCAGATGTTTAGTGAAAACCTTTTACAGATCAACTGTTTATCAGTTATTCAGCCTTAAAATTTTGTTTTTTAAGATGCCCAACTGAGCACCTTAAAGTAATCTACCATTAAATGCATTATGAACTGCAGGTTCATGAGCTGGGTAATATATTTCATGTAGCATTAGTTTACAGGGAGTTGTTGTAGTTGATGTAATATGTTTGGAATATTGCGGAAGATTATATGGATGTGATGTGAGCACTGACAGCATATTTCACTGGTCTCCCACTCAAGGTTATTCTAGAGTTTTAGGGTTGTGGGGATCAGACTTGCTTCTCTGGTTACCTGCTAATGCCTCCCAGTCTTTCAGAATAAATATATCCTTTGTAAATAATTTACATTGGAAATATATGCCGTTTTCGTCACAGGATGTGTTTCAATGAGAAAATACTGGAAAAAACATCCTCAAGCACTAATGTGTTATCTTTCAGAGTCACATTTACAATAAACTGCACCAGCTGAGATATTTTTAATACTGTATTGTTACTGCATCATGTGGATGCTGTATTTGTCTTCTGGCTTAATGCAAGTGTCACGTTTCACCTTTACCTGACAGAGCTGACAACAGGCCCCTGGGACCTGCATTCCCAAAAATGCCACTGTTTTGGCAGAGACTAGCTACAGGTAGAAATTTCGAGAAAACGTAAGAAATGAAATTTGCCTCAGGATTACCCTCCAGCAGGGAATGGCGCGTGTCCCTGTCAATGTTTTATAAATATCAGTGTTGCTGATCTCCTGCACACACGCATATAAACACACACACATAGAATAGTGCAGCCAATAATATTTTGGTTAACATTTGAGAAGAGCATGTCAACTGTCAGGGGCAAAAAAGCACATGGAAGCTACACAGTGATTGAGGTGATGTGGTCGCCTGTGTCAAAAAGAGTGACTAATTTACCCAGAAGCTTACATGTCTTTTTTCCAGCTATGAACTATGTTTCAATATACTTGCTTGTTTTAAGTTAATTGGGTCTTAACCATTCTAAAGATTTACAAGGCTTGAAAAAAAATATTTATGCATATTTACATTTTACCAACCTCTTCAGGTTGGAGGGGAGTTCCTGCCTCAAGTGGAGGAGTTCAAGTATCTCGGGGTCTTGTTCACGAGTGAGGAAGGAATGGAGCGGGAGATCGACAGACGGATCGGTGCGGCTGCCACAGTAATGGGGGCGCTTTGCCGGTCTGTTGTGGTGAAGAGAGGGCTGAGCCGAAAAGCGAAGCTCTCAATTTACCGGTCGGTCTACGTTCCTACCCTCACCTATGGCCATGAACTTTGAGTCATGACCGAAAGAACGAGATCCCTGATACAAGCGGCTGAAATGAGCTTCCTCCGTAGGGTGGCCGGGCACTCCCTTAGAGATAGGGTGAGGAGCTCGGCCATTCGGGAGGGGCTCGGAATAGAGCCGCTGCTCCTCCACATCGAGTTTAGTTAAGTTTAGTTAAGTGTTGGGCGTATTAACCCACACAATTTATTTCCGTCTCTCAGCATCAGCACCTTTTCGAAGTGCCTGGTTAAATTTTATTTTTCATGGAAAGGTTTCCACATCAGTGAGGAAATTCCTCTTTGTCTGCATGAAGCACTTTAAGGACGAGTGTCTTCAGCAACATTTGCCAGTATCAAGAAGGATTTGCTGAATTACTTAATCTGATTAAGAGGTCAGTTCCTTCTGTCGATTGAAACGACGGACACAGCAAAGTGGTAAGCTGCAAATGACGCTAAAATGACAGCAAACTTTATTTTAGACATGAATTTATTGTGTTGACATGATGTCCAGGACATTGTTTTGATAGCAGTAGAATCGTGCCTCCTGCTCATGTTAGTGCTATGTGCTGCTTTTAGCTCCTTGAGGACAGACCCCCACTGCGTGTTATGAATGGTATCATTACATAAACAGTTTTGTCTTGTTTCTGCTCTGCTACATAACTGCATTTCTGTTATCAAAAATGCTTACAAAAATGGCCGAATGTGTTAAAGTGGAGTGCTTTTTGACCTGGAGGGAGGCAGGTGTGAAGTGCCTCAAAAGCATTTAAAGAGACCGCACCGAAACGAGTTGCTCTCAGACGCACCTCAAAACATGGGTAAAATAGGAGCCTGTGGAGCTACAATAAAAAATAATTCAGACCAAAGCATTGCAGTTCCGCTACACAACTGAATGATTTAAGTGTAAAAAGGAAGAATTTAAAAGCATGATATACATCCCCTTTAAGGAGGAGGTTTACCTTTCAGCAGGACAGCAGCCCTAAACATACAGGTTACCTGTGTGTCAGATCAGAAGTCAAAATATAGCTCCAAATGCATTGAGCCCTTTTCAGACTTTTATTTGTAAAAAAAAAAATCAAAAATCTTACAACAGGCATCTCTTTCTTTCCAGTTTACACTAACAAAATACATTAAAGTTTGTGGCTGTCATGTGAAAATTTGAAAAAGGTTGAAGGGGTATTAGGAATTTCGTAAAGGCACTAACTACACTGTCCATCATTACTGACAGTTTAGTGAGACTTATGTCTGCCTGCGAATGTGCTAACTTAATGTGGTTTTCTCGGCCAGTAAAAGCCCAGCTTTGTGCATTTTGATTGATATTGGCTCATAGTGCACTGTAACCCTCGAACGACTGTGCGCAGACTTGCTCTGCCCTGCTTTCCACAGCTGTTTCCTGCCCCAAACTGCTGAAACAGTGCTGCAGCAGTAGCAGAGGTGGGCCAACACAAACTAAAAGCTATCTGTCACACACACTCACACGCTCTTTAGGGACTTTCTGCTGATATAAAGCATTCACTTGCCTTTAACATCCTCATTACAACTGAAAGCCAACCATTACCCTACGACCAACTTTTAAACATCGAACATAAAAACAGCTTTTCTAATGTTAAATTTGTGACATCCATTAGTTTTGTCTTCGGTAAATTGTCTTGCCCGTATGTATGTCATATGCCAACATAAGCTAACACATGCCCAAGACAAAATGAACCATCTCCACCTTCCTGTTTGAGTGGTCATTTCCTCTTTCTTTTTGCTGAGGGAGGATTCAGAGTTTGCTGAGGATGAAACTCTGGAGGAATTAGGGACAAACAAGGTCATGGCTTCCTATCTATTAATCACATTGAACCTGGCCTAAACTCACAGACTTGCATGTACAAGAAACATGTTATTATTATTATTATTATTATTATTATTTTACTTGAAGAATTCAGCAGCAGTTTCTTTGAAAACTCCATTATAGCACACTTGCCTGTATTCACATCTGGGCTGAATGAGGTCCTGCAAATCTGTGGGACTCATATAATTCTAAATAGGGGATCATGGATGTATAAATGGCTGAAAAACAGACTTGTGACTGGAAGATTAAGATTCAAACTGTGTCCAGGAAAGAATTTTTGAGCATTGGCAGTGAACAACTCACCCAGAGACTGATGGTGAGAAGTATATATTAGGCCGTGGTTTAAAGAGGAGTTTCCAAATGTGTAGCCATTTATTTATGGACTGGAAAACATTTGTTTTTTCAATACTGAAAATTTAGAATGAATAGATGCTGGAAACCACATTATGTGGTGTTCACTTAAAGAAAAAAATGCTCCACCCTGGCCTTTGTCTCAGAAGCTGAATCTTTTTGATATAAAGAAAAACAGTCAGCCAAATGCTCAAATCTCAAGTATAATTTCACGGTGCTTCATTATTTATCTTTTTCTTATTTCTGTTTATCTTGGATTTGATTATCATCTAGGTCAATTGAATTTTATAAAATATGTTTTCTAAACTAAAAAGTGTGAAAGTGACATGCTTTAGGTAGATGATATTTATTGGAGTCATAATACCACATTTCCTTACAGCAGACCATGATAGGAAAACAGAAAATATCTTTATATCACTGGTTGTCAAAAGTGTTGTTGTTGTAATTGTAAATATATATTATACATATATATATATAAAATATATATATATATATATATATATATATATATTATATATATATATTATATATATATTAATATATATATATATAATATAATATTTAATACTAATACTTTAATATTTTATTAAATAATATTTCGGTCTGTTAAGGGTTGTCCTGTGAATACCAGCCCAGTAAGGCGATGGTATTAGGACAAAATTGAAAGGTGTGAGCCAAGCTCTGACATTATTGAACAGCATAAACTCTGCACACACATGGAATGAATTCACACAATTTCTTAAAATACAAGAATTTATTAACAAAAATAAGTCAACTCAAAGTCAAACATATTTCAATCAACAAACTCTTTTCTATGCTAAAACAATCCAACTAAACTACCAAGCAGAATGAAAGAATGACGAAGACTAATGGGCTATGTACAATATAAACAAGTTAATTAAAGATGATTGAAAATCATGACCAAAAGAGTGATGCAACATTACCATGCAATGTTTGAGAACCAATAATTATCTTGAAGAATTTGGAAATTAAGTTAAGTTAGTCTTGGAACTAACTTAAGCAATAATTGGTATACCTTTAACAACCATTCACAATGCAAGATCAGATAAAACATTATTTTAATAAAATAATATTTTAAAGAATTATTTGATGAATAAAACCAACCTGCTGGATGACCAATTCTCAAAGGTGTTTAATTAGCTGCCTTTATTTATTAAAATAATATTTAAAGAAATAATAATTTGAATAAGAACCAAATCTTTGAGAAATTGGCTTAATTGTGTTACTTAGTTATCAAGATTAGTAAAATAATATTGAGGGAAATAATATTTTACTAGATTGAAAACCAACAACCTTTTTGGGTAAATGATCTTTAGCAGGCAAGCATGTGTTCTTAGCTGTTAGCGGTTGAAGCTAACAAAAGAAGCTTATAGCTTATCATCAGAATCAAACACATATCTTTAAAATACCATTAATAAAGGGTTAAAATGCATAAGCGTGGACATCGCATTACGGGCAATCTTCTGTGTTTAAAATCACCCTTTAAATAAAGTTTGTCTTAACTTAAAAAAAACAAACAGAATATAAACTGAGCACATGCGCTGAGCAGATAATCTGCTAGCAGTAAGTTCAGTTTTCAACACAAACAAAACCAAACGTCATAAAACGAAAAATGTTTAGATTATTTCACTCTAAACTACTCTCTGCCCAAACATAACCTCTTACATGAACCGTGCTGAGGAAAAGTTGTCCAGGGCGACGAAGTTGAATAAAGCATCCACAGTGAACAAAGGTTAACTGCAGCTAACCTCCGTAGCTGTGGGGAGGGGCGGCTCGCTCTGTTGGGCCGGCCAAACTGCACGTTACATTTGTAACCACGGTGATGCGCTCCCGTTGTCCTTCCTTCAGACCGGGAAAACTGCTCCACTCGGAGACAGGGTCTCTGCTGGGAACCCTCTGGAACACAGTTTGCTTCTGTAGACCTCAGAGAGAAAAGTCAAGCCACGCTTGTACCTTATTTACCCCGTTCATGAATGAATACCGGATAAACAAACAGCAATTCATTCCTACTTAACTTAGTGCATTTGATCGTGTGATCGTATGACACTCTTGGATCCAGTTTGAAGAGTTATGTCTGTTTGACTGCAAAGAGACATTAGCGCACTGTGTCCCTCCGTCCAGTTCCTCTGGGGAAGAGGTCAGTTTTTTGCAAAAGCGGGGTTTTTATTCGGACAGTGACGTCACGGGAAGTCCGCTCTTATTCCCCGTTTCTGGCTGTGCTGGAAGTAGGGTAATGCGATTTATTTTGAAAGTTCCAGAAAAGTTCGTACTGGCCTTTCATTTTGTAACCCATGGCTGGGTCCCAACAGTGTTATGAAATCTCCTCCTGCCTGATATGAATTGATGCATGGTTGGTGTGAAAAAGTTGGGTACAAAACAACAGGAGGCTGAATGTGGTTCAGTGGGAAGAGTAGTCGTCTTGCAGTTTCTATTCCAGCCCTAATGCTCCCACATGTCCATGTGCTCCTGGGCAAGGCACCTAATCTCAAGTTGCCTCCCGATCTACATATTAATGTATGTATTGGGTACATGTGGCTCTAGTGTAAAGCACTTTGGTTGGTCGGTATCACTGGAAAAGCGTTAAATAAATTCTGTCCATTTACTATAACTAAAATTGCCACAGTGTGAAATGGTGAAGGGGTGAAAAGATGAGCACCTAAAATCTTTGTATATTCTAGAGAAACATCACCAAAGATAGAATTTTCCATCTTAGTCTTGGAATATTTTCCCTCCATCTCTGATGACGAACCAAAACAAACCTAAATGGGGTCTGTTTATCGCTTCAGACTAAAGCAACTGTTTAGAGAATATCCCTAAACTCAGGCTGCCGGGGACGAGGGGCGGAGTGGAGGGCATTCTTGTGAAACACCAGAGAACACTTCAAAGTAGTCCCAAATGAGCAGACTTACAAATGGTTTGGCCCTTAAGTGTGTTCAGTGCAATCACCTTCTGGTAGCAAGGGGTAGAGAAATGAGTCAAATTGCTTGTGACAATTAGGGTGATGCCAGATACTGCCTTCTGTTGCCTCCACAATCACTTGTTCCCATCAGCCAACTCTGTTTATCAGTAATTGCAATTTGGAAAGAACTCTGTGGTGATTAGGCCAAGGGAGTGGTCAGACATAGTGCTTGCCCAGCCCTAAACAAGTGAGCAGTGTTTGGGTAGAGTCGGCACGAGGTCCCACTGAGAGAGAGTGACGGGTTTACAGAGAAAATCTGAGGGGAAGAAAATAAGGAAAGAGAGAAGGAAGTAAGGAAGGACGGGAAAAAGGAAACAATAGGTCTGCTTTTTAACTGTTTTTTCCCATCCTGGCTTGTTTTTGCTTTTATTCTGAGTATTTACAATGTCTGCAATAAAATTGTGTAAAAAGGCGTACAATAAATCATCTAGTGCTGCCGTTGAATAATCTACCATTGAATAATTTGCAGCAGTTCTCTAGCAATAAGTTTTGGAGATTTGTTTTACCTATACCTACTGTGCATAGTGGCTATGTAAACCTGGGCCATTGTGCAACCCTGTTTGTCTGACTGTACTTATGGACAGGTCTACATGGGGAGCTACATTCTAAAGCACAGAGTTCACCACACGCCTGCCTTACTGGAATGGCATGCAGTCTTATCTGTCCCGTTTTCAATAGCAGCTGAGAGAAACTGGCTTCTGTGTCATGTCGCATTTACACCTAAAAGGAGCAAGAATCATGGATTATTAATTACAATTTCCTAAATGCTTTGTTCTTATAAATGTTAAAAGTCAGAAAACATTGAGATAATAAAACATACATTGGATTTTCCTCAAAGATTAATAAAATATTACCAGGTTAAACTGAACTAAATCAATAAACCTAAGAAAATCTAATAGAATTTAACAAATGCTTAAGCTGAATTTATTTCATAGCACTTGTTAGGGGTACTACTAATTGTTGTGGCAGTGGTTTTCCCCATTGACCAGATGTGCTTTATTTAAAGCTTGGAATTTTAAAGATTTTCAGGGTGATATTGTGCTACTGCCATAAAAGAAAAATTAACTGTAAGTGCATCTTAAGCAAGGGTGAATTTCAGAGGATGAATATTTAGCCCGGATTGTTGTATATCTATTTATGTCATCAATTAAGTTGTGTTTTTGAGTGTATCTCTCTACTGATTGTAAAGGGTCATTCAAAAGGAATGCAATAAACTAAAAAAAAAAACCACAAGTGACATGAGTAATGGCATAGTTAACACGATTCACTGTGAACACCGAATCATCTTCGAACCATATGTTTTTCAAGGCTGTTTTTCTTTACATTTTAAATTTCAACTTCATCAGCAGGATTTAATTTGTACATGAATGCCTTTAGGGCCTCCGATGTTGACATCTGAAACCCTCCTGGAAGCTGGAAACATTGGTAAAAAGAAATGAAAGGAAAAATATGCAAAGCATGCGGTAAAAGATAAAAAGTCCTGCTCATGTAATGTTTTGGTGTTGTTCCCTTTTAGCAAACATCAGTTTTATGCTGAAAAAAATCATCTTTTTAAATCAAATAAAAAAATTATAATTTACAAAAAAAGTGAATGTAACAAAACAAATAAAAGCAGCCATGATCAAGCAACATACTACCTATATCACTGGACCTGAATATCACATCACAGACAGCAATGTCAATGTTTCCTAAAAGTATAGATATTTTTTATTTTATATTTTTTTTAATCTCCAGCGGCACTTTTCTGTCAAGGACGGTACACACTATTTAAGGAACTATTTATACAAGGAACTTGAGTGACATCTACTGGATATGTCTGGTAGTTACAAGCAAAGTGTATGGCATGAACGTCAAAATGCATATTTTGTATTGAACACAAATGTATTTTTTTTTATCAGATATGTCAAATAATTCTTATGCAAAGACTAGAAATACATAAAAAACAAGTAAAAGGTAGTATTATTCTGTATGTATATTGTTCTATTTGTATTCTTTATATAACCAGATAATTAGTTAGTATTTTTTAGAAATACACAAAAGGTGTTCTATCACTCAGATACATAGTACACATGTGACTGTAAATACCATGAAAACCACTCTGTCTGTCGAGGATGTACTTTTTTGTTAAAATCTTTTTGCCTTTCTAGCCTCAATAGTTTTGCCTTATCATCCTATGGCAGGATTGGAGTGGACATTCTTTATTTTTGTCTGATTAACTGCAGTTGATCAAAAATAGTCTAAGTTAATTTTGTTCCCATCACTAATATAATATGTGTTTCAGCGAAGTAATGTGAATATTTGTATATATTTTTAGTTATAAAGTTTTATGATTAGTAAGGTATGGCTAGCTTTAAAACAACAGGAAATCATGTTGAGTCTAGTTCACTTTTGTCATCCTTTTGTCAAGGATTTGCAGGGGACATGTCTATGACATGCTGGATTGTCCTTTTTGCCTTGTTTTTGTCAGAATGTATTAAAGTTCATTCCATTAGTCGTATTCAAATAAATTAAGCTCAGCCCAGTGACATCAACGATTTTTAGATCCTTCAGACTAGTAATAGCAAAGCTTCAGACTGTGCATGAAAAAAGGATATCAACAGTAATGTTCTAATAACCATCCTTTAAAGACTTAGTAAGGATTTCTGATTGTTTCAAATGATTTTATTCATAATGTGTCTTGTCATTACTTCATTGTTCAGTTAATATACCTTGACTCTACCAGGGCAAAGCACATAATAGAGCGTTTTTAGAAGAGTTTTTAGAGAGTTTTTTAGAAGTGTAGAAATAAAAATAATATATTCCCAAACAGATTTCTCAAAGCTATTTTTTAATATCTAAGGCAGGCATTATTTGTCATCATTTTTACATACAAGTATAGTTATATATTATATAGTTATATATAATCATTTACAAATAACAAAGAAAGGCTAAAATGGACTTGAAAGTGACTTAGTGAGGTGCATAATTTCATTACAGACAGGTTTACCAGCCCTGACAAAAAAACAAAACAAAACAAACTCAGGACGGATATTGAATCAGAAAAATTTCTTGTAAAGGATGAGGTTGACTTCCTGTTTTTGCTACTCAATGAAAACAGGAAGGGAAACAGGACATATTGCACAGTCTACAGATAGCTCCCACTACAATTCATTCTCCAGCCCAATGCCAGGAACTTAATATGTAGCAGACAATAGCTGAGTCTTAACTCAAGAGTGCCAGCTATAGATATACCCCATTGGCAAAGCAAGCTTTTGTTAGGACTTGCGTTATGTGGGACCCCAGAATGCAGACGAGTAGACAGCTTGACGGTAGGTGAAAAATGATTTAATAAAAAAAACAAAAACTCACTCTCAGAAGAGGCAGGAACAAAACAGAAGCAGGCTGGCTAGACATGCATTGCATGGTCCACAAAAAAAGACATCAGCTGAGAACAAGACATGATTTGAGAAATGTTTTCCCCAATGAACAACTGAACAGGAGTAAATATATGGAGAGTAAACCAGGTGGAGCTAGGAGACAGATTAGTTTGGAGCAGGTGAACCAGATAAAGATAATTAACAGACAGAACAGAACGTGGCTGGAGCAAGAAGAGAGACTCTTGAATACAAACAAAAACTAAAGCATGACCAGAACCAAAAACCAAACTTGAAAAAACATGAACAAGACTAAAACATAACCAGAAAAATAATAAACAGAAGCATGATTCAAAAACTGTGAGAGAAATATAAGAAAAACCCAGAAACCAAAAACCAAACAACCCCAAATCATAACAGACAACCAGAATCAGAATCAGAATCAGAATCAGCTTTATTGCCAAGTTTGTACATACAAACAAGGAATTTGACTCCGGTACACTTTGCCACCACCGCTTATCAGTCTCACTGCTTTCACTTGTGTCGTGCCCCATATATCTCTTCTGTCCTGTCTACTCCTTGCTGGAGAAAACAGTTTTTTCATGCAAAAAAACAAGATTGTCCATGTCCTCAGGTGTTTGCCATGCCATGCCAGTCCTGTCCATGTCTGTGTTCTTGCCATGTCTTCACTTTCATGCCAAAATCTGCTACCTCCTGTCTGCTGTAAGTATTTATCACATTTTTTTCACTCACCGAGCTGCTTCTGCCTGCCTGTCTGCACTTGGGTCTACTCCTAAAACCACACCCCATGACATGGTCGCAGAAATTTATGAAGTCAGGTAAATCACCCTTATCAGTTTTGCACAGAGCGATCAAGTGAATCATTCTGGTGCCCAAGATAACCTTGTTTTCAAACCTCTAATTACAGATTTGCCATTTAAAAGTCACATGTTGGCAGCTGTGTGGCCTTCTATATGCCAGGAAAAAGCAAAAGACAGAAATTACACCTTTAGATTTGTCCATAACTGAGGCAAAGAATAAGAGCTTTTCGGGAAATGGAAGCAATATAGACACCCAAAGTAAGCTGGAAGACCACCCTCCATTACTTTTCCTTAAAAATTACAAATCAAGCCATATTTCATGTCAATTTCACTGTTTGTCAGGTACTTTTTAAGAGGTGTTGTAGTTGACTTTCCTTTTGAGTTCATGTTGATTTATTTCCAACCAAACAGAATAAGCATCCAACCTGTAATTTTAACTTAGAGCTTTTGATTATACTCTCTTTTTAAAAAATGTCTTCAGATATTTCACAAACCCCTTGTACTCTCCAATTCCCATCCTATGACCTTTGCCCTCCTTAACAGTCTGTCCAGCTCCAGCTCACCAGCAGCCCCCTCTCTTCATCCTGTTTGCAGGCTGTCGGGCACAGATAAGGTGTCTTGGCAGGGAGCTGGAATGCTGTCCTTCGCCTCACTGTGTGAGAATCCAGGAATCTTTGTTCACACTAAGTGGCTGGAACAATAGAAACAGCTAAAACAGTTGGGATGGAAAGCAAACAGAAACATGAAGAGTAGAAAAATTGAATCAGGTACTATCACAGACTTGTTCCCCCCCCCTCTCATTTAATTGTGTTTGAAGGTGGTTGTATTTCCTTATGGGAAATTCTTAACCTTCAAATCCCACTAGTTAGAAGTGATTTTTGTTATTTTGTTTTTACCTTTTCTAAAATACTTTTTTTGTATTTCTCCAGTGGGCAAACATTGTGCATTTAGCGTTGTGCACACAACAACTCACTCAGTAAGAACTAAAGAACAAAATACTACTAAAATAATGAAATAAATGCATAACATTTCTGCTAACAATTTAGCATTTGATATTCTTGTTTGCAGGCCATAATCCTGATTCTGGATTCAACCACTATCATTGTACAAGTGTAAAAGATAAAGAGCTTACCTAGTTACCTACTTAACCCTGTGTTGGAGCAGTATCCTATGCTGCCCTGCAGAACCCCAGTTGTTGCAAACATGAGTAGGAGACACTACAGTGCCCATAACAACATTGGTGAGTGAGCTAACTTGGACAAAATCACAATTCAAATGTAGATATTGTAAAACTGATAATGTGCAGTTGGCTATTTTATCATATATTTAAACTACTGAGTTTTGAAGCATAAACATGGCACTGATTTCAATTAACTTTAATGTGGTGCAGTAGGCTGGGCTCAATATCACCAAATGCCTAATCATAAATTACTCAAATCTATATCAGGGATAAAATACCCTTACACTTTACACAAATCCATATCCCATTAAACTCATTTTTTACATCACAAAACAATATTTACATGTCTGAGCAGGGGATTGTGGTATTGAGGTTGCATGCATAACAAGGAACATTACAGGCTTTACACTTAATCTTTTTATAAATTTTTAATTCTTAATATAAACTTCCACTTCCATAAGCTTCCACTTTGTTGAGTAAGGTTACTTTTTGGTTGTCTGTAATTACGTTTAAGAATGAAAAAAAACTGATCCATTCAAACATGAAAAATGTATGCACAGCTTGCCTAAAAATAGACTATGAAAATGCATTGTTTACCACCTTTTAAAATGCCCACCTTCAGCAAAGAACAAAAATGGGGTGGAGGTTAACAAAACATAATATTTTTTCTCTGTCATCCAAAGTTCCACAATCATTTATGTCTAATTTATTTGGATGAATGAAATCACGTATGTTAAATATCTGATGTTATTTAGTGTTGTTTCTGCACATTTTATGAGCAGAAACAATTGGTTAACAACAGATGTGTGGTCAGTGGCTTGAGAAGAAAATGTGGCAGATTGATGGTCACTGTCTTAGTGAAAGTTATTTTTTAAACACAGTTTTTCTTGGGTAGCTTAATTGCTACAGCTGTCACTAACAGGTGGAAATAATAGAAAAAAAATATTTCCCAATATATCACTTGTTTTGTCTGGTCTTGATTTTGAAATAGGACTTGGCCTCAGTTTGCCAGTTGAATATCAAAACAATATTCATGGCCCAGTTGTCCGCTCTAAGTGGTTAAGAGTGATATGTATGATCAGCCAGAGAGGTTAAGGGAGGCAACAACAAATTGTGGGTTAGGGTACGAGGAATAACAGCAGATCAACACTTATGATTTCAGACTTATTGTTCCAGTTGCCCTGTTAAATGTCTAATTTGCATCAAAACTTGACAAGCTGGGAAGTTTCTTAATTGACCCTATAATACAAAGCGTATTCTGTTTCTAAGGTTTTTCTCAAACATCTACTGTATCTATTAAATATGTTATACATTGTCTATAAAAATGTTAAATGAAAGTAAAAGTAAAAGTATTAAATGATGTTATGAAGTGTACCATATCTTTTTATATTGCTTGAAAAATATATATTTTTTCTCGAGATAATTACATGGCCTTACAAGCCTGATTATGAAACAATAAAAAATATAGAAAACCAGCCAATGTTTCACTTTTTTGATTTCTTAAAAGCAGAAAATAAGAAGTAAGAAAATCAGAATTTTCTTTACAATTATTTCTCATATCAGGCTTTAAAGGCTAAATAAAGGAAATCATTCTGAGAGGTAGTAAAAAAATATAAATATAATGCGGTATGAGAAAACAAATCATTCAGAAAGTCTCAGGAAAGACGCTATCATCATTATTGTAAAATTATGGTATTCAAGTCTTCTAGCAAGTCCAGCAGTTGGGGGTTTTAGTACTGCTCAGCGATCAAACATGTTTTATTTTTAAAGTAAACATCTTGCTTGCAACTGATCTAAAAATGTATTCTTCATGTACATTTGATCCTTTACTGCATGTCTTTGAACTAGGTGGGAAACCGGAGCAAATGCAGAAAATTCACACAGGCTAAAGCAGTACATGCAAACTCCACACAAGGAGGCCCTTGTAGAGTTTTGAACTTTAAGTCAACAGTACCTAGCAGCTATTCATCATGCTGACATCAAGGAGGCTATGTTCAATAAAAATATATAAAAATGTACAAAGTTATTAGAATTTGTGGTTTACTGTCCATGCAATAAAAATTTACCTCAGCAACTGGTTATTAAAAAAAACAGAAAACAGTATGCTTCAGTCTATTTAGATGCACTGCAGAGAAAGGCATAGTCTTTCTGTGTATTTTGCTATTTTCCTATTCAGATTAACTGCTATCATTAAAAGTAGAAACAAAAAGAGGGAAACAAAGACAAAGAACATGAATTCTGCTTACCTTGAGCCATACCAGAGAGGCGATAAATCATAATCCCTGAGCAGAAACTAAATTCACCACACCTATCAAACCCCATTTAAAATCAGGGGCCAGAGGTCCGATCATTTACTATCTGTGAGCTCCCCCTTTTTTGTTCTTCTAATCCTTTTTCTTTCAGGGCAAAAAAAAAAAGGAAAACCAAAGCCAAATAGACATGGATAATCCTCAGCGTCTTTTCAAAAAGGAAATTATTATATTTGAAGTTATGAAAGTGCTTCCTGAAGTGAAGGTAATACATAAAGGTTAGGCCTTTTGTCTTGATCTAAGAAAAACACAAAGCAGAGACACATTGTCAAAAAGGCTCTTCCACAGGGCTTTTATGCTTTTACTAGCACATCTGCTCCATGTGTACTGTGATTTACAGCACATCTCAAGGCAGAAAGATTTTTTTTTTTTTTTACTTAACGGTAAAACAGAAGTGGTAGAAAACTAAAAAAGGGGCCTCTGGCTATGACTAGAGGAAATTGCTCTGCTTTAAGATCAGCTTCTTTTGGCATCTGTCTGCCTTAATTTTTCATTCTTTGTTTCACTGGCGCTCCACTGGATACTCTCTCTCATAAAATGTTTTTCTTTCTCTATCATAATATCTACCGTAAGCTTCTGAATGGGAGTGACAACTTGCTAGATGCCACAAAAGTCTTCAAAATGTTTACCTGTATTCTTAAAATGATTGAAATTAAAGCACTGGAGCTTTAGCACCTTTAATTTACAGGCTATGGCCGACATTATTTTCTAGCCAGATGTTTACATGTCATCATGAGCATGCATGCCATATTTTGTGCTTTTTATGATGGTTTTAAAAAGTTTCTTTTCCCAGGGTGGAATGCTGATATAATATACAACTGCAGTGTTTTGTAGAAAACAATTTGGTGTACAAGTTTCAACAGATTTCAGATTAACATATTTTTTCTGTTTTTGCTATGTTGCCACTCTTAAATGTTTAGGACCATAAAATCAATTTTAGCATTAGACAAAGGTGACCTAGACTGTCTTTGAGACTCCAGTCATACACGAAGAGACCTATTTTCCGCACCTGGGAAAAAAAATAAATAACATGGTGTAATTTTTATAGGCTGGAGACTCCTGGAAAGCTTCACTGAGTGGATCATTGACTCAACCAGAATCAATGGGAGACTTCCAACATAAAAATCACTGCTCACCAAAAAGAAACCCAAGGGCCCTCCTCACATACTCCCCCAAATATTGTTGATCCCCGAGACCATAAATTCAGCTTTTTAGCAAGAAATTCTGAAGAAGAATGTCCGATCATCATTTTGTGGCTTTAAGATTAAACACACATGGGTTACGTAGCAGGACAATGATCTAAAGTTAACCAGCAAGTCGATGTTTGAATGACTCAAAAAGAGCCTAAAAATAAGGTTCTGGAATGGCCTTGACAAAGTCTGCACTTAAATATAATTTAAGTTCATCAACAAATTGGACCTTATAGATTAAGAAGAGGATGCCATCAAAGTTCATTTACATGTAACAGTAGACAAACAAATACTTTTGGCAGTATAGTGTATATCTGCAACCTATTTAAAGTATTCTCTAATATTTAAATGTATCTCCCTTAGCAACTTGCACCTCAACTGCACAATTTTTTTAATGGTTAACAATCTCCAGGCATAATTCTGACAGGATATTTGAACGCTTGTATTGGCCAAAATCATTATAAAATGAGTTCATTTAAATTGGTCTCTTAGTACAAACCTGGCTTTAATAAATAGTCCACAATGTTTTTGCAGGACCTATGAAGATCATTACAGAAGCTTCAGGTTAGCTCACTTTGGCTTTTCAAAAACCCATTTTGATGTGTGGAGATAATAATTATAATAATTCAATCCTGTAAGACTCACAATGAAAAGACACATGGGTGGCGATTAGAGAAGTTTATTTAAAAATATTTATTTCTTTGGCGCTCGGACCCTGGAGGAAGACACGAACACTGAGAATGACGTGAGCTTGAATGAACAACTTATGAATAGAATTAGAGACGTCTTCCCCTTGGGATCCGACTGGTGGTGGAGTGGAGGCCTGAGGAGGTAGGGAAATCAGGAGGAGCTAGGAAGCCAGATGGTGGAGATGGGGAGGAGGAGGATCGCAGCTCAGCTTGAAGAGTGAGGAAGTCCATGAGTGAAGATCTTTAACCAGAGCCTTCGATGGTGATTTGCTGAGGAGGAAATATGGACTCGTTGCTGATTGGCTGGAGTGGGGACACATGGTGGAGTCATTGGACAGAGCAGAGGAGAGGGTGAGTCTTCCAGATAGATTTTTCATCAAAACTCCATTTGCCCTTTGGACACATCCAACTGTGTCCAAGTTTTATCTATCTGACGGAAGGTTTTCCTTTTAAATGAAAGATATTTGATTTGGGCGTTCAAGAACAACCCAAAGGCTCAGACCACAAATTAACTGTATGATGTGCACCATTGTCACTGTCCACATTGTTGCTTATTTAGCAGCCTAGCCACACTATTGTTTTACTGCCTTACATTTCATTGGCATAGGAAGATTTGATGCCATGGATATATAATACTCCTAACATCGAACTACAACACATTTTGCACTGTAGCATACGCAAACTGACACACATCTTTTTGGACATTATGACATTTCCTCACTTGATCCCTCTAGGTGTCAAATGTTTTATATGTTGCACATGTTCAACACTGCTACAGAATCAATGCAACTGCATCTCAAATTTTAGAGCAATGACCCAATCATAACATTACTTAATCCCACACTACACAATGCAGATGATACACTCACCTAAGAATGCTGAATGCTTGGAACTAAAACTAGAAAACTGCTGGTATCATTTAAATATCAAACCACTTGGGGGCACTCATAAAACCTTTTAAATTTCATTCCCATATTGTCAGTTGATCCTTTGTTATGACCAAAATTAAATGAGACCATGGCATCACAAAAGACGTAATGTTCCTGATCATGGTGCAGCAACACACTGTGAATTCCAAATCATTGATCTCAGTATAAATGCACTTTCCAGAGCAGCAGCACATCAGAACTAACACACATACTTCATGGCATGATAGTATATGATATTCTACAAAATCCATTAAATTTCCTCATGTTTAAACCCACATAACACGTACTTGTCAAAATTCCAGCATACATGGTGATATATGAAACAAACAGTACAGCTGGCCAAGAAAGAAGGATTTGCTCCAAAACTCATTTATGGGACAGTCAATCAGTTTCTACCGCTTATTCCATAGTGGGTTGTGGGGGAGCTGGTGCCTATCTCCAGCAGTCTATGGGTGAGAGGCGGTGTACACCCTGGACAGGTCACCAGTCCATTGCAGGGCAACACACAAACAACCATGCACATACTCATTCATACACCTAAGGGCAATTTAGAGTGACCAATTAACCTAACAGGCATGTCTTTGGACTGTGGGAGGAAGCCAGAGTACCCGGTGAGAACCCACACATGCACGGGGAGAACATGCAAACTCCATGCAGAAAGACCTCTGGCTGGGAATCGAACCCAGGACCTTCTTGCTGCAAGGCAACAGTGCTACCAACTGCGCCACTGTGCAGCCTGTTTATGGGACATTTAAGCAAATATTTGTTGGGGAGTATCTGTATAAATGAATCTGTATGTATAGTTTTGAGCCTGTATGTATTAGAGAAAGTCCAATATAAATTCAAGCTTATATGAACCCCAGTCTTGATTTTAATATCATTAAAGTTGTATGTTGGATTATCAAACCACTGTGAAAAAAGAATGGTTAAAATAAATCAATGTTTGCTCAAAATTAATGCATGAACCCTAATCATGAAAATTCATGTAAAAATAATAACTTTAGTTAACATTCTTGGTAAAAGTTTATTTTTCTAATATTCTTATTTTATTTTGTCAGATTTAAACTAAGACGAAACTGAGCAATTTCTAAATTTATAAAGCATCTTTTCTAGACATAATTGTGTTGATATTTTTCTCAACTTACTCCAAGAAGCAATTCTTCAGGGCACTGGAATACTGTGTAAGCCTGCAGATCTGTGATTCCATCTTAAAGAGATGGGTTTCTGTCTAGGATGACTGATGGTCACCTGCCCACTGAGATCACATAGTGCTGGCCTGCTTCTTCATGGACCCCAGAGCTAATCACCTCATTTCCCTGTGGTGTCAGTCCCATCGTTTGCAGCGTAAAGTTGCCACAACCCAAGAGAGGTCTAATAGTGCTTGTTTCAACAAAACCACTGATCTCCCCTTCAAAATCATGGCTGCATCTTGAGTCTCTCTTTTGTGCTTACCCAACAGACATGTTATATAAAGGCAACAACAATGAAAAAGGTTTCAAAAATCATTGCAATGGTTTAACAGCAGGGTAAATAAAGATACATCACCAAAGAGTTGTAATTTTGTGAAATTATCTCTGGACACTCCCTAAACACAGTACAGTGAGAATCTAGCTTGCGTCCTTGTTTTCTGAGGACATTTTATCAAAAGGATTTTTTCAGCTTGGACTACCAGGGCTTTGCCTCACAGCTATTTTATAATAAAACCTAGGTGAAGCATGTATTGTAACATGACTCCACTATTATTGCAACTATGCATTTTTCTAACATACAGTAATGGTACATTTAGGATGTCTATGATGCCCATGCCATCTTGATCATAGCAGACCTCTGCACATGAACCTGAAAAGATGCATCACACAAGACTCCAAAGAGAAATCAGAGTATATTTAAATATATATATATATATATATCAAGGTATATTCAGTTGTTAGAATTGCGCATTTAATGTCCAGGTATCAGTCCGTTTGAGAATCTACAGCAGGACTAAAAAATAGCTTTTCTCAGACTCTCCAACCATTCTCACTGAGCTTGATCTATTTTCAGGAGAATAACTAGCAAAATATTTAGTCTCCAGATGTGCAAAGCTACCAGAGACATACCCCCAAAGACTTGCAAATATAAGTGCTGCGAATGGCTTTGGGGACTGAAACGCATGCCACATATTTTTCCTTTTTGTTTATTTAAAAGTTGAAAACCATGTATCTGTTTCCTTTTTCTTTATACGTATGCACTTTATTATGTTGGTCTATCATATTAAATACCAATAAAATACAATATGGTTTGTGGTTGTAGCATGACAAAATATGAAGAAGTTAAAGGTATGTGAATATTTTTGCGACATACTGTAGGCATAAAAACTAGGTAAGGTCTGGCTGCTTTTGTTTGACTGAGCTCTTTAAAGTTACCATTAAAGGTTTTATTTGGTGTTTTGTGATATGATATAAATGTCAGTTTCTCAAAAGTAGCAAACTTTAAGGTCTGTTTAAGGTCTCTCCAAACCTGTGTTTTGAGCTCTGAAAGTAGAACATCATTGTAGGAGCCATGCAAGCCGGTAGAGGCTGAAAGACTTTATACTCTGAGTATTGGTTTTATACCAAGCCAGCTGTACTTCCCCAGCCTAATTCCTACAGCTGTGTATCTGCCTTCCAGCCATTAATTTTCTCTGTAGATCCATTCCACTTCCCGGCATGTCACACTGCTCAGAGCTGAGCTTAGATCCCAGTCATCTTGGTCGTTTCTCTTCTATTCACTACTGATGTTAATTTCCCATATCTAAGGAGGAAAAAAGAAATTACTCTCTGTCTTAGTTCTCTTGTCCATTGTCTTAGAATGTCCTGTTCCCTTCCTCCATCTCTCCTTGTGTGTCTGCCTCTTTTGCTCCACTTCTGCTTTCCTGCAGACTAGATTTCCTTTCCCTGGTTTGTTTTAGGTATAGATGGTGATAATCAAAGAATCCCCCCCAAAAGATGCCCCCCCACCGCCACATACTCAAATCCTTCACTCCACTTCCCAATCATCATCCTTTCACTCCTCTGGCCATCTTCCCTTCACTGACTGCTCATAGCCAATCTTTAATATTTATGACCTCAAATCAAGGGTGTTGTCAGGAACCAGAAAGATGATGCCCGCGCTTGAAGGTTAAAGCTGAGAAGTGGCAGGCCCGCAGTGTATAACCGGATGACTACCCAGTCTTTGCAAACCGGCATGCTGAAGTGATTAGGCCACAGGAAGCTGAACCTGACATGCTTACCGCATCCTGCCTCAAGAATCATACCACACGACACCGACACTCTTTGCTGACACCTGACTCACTGTGGCAACCGCTGGCTGAATATGCATGTGGTAAAAGAAAGTGCTTATGGTATCTGTCAGAAGAAGGGTACAAACAAAGTACAAATTTGTGGCACAGCGTAGACATTCATCAATAATTGGAGAAAATATAAGACATTACAAGAGACGAACATTTGTCCAAAATAGCTATATAAAAAATTAATAAGAAAGCCAGTAATTTGTCACTGAATCTCCCAAGAGGCTGACAGCAACACTCGAAAAGCTGAAGGAATTTCTTGCATGCCCTCATTGTGTTCTATATTTCACGACAATCTGCTGTTTTCTCAACATGTTTGGACAACGAAGAGGCCTATTAATTAAAATAAAAATTTTTAAAAGTCGAGTTTTGGCAAGAATCTCCCAAAACCATGCAGGAGAAGGTCATTTGGTCTGAGGAAACAAAGCTTTTTAAAACTGTTCACACAGAAACAACACTATGCATCACCAAACAACACCATACACAGAATCATCATGGTGGGAGCATCATCCTTTAACCTGGCTGTTTTTCTTACCAAACCGGACTTTTCTCAAATTCTGAACAGTTACAAATATCTGTCAGATAAGACACAACACCTTCTGGTGTCTGCTAGAAATCAAAAAAATAATATAGGTTTAATTTTTTGGCAGCACAGTGTTCATCTAATCCACATATGAATGACTTCATGAGAGGAAACAACATTGGGAGAACTTCCCCAGACACCAGAACTAATTCCAACAGAAAATCTCCTGGGCCACCTGAAGAGGGCTGACAACAAAAGATGTCCCTCAAAACTGATAGCATGTCAAAGCTTTTTTAAAGCTACAGAAGATCTGGACAAGCCAGTGAAATACTAAGAGAATACAATCTGGTCGGATGAGGTGAAAGCAAAACTTTTTGGATGGCATTGCATACACCAGATTGAGAGAAAAAATAATTCTGCGTATTACCCCAAAAGCACTATCCCAAAAGTGAAGTTTACAATATCATGGTGTGGGCTGTCCTAAAGCATATAATACTGGCAGACACATAACTGATGGATGGATGAATAGAAACCTTTGCCGAGTCATTCTTGATCAGAATCTGAACATGAAAAAAATGTGGATTTCCAAGCAATATATTAGTCATAAACACACAGTCAATTAACCTTATTTGTTTCAGAAAAAGGACGTAAAACTGTTAGAATGGCCCAGACAATCACCTGACTTGTATTTAATAAAAATCTATGGGTCAAACTCACAACTGAGCAATTTATGTGACTAGTTTTTTCATACAGGAGAAGGACAAGAAAAGCCTTTCCACAAAATATTTTAATTGTTTCCACATGTTTGTTCAAAACTTATTTGCTGTGTCATTAAATACATTAAGCTTTGCAGTTGGATACATCAGATATAGTGTCAAGTACATCTTTGTGATTAATATAACCTTTATAGGAGAAAATTACTGTCCTCTTGTGTTTTAGAATGTACTGTTTCAGCTCTATAACGTACACTTGTGTCTGGTGTAAAGTGGCTGTCCTGCTCAAATGCAGTGGTGTTACAGGCAATTATTCATATTAGATGTAAGAGATATTATGTTGCCATGAAACTTTATGACTAAAAATTATTAATGGAGATTGCTTAATGCACAAACAAGGTTTTGTCAATAGTTTGAATACATTTCTTTATAAATCTTTTATTGTTTCTTAGCAGACAAGTTATTAACTATGAATCCAAGCCTTTTTTCAGTTGCAGCTTTATAAAGAATCCAAGAAAAACACAAACTGAAAATTGGAGCCTTTGGATAGACTTTTTAAGTCTATCAGACAGCTGCTGCTGATTCAGAATGCTGCTGCCCGCTTCCTCAATAAAGCTAAGAAAGTAGAGCACATCACCACAGTTCTAAAGTCCTTACACTGGCTTTCTGTATCTCAGAGAAAACACATGAATCTACTTCTATTGGTTTATAAATCACTGAATGGCTTAGCACCAAAACTAATTAATGATTTAATGTTGCTGTTGATTGATTGTTGTTTTTTTTTTGTTTGTACAGGGACAGTGCACAGCAATACATTGACCTAAAAACAGGAAATATGCATGGTGCCAGGTTATAGCAAAATATGCTAATTTCCACCTGTAGTTCCTTGACAGGTTGATGTTAATCAAAACTAACTGTTTTTTTTTGTTTGTTTTTTTATGTAAATGTATGAGAGAAGAGAACCAGTGAACACAAACTAATACAACACAATCATAACAGACCTCGCCCCTCAGTTACACCAGTTATTAAAGACTTCCAGGGATTTATCATTTCTCACCCTTGCACCTATACAATAAACATACCTATTTGTTCATACACACATACACTTCGGCACTCTCACATACTTCCAATGATTTTACTATCCAAATGAACCAACTATACTTACATTTACACACATTCATCACTAACGAATGTTGTATCAACCTTCCAGACCACTCAGGCCTTCTGGTTCAAATCTACGTACTCTGCATCCCCAGATTCAGAACCAAACATGGAGAAGCAGGATTCAGTTCTTATGCTCCACTAATCTGGAACAAACATCCAGAAAACTGCAAACATGCAGAATGCCTGAGCTCTTTAAATCAAGGCTAAAAACTCATTTTGTTTTGAGTTACCTTTGACTGTTCTATTTAAACTATTAACTGAAACTTCACTAATGTCTGTCTGTAGTCCAACTTTTCTTTAGTTTCCTTTTATTATACCACTGGAATGTACTTTTAATGTGTTTTCTTTTATATTTTCATCATTTAAAGCACTTTGAAGTGTCTTGTTGATGAGATGTGCTACACAAATAAACTTGCGTTGTCTATTTAGCCAAGGCCATGAAAACTCAACCAGTTACTCTTTTTGTTGGTATTTGTCTTTTCTTTTCTGTTTTTGGACAACATTGTAAAACCCTTAGTACCAAATGTAAGATGATATTACATTTGGTAATATTATCTTGCAGTTTTTGTTGTCACGGGAGAGAAGCACTTTTAACAAACCACTAAAGCATTCATATTGTAATCCAGATTAAAAAAAGGACAAAAACACAAAAACAAATCTCCAAATTCTTTGAATGTCTCTTTTATCTCGTGTAATCAGGAGTGAAAGCAAGTGAAAAAATTCTCTCTCAGTTAGTCACCGAACACTAACCTTGCTCAATATGTTTTTGCTCATAATGTAGCTCTGAACATTTACTGTTCATAGCTACTGTTTACACTTGACTAACAAAATCAAAGTAGATTCAGAATATAGTTTCCTAAAAATAAGTAAATCCTCCAATTCAGAGTGAGAAGAGACCTCATGGAGCCTTTACAGTTCATTATACTGACTAAATTTGACATTAATGGTGTTTTTTTCTGTTTGTTTTTGAACATAAATCTGTATTCATATTTCTAATGATGTTACTAGTACATGTAATTATTTTTCAACGTAATTTAAGGCAGCTCATAACAATTTCTGTGTTCACCTAAATATTAAAAGATGAAAAGACAATTGTTAAATGTTCAGCTGTTAAATTAAGCCTAAGGACAAACCACAAGAGATTGAATTCCTACCCTAAAGCATAGTCTGGTAGACAGAACAGATGGCGTGCATTTGATAAAAAAATATAAATTTATTTTTCTTTTAGAGACTTGACTTCAGCTTTTGGCAAACAACTTGAGACTTGACTTGGGAGAAATCACTTCTCTCTACTCCAACATGACAGAAGTTTTCTGTGACACCAGCAGCCCAATTACAGTATCATTACTGTTATAACAATGAACATGAGAAATATAGAGTTATCTCAGTTGCCCTCACTATTCTCAAGCAGAATATTTAAAAATAACTTCTGTATTCCTAATCAAATTTTAAAACTGTGTACTCAATTAATGTTGCCCTCTTTACTCACTCATTTGCTTTCAAGTCAAAGAAAAAACAACATATTGTGATTTTATTTCTTGCTTTATTTGCTTCTAAAAACCAGCAGCAGTTGACAACTGAAGTGCTCACAGTACATCATCTATTTATACATCAGGAAATGTATTCTGCATTAAACATATCAACACAAAACAGCAGAAACTGAAAATGTTCATTTCCAGAAATTTTTAAGACAAAAGTCTTAAACTTTTCTTTTTCTGTCGATTACATTTAGTAGATTTAGCATATTTAGTAGTAGAAGAGTAGATTTATAGCCATCTATTTTTCATGTTTATATACATTTTTATGGAACAGAGTTAGAGAGAAAGAATGCTCTTTGAGACTCTCTTCTTCAGCATAATCGGTACAGTTTCTTATGCAGAAGTGAAACCCACTCCAATTAACAAGGGAGGCTCACTGAATACTCGAGGGGCCACCGGTATAATCAAAACACTGCTAGAGCCAGAGAGGACTAACAACTCCGGTTAAGAACAAAGAAAATGGAAATCAATAGCAGGATATGCAAATTTTTTTGACAGCTCGACACACAAATGATCTTTTGGGAGTTTGCCTTCTTTTGCCTTTGCCAGGTTAAAATAAAATCTGAGCTGGTGAATAAAAAATTAAAAAATGCAACACATGGTTGAGAAAGGGCACAGTATTACACCTACTTGTTTTTGTGTGAAGGTGTTTCAAAACAATCAATAAGAAATAGGCTGCATTACAAATGCAGCTGAAGAGCCCAAGGCATGGTCATATCTTTAAGTGCACACTAGCAACCTCAGAAATTCATTTAAAGCTAAAGACTACATTATTTAAAAGCTGCACTTCATGTTTTATGCACAGTTGTATTTGTCAGTTTGACGACACTTGAGAAGCTTGAGGAAAGTCTCCATCTTATGGGCATCTTTCTTGAAGCAACTGAGCAGGGTATAGTCTCTCATAACAGATTCCAGCACCTCTGGCTGCACATCATTCTGGAGTACACTTTGATCACTGTAAACTGTAGCCAGCGTGCTTTCATCCAACATCTGAGTCAAGAACATGCAGAAAATTACACATTTTATTTTTGTAATGTTGCAACTACACGTTCAGTGTATTTTATTTTGATTTTATGTGATAGAACAACATAAAGTTAAGCGTAATTGTGAAGTGAAAGGAAAATAATAGATGGTTTTCAAAATTTTTGTCAAAATCTGAAGCGTGTTGTGTATTTGAATTCAGCCCCCTCGAGGCAATTCTTTGTAAAAACATCTTTCTATTGCAATAACAGCAGCAAGTCTGGAGCATGGAGCAAGTCTGTAACATGTATGCACATCTAAAGGTTTTGCCCATTTTTTTTGTAAAATAGTCTAAACCCAGTCAGCTTAAACAGAGAGCATCTGAACTGGAATTTCTAAGATTCTCAATGCTAACACATGAATATGCTTGGATTTATTCCATTGATGCTGTGGCTGAATGTTTTAGCACATTTTCTGGAAGGTGAACCTTTGTCTTTTGCAGCCTCCAACAGGTTTTCTTTCAGGTTGCCTTGTATTTAGCTCCCTCTGCCATCAACTATGGCAAGCTGTCAGCAACACGTTTCACAATGAGAATGATGTGTTCAGACTGGTGTGCTGTGCTGGTTTTCCACCAAACATGTTTTGCATGTAGGTGAAAAAGTTTTGTTTTTGGTCTAGTCTGACCATAACACCTTCTTCGACATAAGAATGTTTTCCTTGAATAATGATTAGCTTCCTGTGAGTTAAGGTGGTCTTTGGAGATTTGTAGTTGTGTGCATTGATCAGTGTAGTGTTAGATATTCAAAGCACGGAATACTATTTTATAACTTAACCTGCTTTGAATTTCTCCACAACTTCATTTGACCACTATGGTGTGTTCTTTGGTCTTCATGATGCTGTTTCTTCACTGATGTTCTCTAACAAACATATGAGGTCTTTACAGAATAGCCCTTTTTTCCTGTGGACTTCTCAATGCAAATAGTTGCATTGGATTTTATTTAGGAATATCAGAGTAAAGAGGGTTTAATATACATCCCACACTTTTTAGATTTTTACTTGCTGTTCCTTTCATTTTGCAATTATGCCCTACTTTGTGTCCATCTATCCCATAGAATCCCAATAAAATACATTAGAAATTGTAGTTGTAATGTAACAAAACGTAGAAAAAAATCAAGGGATATAAATAGTTGTGCAAGGCACTGTAAACATCTTTACTTCACTGTGTTAGTTTGTTTGCCTGTAATAATGCAAAATGAAGAAATAAAAAACTCGCCTTCTTAATAAGAACCACCACCCCTTGCTCCAGACTGATCAGTTTCTCAGATACCCACTTCGTCTTGTTGAGCAGCATGTCTGGGGTGTGATCGTAGCGTTCCATTGTCATCTGAAGGTAGACCAAAGGTTCAATCCAAGACTGGACCAGCATCAGCACAGAATGTAGCAACCATTTGTCCTGTAGAGCAAAAAACTCAGATAAATACCACATAAGGACCATAAATTCATCCATAGCAGTTTTTGAATGCAAATATTAAGAATGGAACATGTGACCCAAACTAATTTTGTTGGATGCTAGTGATTTTCCCTCCTCCCTGTTCCATATAGTTTTGGACATTCTTACTAAGCTTTTTTTGGGTACCAAATGTGCCTTTCATGCTGACCATGCGTCAATTTCACCAGCTGGATGTTTTATACCTGCTATTACAACCAATGATTTAATCTACGTCTTGTCCACTGTAAGAAACTGCAAGTATATGAATCAAATAAATATGATTTGCAAATGGGACTTCCATTACAGCTATTTTGGTTTGATCAGGGGTCATAATCTTACACATTCATTAAGAATTGACATGAAAAAATACACAATCACTGTAAATAGGGAATAAAAAAAGGGCCTTTAGAAAATAATATAGCATAAAATTCTATTGAAATTCCAACATTTATGTGATTATTTGTCTTCATAATTTGTCAAATAGACTTACCTCCAATACAGCAAAACGGATAATCTATAGTTAAGTATATGGGAACAAATTAGATGGTTTATAAAATACAGAAGTAGAAAACGACAAAATGGCAACGTTTGGGTATGATATGAGGGTATTAATTGGTGAACGGGCATATTGTCGTTGAATTATGTTTTTTAAATATAAAAAAAATTATTTTGATGAACCGCTGCTGTATCGAACAGATCTACAGCAAGTATAAAGGGGCACTGGGCAAATATCCATTAAACTGGAAAGCAGCCAATATTGCAACAGAAAAGGATGTGGAAAATTATATAAGCTGACGGGGACCTTTTGGTACATGTATTTTTTAAGAGCAAAACTATTTTTTTTGCCATTTTAACTCTTTAAAAAAACAATGAAAAAATTTGTTTTGTAAAATCTCTTTAAAAAAATGCAAACAGAAGCATAATCTGCAAAAGATAAAAAAAGAAAAATTATAGACAGCCCAATGTTAGAGTTTCTTTTGTTAAATGGTTTCAGTTTTGTTATTTTATATGTTATTTATATATATATATTTTTAAATGTGTGTATATATATATATTAATATATGTGGGTGTGTTATATATAATAAATATATATATATATATTAAAATTATATATATATATATTATTAAAAATTATGTGTATATATTTATATAAAACTATAATATATATATTATATATTTTAAAATATATAAAATATATCGGTTTCGTGGTGCAAGGAAAAGGACGCAAATCTTGGGCTGGGGACAATTTTAAAACCCCGTGTATTGTTCTCTGATAAAGTCCGCCTTTACTTTTTTCCCAAACTTTCGGGAATTTAACGGGGGTGGAAAATGCCCCAAAGTTACGTCCCCACCCCAGACTGTTGCATGCCCAGAGTGAAGCATGGGGGTGGATCAGTGATTTTCGGGCTGCCATTTTCATGGCATTCCCTTGGCCCAATACTTGGGGCAAGAGGGGGCCCCCGGTCACTGCCAAGGACTACCAAAACCCATTCTTGAGGGCCATGTGCATCCAATGGTTCAAAACATTGTAACTCCTAAAAGGCGGTCCCGTGTATCAGGATGACAATGCCCCAATACAAACAGCAAGACTGGTGAAAGATTGGTTTGATGAACATGAAAGGGGAATTGAACATCCCCCATGGCCTGCCCAGTCACCAGATCTAAAAATTTATTGAGCCACTTTGGGGTTTTTTGGGAGGAGCGAGTCAGGAAACGTTTTCCTCCACCAGTATCACATAGTGACCTGGCCACTATCCTGGAAGAAGAATGGCTTAAAATCCCTCTGACCACTGTGCAGGACTTGTATATGTCATTACCAAGATGAATTGACGCTGTATTGGCCGCAAAAGGAGGCCCTACACCATTCTAATAAATTATTGTGGTCTAAAACCAGGTGTTTCAGTTTCATTGTCCAACCCCTGTATATATATATGAGCTGTCCACTACACATTTAGCTGTGATTGTACACCTTACGTAATTTAGTGAATGGGAGGAGGAGTGCATGTAAACACGAATGCAATAACACAGAGTGCCATGTATGCTTTATAAAGAACCAATATGTCCCCTCAAATCCTCCGATACCTTACATAACACGTAAGTCTACCTATGGAGAAACTGCTTTTCTCTGCACATTCTCATTCATGCTGTACCTTAAATCACAATCAAAGGTGCACCAACAACAAAAATCCCATTCTTTACAGATAAAAATCAATGATTTCACAAATAACAACCACATGCTTACAGAGAGTTGCTGGATTTCACTTTTGGAGCTGGGGATGGGCAAGGCTTTGGTGATGCATGCATGAGCAGCCGGATTACTCTGGAGCCTTAAAGGAAAAGGGATAAACAGCTCCTCCTACATAGGAATGTCAAAAAAGGAGAAGAAAGGTCTAGATTAGTTAAGCACTGAAAATCTATATGCAGCATGCCAATGTCTTGCTTTTGTCAGGTATGTTATTAACTTCTTAGTCTGAATGTGACTGTCTTTAATAACAGGCTCACACTGATCCTGGTTCTGCTGGAGGTTTCTTCCTGTTAAAAGGGAGTTTTTCCTCTCCACTGTCGCTACATGCATGCTCAGTATGAGGGATTGCTGCAAAGTCAACGCCAGTGACTATCCACTGTCTCTACAAGCTCATCCGGAAGGAGGGAATGCTGCAAGTCACTGACTGGATGCAATCTGCTGGGTTTCCTAAGATAGAAAAACTTTTTATCCAATTTGAATAAATAACTGAATCTGACTGCACTGTTCAATGGTTAGGACTAATGTATGTACCTGACTTTGTGAAGTGCCTTGAGACAACATGTGTTGTGAATTGGCGCTATATAAATAAACCTGAATTGAATTGAATTGAATAAAAAGGATCAACAGTCTAGTTGACTTTCATACTTGATCTGATGAAAATAAAAAGACACTGACAGAGGCTTTATCTCGCTTTACCACCGAAGACACAGCAGATCCACATTATGGTCTCCGGCATGGCCTCATCTGCGGACTCCAAGCAGCATATTCTCTGTAACAACCCATGCGTCTTTTCATTTCAAAGGGCCATTCTGATTCTCTAGTCACAAACTGAAAGGGATTCAACAAGCTGTAAAAACTTGTGCTTTCAGTGTTGCCGTATAACATTATCACATTCACATTACCCCGCTGTGGGTTTGCTTCTTCAATAAAACATCTGAGGCTCAAACGGGAGGTGTAAGATTACTTTGAAGCCCCGAAGTATTGCGATATTCATGTCAGAATCAAAAGCAAATAACAGTGTGCATCTAACAGAAAGAACCAGAGCTTCTGGTCTGGCATACTGTTTGAAAAAAGCCCACAAAAAAATTATTCCTGCATAGTTTAGGAAGTGAGGGACTCGGTTTAAAGGCTGTCACTAGACCTTATCACTTAAGCAAAGACATTAGAAAACAGATTACAAAATGTTCTTAGAAAAGCACATAAATTATCCCTGTTTCCAAATGTTGATTTCATATTTCATAAAAAGAATAAAAACCCACATTAAACGAGGTCCTACCCTAAGCATATCATTTATTTGCGTTTCCAAATGTGGCAAACATTTCTCTACATGTTCATATGTGCACTGTCCATTTAACATATGATTTAAAATTTTTCGTGTGTCAACAGAGTTTCTGTGATGAAAAAACCTCTTTTGACTGTTACATTGTCAGTCAGTCAGTCAGTCATTTTCAACCGCTTATTCCATAGTGGGTCGCAGGGAAGCTGGTGCCTATCTCCAGCAGTCTATGGGCGAGAGGCGGGGTACACCCTGGACAGGTTGTCTGTCCATCACAGGGCAACAAACAAACAACCATGCACACACTCATTCACACAGTCCATGTCTTTGGACTGTGGGAGGAAGCCGGAGTACCCAGTGAGAACCCACACATGCACGGGGAGAACATGCAAACTCCATGCAGAAAGACCCCCGGCCGGGAATCGAACCCAGGACCTTCTTACTGCAAGGCACCACCGTGCAGCCCACTGTTACATTGTCTATATAAAAAACATCTAACATAGTTGGTTCGTATACAGTGCTGTGGTCTGAGTATGTTGTCCTAATGTACTGTTTGACCATGTCGTATGACTTTGTCAGTATGCAAAGTTTCGTCTCTGTCCTGTTTGGCATTGTCATTTTGACTGCAGTGAAGTTTTTTTTAAATTTACAGTAGCCTCCAGATTATCTAGTGACTCCAAATAATGAACAGTTTTACTTGGCTAGAAGAGTAATATACATTTATTTTTAAGAGATTGAAATACCCCTCATATTTTACATGAAATAATATAATTTTTTCACTATATTGAAACAGTACTGCATGGACTGTTTTAATAAATAAGACAAATAAGACATACCATTTAATGCCTCTTAGGAATTCTTTTTTTTTTTCAGTAACTTCCACATGATGTGATCACCGAATCTTTAAAATAATCTTCAGAAAAAAAATAAAATTAACATCACAGCAGTCAGGACAACACCGCACAGGGAGACGATTTGATGATGACAGGTCCGAGCAGCTAATCAGAATGATAAATCAAGACAACAACAACCAACACAAGGAGACAGCATCTCCTGACATCCACACAAAACAACACTGTCAGACTGCACATCAGGGTGACATAGCAGGACTGCAGCATCGTATACACACATAGAACTGACAATGTTGAATGTTTTTGTCAGATTAATAATTTAACACTCAAAGTTAGACTTTTTTTATCAATAAGATGTGATGCTCTGTCTAAGCCATCGTCTTCTTCAGCTAGACTTAAACCCAGCCTAAGCCTTGGCAGTGGTCTTTCCAAGAGTATATGGACACAATGGGAATTCTCATCACATAAACTGTTTTTTGTCTTTAAAGTGCAAAAAATGTGCAATGACTCATATTGTCATAATGTCAGTGTTGACTCACAAACAAAGAGCACAGTTCTTCTGAGACGCGGTAGATGAGCTCAGCATGATGGATGACTCGGTCCACTAGTTTCTCCTGGGAGATGGAGGTGCAGCGGCTCAGACTGCCCTGATCGTCTCTACAGTCTAGTGGGGTGCTCGCAGTAAGATGTTGGGGCCACAATAATAGGGCCCATACACTCCACTGGATGACTGAAGTTGTATATTCATACATGCAAAAATTGTTCAAAAACAAATGTTATTGTGCAAATATGTTCACCCAGGTGTCTCTTAAATGCAGCCATTCTCATATATTTCTGTTAATATAATCTCAGAAGCCATTTTGGATACATTACCTTTCATGTGCATCTTGTCTGTGTCCCTTAGGATTCATTGCTGCATCTTTGTGTTGGCTACTTTATAAAGCCTGAGCAGGCCATGAATAAAGGGAAAAAAGGTCCTGCGTAGGTTCTTGTAAAAAGATACTGTTCTTCCCAAACTAATGTAGTTTGTTTCTAATGAATAAATACGAGATTGGGCCCGTTTTCCATAGCCCTATGTGGGGCCCAAATATATATTAAGTTCCAGTTTTTACTTTGTATAAATACCACATCTGACAATATGCTATGTTTGCTCAACAAGTAAAATATCCAAAAGTATTTCTTTGCTGCACAATGTCAAACATGTGTTTGATTAAAAAGCACACCAGTCATTAATCATACTTCAAAAAAGGAGCATCATGAGTAATTAACAAGGCTCAGTACCTGGATTATACTAAATCACCATTTATACAATCAAAATTATTAAAACTTACTGACATAATTAAACTACAAACAGCTCTAATAATGTAAAAATCTAAAAATACCCAACTGCCAGAAAATATTCAAAAATTATTCTAGAGTGGTGAACACTTTTCAGTTCAGTGGTATATGGCAATATCACACACAGATAATTAGAACAACAAGAAAAGGTTTCTGTATTTCTGTTTGTGGGGAAAAGCTTTGAGACAGTCTGAATGTGGAGCTTAAGCAATGTCCCAACATTAAGCAATTTAAAAATGGTTTAATAAAGATGACCAGATAGATAGATGAATATCAAATTTGATCATTAATTATTGTTATTATTACCACTTATTACCCTTTATATTACTGTACATTGTATTATTGTCTTTCAGATGATAGTCATGGGGCTTCTACTTTATGGAATGCAGTTAATTTTTTTACTATTTTAATAATTGTTTGGGTAATGGATTTTGTATAAAATTAGGTATGCTTTCTTTATGGATGAGAAGCGATGGGAATAATGTTGCAGGTGAAGGGGTGGGTTAATATAAGTTTATACTTCTGCCCCCTCCTTTGAGCATGTGAATATTGTATATCAGTAAATATTGCTCTTACTATCTGCTGTTATGTTCAATAAATGTTTGAATGAATGAATGAAAACATAAAAAACCTTTTTAAATAATGCTTTGTGTCACATCATATACTATACTATTTGCCATTAATCCAGTGAGTGAAAGCTGAGACAAAATTTGAGTAAAATACCAAAATTATTTTTTTCAGCATGTATGTATGTATGTATGTATGTATGTATGTCAGTTTAAACAGGCATGACAGAGACAGCTGCCACAAAGCAGATGTTTGTTTTTTACTTAAGTTTCATGCAGTCCTGAAAACACCATGGGTGTGGAAAAGGAGCTGTATCCAGAAGCTATGGTTTCCCAGTTGTAATAACTGTGTTTAACTGTCACAGGAGGAAGCAAATATAGCGTACTAGCCCATGCCTACCCAAACAGTGCCAGTCTAGGTAGGCAAACTGAGCCGTAGCAAATGCTCCTTCTTAGAGTTTTCTTCCATTGCCTGCAACATTTTGCTGCACTGGATACTTAATTGTATTCTTTAATTTACCCCTATAATTATTCCCTGTTTTAAAGAGGCACACTGATAATACCATGTAAAACTTTTGTGATTTAAAAAAAAAAAAATGACCATTCAAGTTTTAATTTAATTAATAATAGATTTTTCTAATCTACCTAGGTTCAAAATTATACATGCAAATTCCATTATATACTTATACCTCGATGAAAACTTGGCTTAAGAAATTATCAGCTAGCTGAATTTATTTTCAACTGTACAATTCCATTAATAAATCAATAAAAAAGAATATTAAATACACAATTTTACAATACAAACAAATTAAAACCTGAATTTGAGAAAAGGAAAAAAAAAATAGGTGACAATATTAATAAGCAACTTGGAGGTGATTTGTCGGCTTTCATAAATAATAAGCTGGAACAAATCTGAACGGATTTCAACTTGGATTTTAAAGCAGTTTCATCTAATCAGGCAGATCTTTAGCCAGAGATATACAACTCAGATGGAGATTACTACAACGAAGAGCAGTCAGAGGGAATATTGAAGCTGCAATGAGTTCAGCCATGCATTTGAGAATATGACGGATGATCCACAAAGTGTGATGGATGCTGACAAAAATCAATATGCTGAAGCAAAAAGTGACAAAGATTATGCTCACCTTTTGAATTTAAACTGGAGCAGATGATGAGTGAGTTTTGCAGATTGCAGCAAGAAAGCTGCGACTTAAAAATCAAAATTGCTCATGTTAGTCCACCTTGGTCCCTTCACAAACTGATACCATGTCTCCTTGGTGCCATTTTCAGAGGAAGCCTATTGTTCTCACACAAGACTCAGGGATTGTGCTGGAGTTATACACAATACAGGTTAATACCACTGAAGAACGAATGTGAATTAACAAGACTGTGAAAAACACAAATAGTTGTACTTTAGCAGCATTAGTCATACTTCAATGACATTTGAAGATGCCATTGTAGAGTATAGTTCATCCAGTTAAATTAAAATTTACAATGTTAAAACTGTGGCATTTGTTTTTATACAGGACAAACTGTGTAATGGGAATTAGACTTATTGTGAAGCAAAGTCTGGCCATTAAATTTTGCCAAGCCAGTTGCTCCTCAACAACACACATTTTGTGGTCATTAACCAGGTTCTGGCATAATTCTGGCTGGGAATTGAAATTTAAATTCAAAAATACTTTATTAATCCCAAAGGGAACTTAATTATTGTTGTAGCTCATTTTATACAGGTTTCTTCAAAGAGCTGTTGTAGATTCTTATGGCTGTGGGCAGGATCTCCTGTAGCAGTGTGTCTTACAGCAGATCTGAAGAAGCTTCTGACTGCAGACACTGTTGTTGTACAACAGTCTCAGGAAGAGGATGCTCAGGGTTCTCCATAATGTTCTTAATTTTATGAAGAATCCTTCTTGGCACAATGATCTCCAGAGGTTCCAGAGGAGTCCCCAGAACAGAGCCTGCCTTCTTTATTAGCTTGTTGAGCTTTTTTAAGTCCATGGCTCTGACGCTGCTACCCCAGCAGATGATGGCAGAAGAGGTCACACTGTACACAACAGACTTACAGAAGATATGCAGCATCTTGCTGCACACACCGAAAGAACTAAGCTTCTTCAAGGAGTACAGTCTGCTCTGTCCCTTTTTGTTGACGGCTTCACAGTTGCATCTCCACTCCAGTCTATTGTCCAGTTGTACACAGAGGTAATTATACTCCTCCACCACCTCCACCTCTTCTGCCATGATGGAAATAGTGTCTGACCTATTCCTGTTTCTCTTAAAGTCTACAATCATCTCCTTTGTTTTATTCACGTTTAAGATGAGATGATTGTTTTTACACCATGCCACGGTCCACCAGCTCCCTGTACTCAGCTTCTTCTCCATTTCTGATCCACCTCACAACTGCAGAATCATCTGAGTATTTCTGCAGATGACAGCAGTCTGTCTAGCACTGGAAGTCTCAGGTGTACCGAGATAAAAGGAATGATGAGAGTACAGACCTCTGTGGTGCTCCTAGGCTGCTGACTACCTGGTTGGACACACAACCTTTCAGTCTCACAAACGGTGGTCTGTTTGTCAGTTAGACTTTGATCGAGGAGATTGTTGAGTCCTCCTGAGTCTTCTGGAGTTTCTGACAAAGCAAATCAGGTTGAATTGTGTTAAATGCGCTGCAGAAATCAAAGAACACGATCTTCACAGTGCTGCTGGCTTTGTCCAGATGAAAGTGGGTTTGTTGGAGCAGATGTGTGATGGTATCTTCAACTCCAACTCCACAGCGATAAGCAAACTGAAGGAGGTCCTGATGGTTTATTGTTTGCCTACTCAGGAGGGCCAACAGGAGTCTCTCTAGGCCCTTTATAATGTGGGACATCAGGGCAACAGGTCTATAGTCATTGAGGACTGATGGATGAGTTTTCTTTGGTACCGGAACAAGCCAGGAGGTCTTCCACAACACTGCAACCTTCTTCTGGGCTTCTGGACTTCTTGAGACAAACAAGTCAACTCCTCTATTTAGATTTTACAGCAGGCACTTTTTTTTAGATGGCATTGTATGTTATAAACTCGCTTTATGGTGGACAATCACACTGGTGTTCCAGTTTATAATAGGCTTAATCATACAGACCATGTTTTTCTTATAAAAACAATCATTAAAATTGTGTTTCTTATAATTATTAAACTATTGAAAAATACTATTTAAAATAAACCCTTAAAAACACTAAATAAAAAATCTTTTCAAGTCCATGATGAATGTATGTAAACTTCTGACTGGAACTGTTTATCATTTATGACTACCAAAGCCATGTAATTGAGTTATCAAACAGACAACTTCCATTTAAAGCATCCCTTGGCTCTTTCTCTACGTCATTAAGTAATGGGGAGCTCTTAAGACACTTCAATGTTATTTTCCCTTAGCAAAGACAGATGGGATTAGGATGTAGCTTTTGAGGGGTGTTCAGTTACTGAACTTAACACCAAAGAGATAGTTGCTATTCAAGAAACACCGAGGCTTCTTTCACATCTGTCAGCCTATTACATGAGTCATTTTTTCCTCGTCACCTTTCTTTTACCCCTTCGGCTTTTCCATCTACAAGGCTTTCTTCAGATTTCCATTTGCTTTGTCACCTGTCTCAAAAAAAAAAGCACAAACCTCCTTGTTATTCATGAACTACCTGTGCTACATCTGCTTAAAAACAACTGAAAATGTGACCGGACATCACTCATAAATTGAGAGACAATCTTGAATATTGTTACTAAATCCACGTTACAGTTTAAACTTTAATCTGATTTGGATATTGGCTGGATTGTGTTTATAGCTTTGCTCTAGCATAACCTTATTCAGGTTTACCTCATTGGTTGTTTAGAATCTCTAAAACAACTTTTTACAATTTACTAAAACAGCATTGTTTGTGGTTTTCACAACCATCTGGGACATCCTCTGGGACCTCATCATTTTTAAATGACAGATGCTGTGACGATAATAATTTTCTTTCACATAGATGGTAACAAATACAGTTAATTATGCGAAATAAACTGGGTCCACTTCTTTCAAGAACCAGGGGAACATTTCAGGTAAAATTGTAAATTAATGGTAAGCAATAAGCTTAGAGCGATAACATTAAGTGAAAATGTATAAAATGCTGGTGTGAACGCCTTTGAAGGTGAACACAACATGTCAGTCGTCCCTCGCTAGCTTCAGACTGTTGTTAGGTAATGTTACATCTGTGATCAGTGATTAGGGGATTATATGTACTCACCTTCACAAAAAAACAAAACAAAAAAATATGTAACCATGAAACCCTTTAATTCATTTCTATTGACAGAATTTCTTAGAAGCTGCTGTTTTAGTATTTCGTGCGCACGTTATACCTATGTAGTGGGAACGAATTAGTATTTTGTGCGCACATTATACCTATGTTGTGGGAACGAATTAGTATTTCGTGCACATACTATATATATATTTTTTTTCCCCCATGTCAGTTCCTAGGTGCTATAGAAAGGCAAGCGAAAAAAAATAAAAAATTCTGCAGTCTTATTTTTTTAAATGTGTTTTTTTGTAATACCTCTTCTGGTCACAAAAAGGGGGCACAGCCAGCTAGGTTAAGGTGGGTGCAGAAATTTATATTTTGTTTACAAAAAAATATACGTTTGGTTTTAAAAGATGTTTTGGGATGTTTTTATGTGAGAAGTTTGACCTTACAGTAGTGTCTCTCCAAGTGCTTGGAGCAGCCAGTCCATTTAAATTATGTTTTCGAGTTTATGAAACAAATAATACTTCTGCATGGCAACTTTGTATCTTATTTGAGACCAGCTGTGTATTCTGCTTTAAATAAAATTAACAAACCACAAACATGAAAGTCAGAAACAGAAAAATAAATATAAGTAGTCCAATTCAATTCAATTCAGTTTTATTTATATTGCGCCAATTCACAACACATGTTGTCTCAAGGCACTTCACAAAAGTCAGGTACATACATTCCAATTAGTCGTAACCATTGAACAGTGCAGTCAGAGTTAGTTATTTATTCAAATTGGACAAAAAGTTTTTCTATCTAAGGAAACCCAGCAGATTGCATCCAGTCAGTGACTTGCAGCATTCCCTCCTCCCGGATGAGCATGTAGAGACAGTGAACAGATTTGGCAGCAATCCCTCATACTGAGCATGCATGTAGCGACAGTGGAGAGGAAAAACTCCCTTTTAACAGGAAGAAACCTCCAGCAGAACCAGGCTCAGTGTGAGCGGCCTTCTGCCACGACCGACTGGGGGGTAAAGAGAACAAAGAAGCACTGATTCAGGAGTACTTTCTATGGGAAGGAAAAGTAAATGTTAATGGATGTAGCTCCTTTAGTCGTTTCACCTAGAAAGAAAGAACAGATAAACTCTGAGCCAGTTTTCAAGGTTAGAGTCTGAAAGAGAGCACATATAATTAGCTACAGTAAAAGCTCAGTCAGTCACCATGTCTAGGAGGGAGAAAGGGTTAAACACTAAAAGACAGGGCTATGTGGATCATCGTAGAGGGTGAGCATTAAGTTGTTGCCAGCAGAAGCTCAGACGATGCCCCTCTCCAGAAAGGTGCCACAGGTAGACACAGAGTCAGGCCAGGAGTAGCTTCTAGTAAGAGAAAAGAGAGAGAACAAAGTTAAAAGCTGAAATAACAGCAAATAATGCAAAATTGGAGAGTAGTGTGAGAATGTAGCGAAGAGGGTGAAAGTGGTCATAATGTCCTCCAGCAGCCTAAGCCTATAGCAGCATAACTACACACAAAGTTTCAGTTCAGATTATTTAGTTAAACAGCGCTTATTTTCAACAATGTCGTTTCAAGGCACCCCAAAAAGGGTCCCTCTGATGGTCATTGTTATACTAAAAACCACAAGGATTGGGATACCTCTCTCTGTCAGACTGATTATAAACATTGGAAAAGAGAAGGGGTCATACAGGTAGCAGAAATGGAGGGTGTGTTTGCACCTCAACCATAACTGAGCCGGTTTAGGCTAAACCTGACTCCCCCTTACTCCATCCAACAGGGAGGGAGGAAGGCTCCCTCCCTGATAAACTAAGCCACTCTAACTATAAGCTTTATCAAAAAGGAAAGTTTTAAGCCTAGCCTTAAAAGCAGACAGGGTGTCCGCCTCACGGACCAAAACCGGGAGCTGGTTCCACAGGAGAGGAGCCTGATAACTAAAGGATCTGCCTCCCATTCTACTTCTAGAGACTCTAGGAACCACCAGTAAACACCAAGGCTTTTTACTTTATTACCGGAGTTCAATTTAATGCCATCCAGGTTAAGTGACTGACTAAGCAGTTTCTTTTTTTAAAGACTCCGGTCCAAAGACGACAACTTCTGTCTTGTCTGAATTTAGCAAAAAATGAAAAGTCATCCAAGTTTTTATATCTTCAAGACATGCTTGTAGTCTATCTAACTGGTTGGGTTCATCAGGATTTATGGATAAGTAAAGCTGAGTATCATCAGCGTAACAGTGAAAATTTATCCTATGCTGGCTGATAATTTGACCTATTGGAATCATATATATAGTAAAGAGAATTGGCCCAAGTACTGAACCCTGAGGTACTCCACAATTAACCCTGGAGTTTAAAAATGATTTATCATTTACATGAACAAACTGGAATCTGTCAGACAGATAAGATTTAAAACAGCCTAACGTTGTTCCCCTGATCCCTACAGCATATTCCAGCCTTTTTAAGAGAATATTATGGTCGACTGTATCAAATGCTGCACTGAGATCTAACAGAACCAGTACAGACACAAGTCCATTATCTGAGGTCATAAGAATATCATTAGTGACTTTCAGCAGAGCTGATGCAGTGCTATGATGAGCTCTGAAGCCTGACTGAAACTCTTCAAACAGGTTATTGCTGTGTAAATGCTCACACATTTGATTAGCAACTATTTTCTCAAGAATTTTAGATAAGAATGGAAGATTGAATATAGGTCTGTAATTTTTCAAGTCATCTCGATCAAGTGAAGGTTTCTTAAGTAAAGGTTTAAGTACAGCTACCTTAAAAGCTTGTGGGACATATCCATTTACTGAAGATTGATTAATCATATCTAAAATGGGGCTGGTAATCAGAGGGAACACTTCCTTAAATAATTTGGTTGGGATTGGGTCTAACATACAAGTTGAAGGTTTAGATGAAGCTAATATTTCTGATAACTTAGGAAGCTCCACAGGATCAAAACAGTCCAAACACAGATCAGGTTCTATAGTTATTTCCAATGTTGTCTCACTTGCTGAGGATGAAGTAATCATCTTCAGGAGTATGTCAAATATTTTATTTTTAATACAATCAATTTTATTTAAGAAGAATCCCATAAAGTCATGACTGCTAAGAGCTAAGGGAATGGATGGCTCAACAGAGCTATGACTCTGTGTAAGTTTAGCAACTGTACTAAAGAGAAACCTAGGATTATTCTTGTTCTCTTCTATTAATGATGAGAAATAAGCTGTTCTGGCTTGGCGAAGTGTCTTTTTATACAACAATAGGCTATTTTTCCAGATTAAGTAGAAATCTTCTAGTTGTGTAGAGCGCCATTTTCGCTCCAATTTTGTAACATTGTGCTTTAAAGTATGCAGATCTAAATTAAACCAAGGAGCCTGCCTCCTATGAATAATTACCTTCTTTTTCAAGGGGGCTGCATTGTCTAATGCACCACGCAATGATCAATTAACACTATGAACAAGAGAATCAACTTGTGAAGGGGCAGAAACAGAATTATTGCCCTCCCCTGTGCTTTTCAGTGATAATGTGGAGATTAAAAGTGGAACAGATTCTTTAAAGGTTTTTACAGCATTGTCTGATAATGATCTACTATAATGAAATTTTCTTTCAGGTGTGGAGTACTCGGTTAAATTAAACTCAAAGGTTATTAAAAAATGGTCAGACAGCACAGGGTTGTGAGAAAATATTATGTCTTTACACTCAATGCCATATGTCAGCACAAGGTCCAGAGAATGAAGACAAACGTGGGTAGGATTGTTAATGTTTTGAGCAAAGCCAATTAAGTCTAGGATAGCATTAAAGGCTATATTTAGGCTATCACTTTCAGTGTCAACATGAATGTTAAAATCCCCCACTATAATAACCTCATCTGTATTTAACACTAAATCAGATAAAAGGTCTGAAAACTGATCTAAAAACTGAGAGTAAGGGCCTGGTGGACGGTACAAAACAACAGATAGAAGTGGTTTTAGTGCTTTGCAATTTGGATGAGGAAAACTAAGGATTAAATATTCAAAAGAGCTGTAGCTATTGATTGGTCTGGGACTAATCAATAAATCGGACTAGAAGATGGTTGCTACTCCTCCTCCTCGTCCAGTATTTCGAGGAATGTAAAAATTTAAATAATTAGTAGGAGTTGACTCATTTATAGTAACATAATCCTCTTGCTGCAGCCAGGTTTCTGTTAGGAAAAATAAATCAATCTGATTGTCAGAAACCAGGTCACTAACTAGCAATGTCTTTGAAGAGAGAGATCTTATGTTCAGGAGGCCACATTTAATTGTTTTATTTAATTGTTTGATTATCCTGATTTCCTCCTTTTAGATAATTTTTTAATCTATTTAATTTTGGCCGTGGGCGAGACACTGTCTTATTAGGGTAATGGGTGGGTAGCAGTACAGAAGCTGCAGAGAGGAGTGTTAAACTATGACCCTGCTTCCTGGTCTGAACCCTAGGTTGTCAGAGTTTTGGAGAACTATTAAATTCGGCCAATGGTGGTAACATGAACAAAGACATGGTTCATGGCTAGAGACTAAAATACACCCTTTTATCAAAGTTTTGGACAGGTGAACTTGTGAACTTAAGGGGGGTCATGGGGTCAATGAAGTGTAACCGAGGGGCGTAACCGTGCATGCTGATTGGATGTCGTCATTAGGGGAGAGACCTTAAATGAACCAATTAAAATACAGGGGTGTGTTTAAGGGTGTTATGGGCGAGACCTTAAATGAACCAATTAAAACAGAGGGGTGTGTATGATTTGAATAGAACAAATATTGTATTATCAGACACTGTATAGCATCATCACCAATTAAAATAAAGGGGTGTGTTTGTAAGGCTCGTTAAATCTTGAAGAACTCAATGATAACAATGGGGCATGCTTTAGTGTTTGCTTTAAATACTGGCATAAAACTCTGCACTTTACATGCAGCATTCGTTGGAAAAGAACACCCGTTCAGCAATGGTTAGAGTTAAGAGAGTTAATCGTCAAACCGAGGAGAAACGCAACGCGTGCCAAGATGATGAACAAGCAACTGCATCATCTACATCATCAACTTCCTCATCTGAAATACCTATCGGAATTCCAGTCATGACATACTCTACCGATGATGATGATCCAACTTCAACAACCACGGCTTAAAATCAGACCTTGGGTCAGCCAAGAGGTATGTCAGTTCTGTGCGAAACCCCTGTGACCGTCTACCAGCATTCATCCCGTGAATTGAATGCTCCTAAGAAATCAACATACTACCTTTGCAAGGTACAAAGACCCCCGTTGGACACTCTGCAGGAAGAGTGGTCTTTGGAAACATATGGGCTGTGTGGTGTATGGGGTTATATTTTCAAGTATGAAATAGGAGAGCTCTGCCTGTATCAACTGGATCAATCTGAGGATTTTGATCCATCATCGACTCTGTGTACTTTTACCCACAACGACTGGGCTGTGTTAAGGCTTGCAATCCCGCACCTTAATGATAGCCCTGAAACAGTTTCAATGCAGGAGAGGGAGGATGAAGAATAAAATGAACTGTCTCCTCGACCTTCAAAACGGGCGAGAATGTTTCATATTCAATCTGATGTTGAAATAGCTGAGAGAGAACCCCTCTTTAGCGCAGTGTGGGGGTCAAAAACCACAGGGACTTGTCGCTGGTCTTTTCGGGCAAGCAGACGCAAGAACAACCAGATGAACCCCTCAGATCTGTTTGTGCTGGAGGCGTTCAATCAGGACTGCGGTGTATTCAAGACAATGCTGGCTCTGCCGTTTGAAGCTTGGGCAGAGGAAATGAGTGAAATTGGACAGCGTCTTTCCAACCTTTTCCACAACTCACGCTGTTGGACTGATGTCAGTGAAAAAAACGCTGACGTTCCCTGTTTTACATCTAAACCACACCCTCTTCTGAGGACCCGCCCCCTTCCTATGATATATATTTGGGGGATAACAGCAAGCTCACAGACACTGAGAACCGAATCCTGAGAATGAGTGAGGCATACGATAAAACATACAGGGATCTCTACAACCACCGAGCAGAGATCCACTGCTCTCCTGAGCACAATGAAAGCTTCAACATTGGACCGTATTATCTGCCTTCCCCGGACCTCTCTTCTCACCATCCACCTCAACGTCCTCGTTCTCTGAGACCCACTTGAGTCCTGCATCACCTACAGGATACAACATGAAACTGTATCAACCGCCTTCTCCAGACCTCTACTCACCATCGCCGCTATTCATGGCTGAGTCTGTAGACGCAGATATCCAGCCTGAAGACAAGAAGGTGGTCGTGGAGGATGAGTTAACTACCAGTTACTCACCCTCTCCCGAAACCCCTCCACAAACCCTAAACCCGTTGCCGGCCCCTCAGCCTTCAGCGCAGGATGAGAGTAACCAGGGGGAGGAAATTGATGGTTGGATCCCAACAACCCTCATCAATACGGTGAAAACAGTGATACTTCATTTATTCAACATAACCTGTTTGAACTCTCTCAGAGAAACCTGTTACGGGTGCATAACGAACCACCCGAGTCAACGTCAGCACCAATGCCTGGAGGTATTGGGGGAGGATTATTACCAAGTCAACTTTCAACTTTCGGTGACGACTCGTAAACCCAAACCCGTTCTGCTATTCAGAATCTTCGAATTTCCGAAAA